>QVRM01007057.1:0-288223 GCA_003439945.1 Dermanyssus gallinae | reverse complement strand
CCCTCTTATTTAATCTAGTTCTCGACGACATTCTTTCAAAATTAGACAAAACTAATATCGGGTACCAACTTACTGATGACTTCCGCCTTATGGGCTTAGCCTTTGCGGATGATCTCATCCTCCTAGCCTCCACGAAATCCACTCTCCAACGTCTCCTTAATATTGCGGACCCACTTTTGAAATCCCGAGGCCTTGAAATTAATACTAATAAAAGCTTTACTATCTCCCACCTATTTAATAGGAAGGAAGGTAAAGGTTTTATCAATACCGTACCAGAATTTAACGTTGGAGATCGGCAATTGCCAGCTAAGGTATGAGCGATCGATGGAGATATCTTGGAGTCGACTTTGACAGCAATGGCAGAGTTGACTCCACCAGGGATATACTCCTTAATTTACTCAACAGACTCACGATAGCTCCACTTAACACCCCACCAAAGACTCATATTTTTGAAAGACTTTCTCATTCCCCCGTCTCCTATATAAACTGGTCTCCGGTCCCAGACCATCTTACGCACTCCTTAGTGACCTAGATAAAGAGATCAGAAAGGTTGTTAAGTCGAAATGGCTTAAGCTCGAAAACTCGGTGCCGAACGCCTACCTGTACACGCACACAGCACACGGCGGTCTGGACATCCCCTGCCTCCAAACATTCATTCCCAGACTCCGCCTCTCCGCCTGACAGCACTACAACACTCCACGCATCTTGGGGTCAAATGGATGCTAACCACCGAGCACTTTAAAAAGATCTTGCGAAAACAGACTTCTTTGCGAGCGCTTGGGAACCTCCATTGAGACCGCTACACAAGAGACCGACTACTGGTCTCAACAACTACACAACACGTTCGATGGGGCACATTTTAAAAAAGCACACGAAACGCCCTTTGTACACTACTGGATTAAGAGTATGCCCTACCTATCTGGTAAGGAGTATTTAAACCTACTAAAGCTCAGGATCAACGCACTACCAACGCGTGCCAGATTGGCCAGGGGACGCCCGGGCTACAACAAACGTTGTAGGCACGGGTGTCATGCGCCTGAGACGTTGGCTCATGTCGCTCAGATGTGCGATACGACACACAAACAAACCATAAAGAGACATGACGACGTCTGTGATCGCGTGGCGCGTCTTCTCCCGCGAAAGGGGTCATGAGGTGGTTTGTGAGCGAGTATTCCGTCGACCGGGCGCACCGGGTCTAAAGCCCGACCTCGTAATAACAACACCTACCGAGGTCTGGGTTTTAGATGCCGAGGTTGCGGCCCGAACCGGGACCTGGCAAAAGCACGGCAAGACAAGATCGCCAAATATGACGTCGAGTTCCTAAGAGCGGCGCTCCCCGACCCGCAAAAACCTCGCAGATTCGGATCCATCACTATCTCTATGAGTGGTGTATGGGACTCCGAATCTGCGAGGACGCTCTTGGGGCTCGGCGTCACGAAGAGGAATCTTATGGATCTCACCGTTTTAACTTTGCAAGGAACCTTGAGGATATACCGCTCGCACCGGGTCCATAAGAGCGGGGGCTACCATCAAGCAAGGACACGGACAACTGACTCTTAACTTCACGTGACACCTTTTTACCACAATTTTTATTAAGGCGAGCACTGCCAAGTGTGCAAACGTATTGTAAATGATTAATAAATCATCACAATATTTTCTATATATATATATATAGTATATATAATATTCTATATTATATAGGATCTTATAGATAGATATATTAATATATTACTATATATATATATATATATATATATATTATATATATATACATATATATTATATATATATAAACTTTAAGTTTGAGCGGCGAAATTTAAGGCAGATAGCTTTGTCATGTTACAATTCTTGGTCACTTTCTCATCTAATAAAACAGTGACCGTTTGCCTGTGCGATACATAATTGGTACACTTATAACAGATAATGATTGACCGTTACTACGACTTAGAGGCACGCCAGTTTCTGTACCGGATACAGTACTGCGAAAACTCTATAATTAATAAATCCATAAAGCTTTGCGTAGCTTTTCGTATCAGCGGAGCAGACCGTAAAATGCAGGTATTTACACGGTTCGTTATTGTCTAAATTAACCATATAAACCAGGATTAAACCGGCATTTTTTATAAAATGGCAAAAACACTCATCATTGCCTCAGCTATGACGGTTATGCCAGAACTGCCCGACTGCTCAAGGCATGGCCATTCAAATTCGATTTGACATTATCTGAAATTGAAGGTGGTCACACCAGGTCTCCACGACTAGCGTTCGTCCTACAGCGAACTCCAGGCTTCGTACACAGTGGCCGTTCGCCTGCGTGATACTTAACTGGTGGGCTTTTAATTATATAAATTATTAACCGTTACTACGGCTTAGATATAGGAACAATATCAACGTACCAGCATTGCAGTAAATTATGATGTTGAAGCCCAATAGGTCTAACTAAAAAGCGAAGAAGATTAGGGAAAGAAGGAAGCAGATATAGCGGCACTTTTAAATTAATGATTTATACCTGCTTGATATAAAGAGAAAGGCCGCTTTATAGAGTACATCCTTTGCACCCGTGATGTCGCTGTGACGATCTCACTTTCAATACGATGTATACGTTAATTGACGCATTTACTGGCCAGTCTTACATAGCCTAACAAATTCTTCTGAGTACCTACGTTTTTTCATGCTATTGCCGCGTCCATATGTTATGAACAGCTTTCTGCTTTGTAAAAGCGATGGGTCGGCCAGTAATTTCATAGGCACCTCTTAGATCTAGTACACTGGCAGTTTTCTAGAGTTGAAGATTTAGTATATCAAAGCGTGTATAAAAGTAGGGGTAATATTACAGTGATTACTATGGTTGATTTAAAACGGGTCACATAGACAAATAGGGCATTCAAAAGACGGCATCAAGGTTTCCTATCGACATGAGGTACGTCCAGATCAGTTTCGTTAAGCCACTTGATATCGATGCGTGCCATCGGGCGTGGCGCGCGTGGTTAGTGTTTTAACACATGTGATACCCAGAAGAGGCAGAAATAAAGCAAGCGTCTCAAGCAAAATCAAAAAGAAGGCCTGAAGTAGCGTTTCACTGACTGTCAAGAGGGCAGTGGTATCCGCTGAATACTCACTGAAGGAAGTAGATTCATAAAGTATTCGCCGATATTGTTTGGAGCACAGAGACAGATAACAGCGTTATCCAACGGCCAAACTTTAATGTCAGCTTATTTTACGAATGGAAACTGGTGTGCATGGTCATGCGCCCAAAATCAGGTAGTGGCCACATAAAATAAACTACATATTACTACACAGAACAATGCTCGCGCAAATAAACCGTCCTATAACAATTAGGCTGTTTTGAACGTTTTTTTTCCACTTTAGAGAGCGTTCAAATTTACCGAAAAAGGGACTTACCTATAATAAATCCGTGGCCATCGGCGATCGTGCCGTAAAGTACAGAGGTCGCTGTTTAGTAGAGCCTTCTTATTAACACCAGTACGTCGCTTCTAGATTGGATCTCAAATAGCCTAACTATCTAGCCCTCGGCGTTAACAATAAATTCATGACTACAATGTTGCTGTCCTTGTCGAACAGTAGCGGCTTTTGAAGCTACTTGTTATGTTGTTCACTTACGGCTGAGAAAAGCGCACATAATCATTTAAAATATAAACACCCGTGCTTAAGAATTGCCTCAATTTGGTACCTTGAAACTTTCGTTCAGGACCGTTATACATTAGTCGGCCTGCTGCTGCTGCAGCATCGGAACTGCCCATGTTCGCGCGAGAGCAGCGCGGACCGACGAGCACTGACTTCTTCCTGTCATGTACAGCTCGTGTACAGCGATTGCAGGACTTGTCGTCGACCTGAGAATGTTAGCTGAGAATGTTTGAGTTGTTGCTACAAGACAACGCGAGCCAGGAAACATTGGCAAACAGGCAAAGATCAGAACACGCTATCGATGCAGACGGAAGGGGGCGTCGTCGTCGTCGTCGTTGCCGTCGTTGTCCTCGGTTCTTATCCGTTAGTCGGTTGTGTCCTCTAAGTGCTCTTGGCTGTATAACGTAGTAGTAGTAATGTCGGGGGTAGCTGTGGCAGTGCGAGAACACGGGACGGCTACAAGGCGAGACGGGCAGCGTGACGCGTAGCGAATCGTTGCTTGTTGTCGTTTTGCCGTACCAAGCCCATGGGACTTCCGCGTCGGCGCTTTCTATAGAGCCGCCTCCCCCTTCTCCCCCCGACGGCCTCGGGGGCGCCAGGATAAGCGCCCAGAGTCTTTCGCCTTCGCCACTGCCACAGTCGCCGCCACCACTGGCGGCCTTGCATAGTCATCATCATCATCTCCATCAAGCCTGCCTGCTTGCTGCTGGTGCCTTTTCTTTTTCGTTCTGTTGTCATCAAGGAACAGAGGGGCAGAGCAGGACAAGGCAAACTAGTGAAAGCAATGAGGAGGTAGTGGAGAAGAAGAAAACGAAAAAGACGAGGACAACAACAACAGCAACAACAACAACCGCAACAACAACAACAACAACAACCGCAACAACAACAACAACAACAACCGCAACAACAACAACAACAACAACAACCGCAACAATAACAAGAACAACAAAGAAGACACGGGGGCGTCACGGCGCGTGCCGGTGGTGCACTGCCAGGCGAGACAAACGCAAAAACACTTTTACTACGACTACCACTACTACTACACTGCAATTCAACTGACGATGCGCCCTTATGCACTGACCCAGCTATCACGAGCGCATCTGGCCTTCTGTTGCTGCTGCTCTGCTGCTACCGCCGCTGATGGTGGTTGTGGGGTTGTGGAAGTTGTAGTAGTAGTTGCAATCTGCGTAGTTAGCCAAAGCAGCAGTAGCGGTAGCGGTACTGACGAACAGTAGCAATAGTAATAGTGGTCGCCGTAGAGTAGACGAGCCCGGTGGCGTGGGGGCTTAAGTCTGCACCTCGCAACCGGAGGAGACACTAGATAGGTGCGCGGGTTCGAGCCCCCACCGTTGCACCGATTTGTATTTATGGGGGTCCGTCCTATGAAGCAATGTGAAAACAGTTCCGTGGACGTTAAATCTTGGCTGCGGGTCAGCCCAAAAACTTAACTTTTTTAGAGTAGACGGGCAATCGACTTCTTAGTGTAGTCGTCGAAGTTCTCGTTGCAAGCAGTATTATGCACGGTGATCACCTGCCACCGCTGATTTGGCCGCCCGCCGCTCTTGCAACAAAATTCAGGCAGCCAGACGACGTGGCTGTTGGTTTCACGACGATGCACTAACAGCGACGCCACACACGACAAGACAGGAAGGACTACGCACGAACTACCCGAAAACGGGCAGGGAGTGAGGGAGGTGATATTCAGCTACACAGATGACCGACCATCCGAGCGACCAACACCGAACCGACGACGACCCAGCGGAGACATCTACAGACAACCAAACAACAACAGCAAGAACAACAAGAACAACACACGGATCCCTATGAAACCTATGCACGAAATCAATCGGCAATCGCCTCCTACGGTATACAGGTCAGCTGGCATTTTCTCTTGTCGGCGCAACTCAAAAAGCTCGAGCGCCTTAAGCCTGCATTTCTGAAGCGAGCTCTGGGTCTGCATCGTACATAGCTGAACAGATACGTCTATATGCTATGTGACACGCCGTTGCTTATAGAGGTCCTAAAGCGTAGGTTCAAACTCCCATCCAGTCCGGCCTACGTGCAATTTCTTCAGCTCTTGGGAGGGGAAAATGGCGAAGATCGATCCTGATTTCTATAGCACGGGTGCGACTGCCTCTGAAACATGGAAACAGGCCGGTCAAACGAACCGACACGTTCTAATGCGCTCTGCTGTTCATGGCTTTCATCACGTTTTATGCGGGACGGGGCGGGGGGGGGGGGGGGGGGGTTATGTACCTGCAGATACATGTATCTGTATAAAATATGGTGAAATATGTCCTAGGTACAACGTGGTATCGTGTGCTGCGGTACCGTCGTTGAATAGCCTATTCGATGCGACTCGGCGCAGGGCAAAGTGCGGAAGCACAGGAGGTTAGCTTCAACTTTTAATATTTGTGTAAGAATATGAAACGTTCCTACAAGACAGTTGTATTTTTTAAAAACACAATTAAAAAAATAATAAAGATACGTATTAGTTTATAATAAAATAAAACAGTCAGCCATCCATTCATTCACAGCGGCACATCTGTGTCTGGCCTATAGGCGCCTCATTTTTCTTTGTGTCTAAATTCGCAAAGGTCGCAATAAGTTCGACGGTGAGTGTCCGTTCGGCTGTTGTTGTCTCTGTTGCTATGGCTCTTTCTCTAGTTGTTATTGCTGTTGTCACAGTTATTTTTTATTCAGTTGTTGATGCTTCTTAATTTACTGTTATTCCGTTTTACGTTTTTGTTTGATGTTGAACGAAATTCCCTTACAAAACCTTTTTCAAGTGCCATTGCGTCGAATTGGCAACGGTTGCTTTGAACACCAATACTACACGTAAGCGCGTGTCTAGACGCATAGATCTAACTAATATATAAAATATATAAACCATTATATATATATATATATATATATTATATATATATATATCTATATATATATATATATATATATATATATATATCCACCATTATATATATATTATGAGTCATCATGGAGTTGATTTTTGTGTGATTTTAGGCGTATGCGTATGCTCACGCGATCACGTGTAGTATTGGTGTTTAACGCAACCGTTGCAAACTCGACGCGACGGCATTTGATATAAGTTTCGCCGACTTATGCAACTTTATTATACGACGCAGAGCCGGTGCGGGCTAGTCCTCGAGTATCGTATAGTCAAATATGTCTAGCCCGACGGTAGAACTTTCCAAAGTAAACTTTATGCAGATGATGCAAGTCTGAGCGTGGAAAAACTAATTGGCATTCGTTTATATATATATATATATATATCTTATGAAATTGGACCCTATTTTTAATTGCGAAGATAAAACATCGCATGGCAAGGCCTAGTTATTTATTTACGACTTGCCCAATAATGTTAATAAAAATAAATGTAGGCAACAGGCAAACTCATTGCAAGGCAGATAGCCCACAAGAAACGTCGTGCTGTGCGCGGAATGGTCACGATGTACCCTTCCACCCTATTTATATAAGAACGCTCTAAATCGACCGTGATGGAAATTTTGCTCATCGATTGCCAACAGCAGACAAAATACAGACTTTTTTTGTTTGTTATCTCTTATCTTTAGTCACGCTATGCCCAATGGCATTAGCTGCGTTTTTTAGCGGAATATTTTCTGCATTGCACACACCCCATTTTTAGTAACCCCGCGACGACATAGTTAAGTAAATGTAGTCGCCGGTTCGATTCGAGCCCTCGATATCTGAACATATCCGCCTTTGCGCCTCGGATATAAAAAGGTAACGTGTGTGCGTAGGTATGCAGTTCAAGCTATAACAAGTTCACCCCTACAATCCATGCAAATACTAGAGTTAATAAAGTTAACACGTTTACTTACACAGGATTGTAATATAAATTGATAAATAAAACAATAGAGACCGTTACTGCAAATACTAGATGGATTGTATAGATGCACTCATTGCACACGGTCGGCTTATGTTCCAGTTGTTAAAAACGCACTGCAAATGGATTGTATTTATGCACTAAATATTATATCACACGCTTATATTTGAAGCTGCGCGTACTTATTGCTTGTATTCTTGTGGTCGACTACATATTCAACCGCTCTCGTTTTGTTTCTGTTATTTGCTACTTAAAGTGTTTCCGTGGCCGCAGCTGTTCTGTAGTCGCTGTATTGTAGTTGCTGAACCACGCTTACGTGCAATCTGGAACTAAAAATATTTTTAAGGACGTTGAATTTAATTCGAGGCCATCCTTCTTCTCCTTCGTCGGAATTGTCAGACGGGCAATCTAATACACCTCAAAAGCCTTAGAGAAAGATACGCTTCATTCCCAAGAACTCTGTTGGCCCCGCCGTCGAAGGTTCTTCTGTGTCTTCATACCACATTGTTCGCGAACTGCGTGTCGACATCGTGTATGCAAATTGAACTCAGCAAGCCAAGAAGAAGGAAATGTCCTCGGCTACGTAGGGCAGGAGTACTCGTCGCTTATGATGTCCTATCGCCTGATGATCCTTTGACTTAAAGAATAATACCTGTGTTACCCTCGTACTCACTTCAGCTCACTTCCACGTTTAGCACGGCAGGGCGCCGTTGAGCTGGCACGTGAGGCATCCGATGCCCCTACTCGCTTCCCACCTCCCGGGCGCTCAACTGCATTACGACACGTGTCGAGCCCTCACACTCGGTCGAAGCAAAGTTTGTCGTGCAGCTGGAAAGCCAGAGACTTTTTCTGTCCAGAAAATTGTCAACTGGGTACACAGTGGCGGCTTCGAAATAAACAAATCCAGACCAGAGAGCAACACCACCAACGCACAGCAAGTCTAATTCCTAGTGGGGGATCCGGTGCCATACCTCCACGAGGGTCGAGCCTCGACAATCTCAACACTCGAGAAACTTTGAGGGATGTATATCTTAGACTTTTCATGCACTGGCCAAGCTGCATCGTCTCGCGACGGAGCTTTGAGAATGCTTTGATTAATCCGCATCGCGTTGAAACACTGCAGATGTTTCGTGTCACACTGACCAGTCTTCCTGGCTGGTTCGGCCATTGAGGCAAGGATACAGGAGGGCTAAACGGGTCATAATCATAGCATCAAATTAGTAGATTGCTCCTTCATGGTGCTTGGGGCAAAACTGTGACAGTTACGGCAGCACCATCCACTAGACGAACGCATACCTTGAACCCAAACTCTTTACTGCGTCACATTATCGCAATTGATCGCTACCGTGAGTTGACTTAACGGCAGTCTTGATAAAACTAGCCTACAAGGCCCACGGTAGCATACTCGACGTGATATGTCATACTTTTATCGCACTGACGCTACGCTGGCAAGCGCAGATCAAATGGAAGATTTGTCAAGGGCTTTTTGCCGTCGAGCGAACCCCTGCAGCCCACTACCAATAGCGGAATCTAGAATTAGAAGCATTTTTAAGGAGGTTATTTTTAATTCTAGACCATCCTCCGTCCCCTACGGGCTTGGAACTCACCGTGTGGTATTATCTTCAATGCACCGAAAGCCGGACATGTTGAGATATCTATGGTTTCCCAAACAGTCCTTGTAGCAGCGTGACCGCTGAAATAGCGGAATCTGAAGCTTCGTAGGCAAGCAGGGGTCACAATTATCTAAAAACATTGGATACGCGTACATGCGCCTAAAAACAAAACATTTCTCTAAATCAATATGTGTAATTAAAAGTAATTCATAATATATTAGATGATAATAAGCAATAATGGCGTACAATTTCAATCTGATCTCGCTCCCTGTAAACAAGCAAACATGAGTCGGGGAAGTTGTGGTTGGCCACTTGATTGAATGCATTCGCACAGGTAATCAGTGTCAAGCTGAAGCTTGCGCAACTTCGGACTGGAAAAATATAGATCGTAATCTCTGCAAATATATATATATATATATATATATATATATATATATATATATATATATATAATGGATTTTCCTCGTAACAGTAATTTTGGCAACTTCTTGTGTCTTCATTTACTTACTATTTCTCGTTGTCTAACTTACCAACTTGTAATAGTTCTTTCATACTCCGATCGGGCATTACTCTCCGTGTGTACAGACATACATAATATATATATATATATATATATATATATAACGCAAAAAGTTTCCCCAAAGGCGAAACTAACTCGTCGGTTATCTCAACTATATTCTGTAGCACAAGACAGATCGACTGCTGAAAGCAAGTGCCGCCTATCGAAAGCTTGTCTAGCTTGTCGTCGTCTAATATCTCTCTTTTTCTCTGCCCTTGCATGCCCTCGTTATAGATAGCGTACCGGGCATGTCCAAGTGTATTGACCTTCGGCGGGTCTTTTTCCTCCTGCACTGCTAATTGGCTCTCTTACATCGGCATCTTTACCGTTTACCCAAGCGTGGGCTTGCCTGTTGTCTATGTTCTGCATGCACGCAGGTTTATTGCACTTTTGTCTCACGTGCACATGGTGTTGTGTGCGCAAACGCTTCCATCATGAGAAGTACAGGTGAGTGCATCATGAGAATTGCAGGTGCATGCAGGTGCCTTACAACAAGTGGCCGGTGTTGTCCCGCTCTACGCACGAATACACTACCTTCGGTACGGCCATTATTCGTGATAGGTTTGTCTGCCGTTTGCTGTTGTTGTTGCAGGTTTGCTGTCAGCGCATCCCGTCCCGTCAGAGTAATCGATCTGTTTATCTGTCTGTCTATCTCTGTATTGATGGTTTCACCCATCTCTAAGAGACACGCACTGTAAGTAGTGCACAACGTTGTGACGGTTTGCATAGCAGTCCCAAGCTGATCACTTCTGCTCCCCAATCAAAATTCAGGTATGCCCTTCAGCAGGAGTCAATCGATCTTTTTCTGCTTGTTTATGGATCGCGCAGGAACCCACATACAGGAACCACCGTCGACCGCAGGCCCGAGCTGCTGTCGCGTGCACTAAAGAGTTAGGCGGTTCGCATCGCATCGTACGCATTAGTTATTGTTTGAGACTATCAATCTACACACCAATATTAGATCATTTCTGAGACCTTCCTTCTCGGATTTTGTAAAAAAATGTAAAACAACCATATGCACACGGCTGTTTTACATGTTTTGCAAACACACACACACATATATATATATATATATATATATATATAACAATGAGAGGAACTAGAAAAGAGAGACTATCACATTAGAGGAGAGTGCACCGACAGCTTACCGTCAGAGGTAGCGTACGCCATTAAATATCAAACGATATAGAGGTGCACATCGAGTCGTCGGAATAGCGGCGCGTAGCGTATGGAAACAGGCGGACGGCCAACCGCGCAATAAGGGAGGACCATAATTTTATGACGATAGTGTAGAATGCAGAGAAAATGCAGAGAAAAGGCAAGATAGAATGCAGATAAAGAAAAGAGATAGAAGAATAGGAAGAATAAAAGCAAAAGCAGAAGATATGATAACCGAGTGTAGGAAAATACCCCCCCCCCACGCACTCAAGATGGGTAAAGGCCGTGAGCCGAGACAGAGGAAGAAAAATCAAATGCAAGAGAGAGAGAGAGAGTACAAGAGAATGAACGATGAGAGTGAACAGAAGAGATTTGGGGGCACAGAGGGCAGCGTTTGTGAAGAGGGCTGCTCGTCGAAGTACGCTCTTGTCCGAAGACTGGCGGCAACAGCGACAGCAGCCGCCGCAGGTGGAGAATGAAACGCAGGTGAGATGGAATAGATTGTGGTCGTCTTCTTGGACTTTGTCGGCATCTTGCTCTTCCTCTTCTGCTTTTTTTTTTAGTCTAGTAGTAGTGGTAGCAGAAGAAAGCCACTTCCCAAGCAGCGAACGAGAAAAGGGAGGGATGGGCAGTCAGTCAATCTGTCAGACAAGCAGGAAGGGAGTTTCGTAATGATGAATTATGAAGTATTCGTAAGGCTCGGGCTTTGGTTCGCAAGCTGAAGAAGACGAGCTACCACCGACACAGCAACAACGACAAACGTCGAAGTACTGGGTTTTGGTCGAAGTACTGGGTTCGGGGGTTAGAACACTAGGGGGCCGCTGGAGTGACTGGTGATGGCCGGTCGGGCAAGGCAACAGCGGTGCCAGAGCATCAGTGATGGCCGGCATATCTTAATAAGAATGATAATCATGGTAGCAATAATAATAATGATGACGATGACGACGATGTGGATGGTGGCGGTGATTGTATCTAATGAACGATGAAGTACGCCCTTGGCAGTAGGAGAGTAGGAGCTAGACCTGCCTGTGCGGGTCAACGGCTGGCCAACCTATCCACCGGAGGACGTACCGTTTGCTAGTTGAGCCCCGTAAAGTACGTAGAAGATAAGGCTAACTCGGTTAGCATGGCCCGACAGAGTCCCGGGTAAGGACAGATGGTGGGACGGATGGATAGACAGGTAATCAGACTATCAGACTTGGCGCAGTTCTGGGCAGCTTCTTTACTCATATCACAATCGAGGTGGCGAAATGAATATAATGCGGTATAAAGAAATGGTTCGATCGGCGAATCGGCGACAGTACGCAGGCTCCTCCTCGCAAAAGGCATATCTCTTTCTCGTTCTCTCTATATATATATATATATATATAATATATATATATATATCACGCAACGCATAAGAATGGCAGGCAAGCAGAAACTGATTAGTGGAGAGACGGGACGGAAAAGATAGAGACGATGCTAAAGACAAGACATTCGCTCCTAATGAACCTCTCCATCTACTCTGGGCGCAGATCGTTTGATAATTTAAATCAATTTTTCTTTACATTGATCGGTATATTATATATATATATATATATATATATATATATGATGAGAACAGCTGTTCTCAGACGGTGCGGACGTGTTGCGTGTGGCTCTTGGAAAGTACAGCTAAATTTAGCATTTTGCGTGGAAATCCATAAGCGTCAGTGAGCATAACATCTGTTAGTCTTTAAGACTCGATGTCGTGAAAAGTTATAGTGTGCAGCGGGACTAATTATTTAGAAGCAGTGTCTTCTTAAAACAGTCATCATCATCACTCACCTCCACCGGAATCATCTTCATCACCTACCACTACCTCCGCCTTTATCACGGTCTCTCGTCCTCAACATCATCACACCATCATCATAGTTGCCAACTTCGCCTCTCCTAGCATCCCCACTTCTACCGTAAGTTTCATTGGACCACCCCATCCGTCATTATCATCACTGTAGTACAGTACCGGTCGTATCAATACTCATCATCAGCAGCAGCATCAACGTTTGGCTCTCTCTCAAATCACCTACAGTCATCTCACCATCACCAGTCTTCATCTCGACGCCGCTGTTGTCAATACTCCCCCTCCCCGGATACCAGTACCATTTTTATCAATCGAACACGAACTTCAGTCTGCCCGGCGACTGCATGATAAACAAACGGTACTTTGTTTGTAAACAGGCGCGGCGCAGCAATAGCTAGCCATGCCGATACAGCGAACACCAACAAAAGAGGTGGAGGTGGAACGTGACGTGCCTGCGTACGTGCATGTGGACGGAGAGGCGGATGGACGCATTGCAGGTCCAACCAACGTTGCGGGCGGTCCGGCCCACCGTCCAAAGGCGGGATGCGGGAAGCGCGTTGCAAGCCCTGTGGAAGACACTCGCAGCAAAGATATGCGTATATCACAGGCAGTGGCTCACTCAGCGACCGTGGGAGTCACAAGCGAGCCTACCGAGGACGGCGGTGACGGTGAAGACGTTCCGGACGAATCGGAGTTTATCACGGTGACCCGGTCTAGGCGAGCTCGTGCGCCAAAGTGGTAGTAGAAAGAAAGGGAGTATATTTTCACGGACGACAACCTCCTTGGAGCTACATTTCAACGATGTATGTGACTTTATCGCTAAGCATGTGAAAGGAAAGATGGAAGAACCGCGTTTTACAAGAAGCAGAGAGCTCTTAATCGTGGTTGAAGCTGAAGAAGATAGAGCCACGCTACTATCGCTTCAGGAGTTAGCCAACGTAAAGGTATCCGCGAGGATCAGTGGAGGCCGATCCACAGTGAAGGGTAAAATCTCCGGTGTGCATCCCTCAATATCGGAAGCTACAATCTTGGCTGCTCTACAGCCTTGGGGGTTTCCGAAGCAATACGGGTGAAAACTAAAGACCCAAAGACGAATATAGTACGACCTCCGAACAGGTTATTTTGACATTCGCGGGCGGAAATTTCCAGCTGAGGTTCGGTTAGGGTTGAAACGGCACGGAGTCGTCTTATATCGGGAACCCATGCAATGTTTTAAGTGTTACAGCATGGATCATTTTGCAGCCAACTGTAAACTTCTTAATCCGAGATGCAGAAAGTGTGGCTCTACGGAGCACCTGAGAAAGGATTGCAAAGCCCAGGCTCGGTGCAGCTTGTGTTTTGGAGAACACGAAGCCACCTGGGGCTCATGTCCACATAGACTAAAGCGCATGGAATTATTACAAAAGTCGTCTCAAAATAGCATTGGGAAGCGCTTGGATGCCCCGTTAGTACCACTCTGTACACCGGTGGGCCACATACAGGCATCTGATAACTTCTCAAGGCGCACTTGGTCCTCGGTAGTAAAAAATGGGATCAAAGTCAACGAGGCGACATCCAAACCTCAAAGACCCGAACCACCGAAGGATCCAGCACTAACAAGTGCTCCACCTGCGACCGTCGAAAATAATTTGAGTGAGAAGCACGTGCCGCTGCTGAAAGTGGAAGATATAGTGCAACAGGTGATTTCAAAGATTATGCCGATGTTGAAAGATATCATCGCGCAAACAGTGGCTAGGACCATTCAGGAAGTTATCCCGAGCATTCTGGGAGGGCTGATGGGCGCCCGTCAGCCGCCTCGCCTTTACTGCAACCCACGACCAATGACGCTGATAGCGCCAGACCTACACGACAGGACAGAAGCGCAGATCGTGCAACGGACATCTTCTCATGCTTCAAGTCGACCTGACATCTGAAGACAACGATGAACAGGCCCCTTGCGTTACGAGAACCCGGCTAGAACCAGCAAAATCCAGTAGGGGTGGCTGCGCGTATTCAGATAGTAATGTGGAACTGCGAGGGAGGGGGGTGTTAGATCTGCTAGGGGGACCCGACGCATACAGAGGGATAGACATTCTTATTTTGACGGAGACCTGGGCGCGAGAGCAGTTTGATTATAAGCGGTGGATTCTATGGGTACCATGCACTGGCGTGCTTGTAGAGAGGGTCCGGGTAGGCCAAGCGGGGGAGTATCAGTTTTTGTTAGACCATTGGTAGGAGAAATGACGTAAAAATAGTAGCAGAAAATCTGATTGCAGTAGCCTTCACCCAAACTAGAAATAATGGCCACCTATTTTGCAACCGACGGGGACGGAGTCAACGAGGAAACGATGATTGAGCGCCTCTTGCTGGGTATAGAAGCGTTACCTAGAATAAGGCTCCAATAATTATAGGGAGGGGGACTTTAATGCGAGATTAGACAGAATTGATTCGGAAAGAACGGTAGCCTTGCTAGACGTACTGGATGAAATCGGCTGCTGGGTAGTCAACAGCGCGAATGTGTTTACATATGAATGCCACTCTGGTTCGTCAGTCATTGACTATTTGCAACAGATATGGATAGAAGGGACATAACGTTTGCAGGGGGAAGACAATCCATTACAGGAAGGGGCGGGACTTAGAAAGCAATACCGATGGGCATCTGGGTGAAAATTAAGGGACTGTTCAAGAACGGGAGAAGGGGGAGGAAAGCTCAGGAAGAAGGCTTAATGTTAATACTCTATTACAGGGGCTTAAACAAAGTACTTCCGGTGCCAGAGGCGATACACATAGATTGCTACGAACGCAGCCTGGTAGGGTTATTAAATTCTGCGATACTACCGGTGGCAGAAGAGAAGCGAAAGACCTTGGTTTAGTGAGCGGTGTAGGATGGCCAAGCAGGCCATAGGTTGACGCGGGAATACGTAAAAATCGTTCCGGTTATGCGGCCTTTGGCCTCGTTTGGTTAAACGGTTGGTTAAGGCATCTTATAAAGAAGAAAAAGCAAAGGTACTGGGAAAAGAAGAATGGGCAAGCATAAGGGAGGCTGAAGTACGGCCATATACATGGCTGAGGCGAAATGGGGAGGAGGCAATGTTCAGTAGAGACGGGCAGGCTAGTCGAACATTTTGGGAGGATTTTGGCCGGGTCGGATACAACCCCGAAAACGGTGGTAGAATATGAAGGCCCCTGGGATCAAACGACAGAGGAAGCGAGGGTTGGATAGTGAGGGCAATCACTCTTAGGGAAGTAATGGAAACAATCGACAGAGCCACACGGGGGAAAAACGCACGGAAATGATTTGATAAGGAATGAACACATGAAAGATACATTAGTTCTCGCGCCATTCTATTCAATAAATGCTTAAACACTGGGGAAATTCCACAGGCCTGGAGGGAAGCGACATTAATTGTCATTCCCAAAGGAAAAGGTATAGAAACGGAAACCAGAGGCTTGGAGGGGAATAGCAATAAAGAGCTACCCATACAAGATATTTTCAGGGAATAATAGCTAGGAGATTGGAGTCTTCTTAGAGGAAAGAGGGGTAATACCAGAGGAACAGCATGGATTAGGAAGGGAAGGTCAACTCACTCAGCAACTTGAAGGGCTGCTCGGAGCAATCTGGGATACTCTGTCCAGGCCGAAGAATTGCCTATATGCTGTGTTCTGTAGATTTAAAAGCGGCGTTTTTGACATAAGCGCCAAGGGATAAGATAGTTAAAGAGCTAGCTAAAATGGGAGTGCCGGGAGCAATGCTGAGGTTGCTCATCAGCATCTTAAAACAAAACACGGTGCTGATTGACAACGGGGTTGGCATTGCGGGGGGAAGGTAATTCAAACCACAGGGGGCGCGCAGGGCGAGGGACTGAGTCCACTACGTTTTGCCGCCTTCTTCTGGTGGGCTCCCCGAACGGATAAGGACGGGCTGGACTCGGAGAGGGGTGGGCCAAGATTTAATGTACGCAGATGATTAGGTGATTCTTTAGTTGTAGCCTTTCAGAGTGAAGCAAGCAATGGAAGCGGCTAGTTACATTCATGATCAAATGGGCCTTAAAGGTTAATTGGGAAAAGACAGTAGCCATGAAATTCCGAAGGGGCGGCCGTCTGGCCAGGGATGACGTACTTCAAATCAGGGGAAAGGAATTAAAATTTGTAAATAAATTCACATACCTAGGGCTCACCTTAACAACAAGGGGCAGTAGTTTTCGATCACACATACAGGAGAGGGTTAGGAAAGGCCACTATCGCAGCCGCGGCAATTAAATGTCGCACATAAGCTCTCGGGTCCGATGCAGCATGTAGGCCCTTTTTGGGATACAGATAGCGCCCATCGCCACATAATGGTATTTCACTAATAATGGGATAAGGTGGGAGTAGAAACGAATTGCGTTTAAATCGATGGGGTAAGGTTTTTCTTCTAAAGAGGGTTTTGCGCTTCAAATACATGCAGAAATAGGGTTGGTCCGCGTGTTGGAAGGTGGCCCACTGCTGACAGAGGAGCTACAAAAAACGATGGAATCTGAAGAAAACGTTGCGCCGTTGACGTTTATATGCGAAATTGGCGAACCAAAATTAGCGAGGTAGACATAGGAATTTATGGGACAGCAGCAATGAGAAGCACTGGGTGAGGGCTAGCGGGGTGAAAGATCGCCATTTAACAACGGCATTTGCAGCTCACGGAGTTCATTACGTTCTATGCAACAAGGAGGTGCTTCCATGAACCACAAGCGAGATGTCGATGCAAAGAGTGCTGGAGTAAATGTGATAAATACCACGCGCGGTTTGTCCCGGCGGTTCGGTCCATAGCAGAACTAGGCAAAACGCTAGAAGATCGATTGTTGTGTGGAAAACTGTGATGTAACATAAACACACTTACCCACCCGGGTGTTAATAAATAAATAATATATATATAATATATAATAATATATATATATTATATACATGCCGATGTGTACATCGAGGTTGGTCGATTTTACAGTTTGTTAAATATCATGGGAAAACAAACCTGCCAATATTAGCGATGGGTGTCCTGATAAGCAGAAAAGTAGCTCATAATCGCTCAGCAAGTTTATCTTCATATCTGTTTGTTCAATATATATATATATATATATATATGTATGAAACATACCGTTGAGAATGTGTAAATAATAAATAAATAATCTGTTGATATATATATATATATATATAATTAGGTTAGCTACGAAGTCCGACATTTGTTGTTCATGATTTTGACCTATGACAATAATAGAACGGTAGCATAATTTCATCATATTTATTTCACTTATGTGAAGTATGCATATAACATAGGCAATTATACATATTATGCAATTATACAGTCAGCTGCTCGCGCCATGTTATTCGAGAGAGGAGACAATTATATTAAGTGAGAGAAACACATAAAAAGGCGAAACTTTAAAATTGTGTTAATTCGATTACATATCGATAATAAATTCATTGCCTGTTTTGCAGCTGTGAGTTCTCTGTTCAACACGCACACAGAAATGGGATCGATTGAACAATCAACTGAAGTCCCGCAATTTTACACAAATATAACCGATATGCTTTTAACCGGTTGCAATCGCATTTAAGGCGAAGCATCACAAGTAATAGATCCCTTAATTTGTGAAAAGATTCGCAGATCAAACCAGCACCTCGAATGCACGGAGAAAGAAATGTGTAAGAGAAACAATAAACATAGTTCAAGTCTGTAGTAAAGTCGAATATGTTCCTGACTAAATTTCTCGTAGAATGATAGTTACAATGAAGATCAACATAGAAATATACGTATACCGTTGTAATTGCAAACGTTAATATACCGAAAACTCAGCCGACAACTTTCGTAGGATTGGGTGTGTATATTATTATTTCTGAAGCGGTGCTTACGATGCGTAACAGTAACAGCCTTCGAATTACACGCGGATTAGCGTCGAGTGCTAGTAAGTACTCTGTATTATTCCTTTTGAGCAAATTTCGCAGGCAGCGAAGCGTTGCGAACGCTCAAATCGATCCGATTGTGCTGCTGGGCGATAGACATTATTGTTATTCCTATTCTGATTATCGGCGACGCAAATTCAGTCGATCGAATCGGAGCTCTACAGCGCCCTTCAGCAGGCGCCGAGGCAGACGCATAGGACGTCACGCGTCTCTCTACTGCCTATCCAACTGCAGACGACGCCAGCAAAGACGGGACGGCACGATAGCGGCGAGAAATCACCACTTAGCCGCTTCGATGGCAGCGATCTTGTTTGCAACGCTGAACATCTGCATAACCAAAAGTGCCTTTATGCATTTATGCGAATGAGTTCCGCGCCGCGCCGATGCCATTGCATAACCGTTTCGTATCATCGTGTCAGCCTGCTGCTTCATACTGACGGGCCTGCCTCTTGCGGACTGGGTGTGCTGACTGACGTCTCTGCGTGCGCATGCACATCTATGTATGCCTGTGTATATGTCATATGTACATATACCGTTGTATATCCGTAGTATCGTTTTCATTCACAACGAGTATGCCGCAGTATTGAAAACAGGACGTGTTTGTCTAGATGATGACTCAAGGCATGCATCTTTTTGGGCGGTCCAACGACAGGTCCAACACTGATTGAAGTGATGAACCGTTGGGCCATTTTGTTTGTTGGCGTCACGCAGAGTGAGTAATTTACAATTAATTTCCAAAGCGAGTAAAGGAACGTTATAATTATCATTCTTCCTAATTATATGTATAAGGTACGACCGTCGCATATATATATATATATATATATATTTCGGGAACAAATGCTGCGCCATAGCAAACAGAATCAAGCTGTGACAAAAGTACTAAATTAAATCCTATTATTTCCTGACTTCGTTTGCAATATAACTCTGCTGATTAATGGCAAATGTTTGCTGGAAACACTTCTTGTCTCCTCCCCCTGTGTTTCACTATATCTCTCTCTCTCACACACAGAATGAGCGTACAAAAGGTGCGCTATCTGCGCTAAAGACATCAGCTGGAGCAATCGAGGGGTTCGACTCGGGCCGACGGTATTGGAGGTCCGGTTGTGACGACCTGGCCAAGGTCGTAACCGAAATGCCGGGGCCGGTACGACGCTCTGCTAAGTGGGTAAATGGGTGCCGCCTCTGGAAGCGTGGGCGTCGCCGTCGACTCTGCCCTCATCGGCACGGCTCTTGCTGCTGTTCAGATTCAGCAATTTGTGTGATCCGCACAAGCAGTCTTTGCTGCCCTGCAGCTACGATATGTGCACCCAGAACTACAGCTACACACCAGCACTGGTGTGGGAGCAGCAGTGCGGAACGGTGGTACCATCGGTGAGAGAGTATCGAAGTAAACGCTACAAACTAGTGCGAATAAAAAACGATGTAATACCACCAGTAATTACAACAACAACAGCAGCAACAACAATAATAACAATAATTGTAACAAACCCTTTCGAATAATGCTACAGCGCTGAGAACGTCAATCGATCAGTCAGAGTGGCACAATATCGACGGTGATGGTGATGACAATGTCGACAACATGAATAGCATGCATGTGTATGTAATGTGCTATAGATCAGAACAATACCCCACCCGCGATACCCCACCCGTTGTGGCTAGGCCGCATGACTGATTGAAGCTGGTCGTAATGTTGCTAACGATAGACATATTGTCTGCGGCCTGGCACAGCTGCCAGTCGCAGCTAAAAGCTCTACGATTTGCTCTATGAAGCTCTACGATTGCCACAATAGTGTTCATAATAATGAACGCTGTTTTTGGCCGAGCGCTGTCATGTGCTGTGTACACTCATCTCGTATTCTGTAGTTCGTTGTACGGAATATTGCATATAACGGTAAACATGCACACACGGACGGATAACGGCAACGAATGCCAAAAAGGACTTAGTAAAGCGCGGGCGCGACGGTCGGCAGGGATATGGCCAAGTGTGATGGCGCTAATGAACATAAACCAGTATAGTAATAATAAAAAAACAACTACATCTTACGGGCATCTCCCGCGACCAAAGCAGATCATGCCATCGAGACGCGCTGGATCCGGGTCCCTCTGAAAGAATGTCCCAATCAGCATGGCCGGATATATGCAACAATATAGAAGCCCTAGAAACCCTCGAACAACGAAGATTGCGCGCCGTGTTTTTAGCGGTACAAGATTACTTTAGCGGAGCCTCAGCTCGGCAGTATGCTGGATGCTAATTCCTTCCGCTGACACTGAGTATAAGTGTCCCGGTCTGTGAGCCCTTTGTATGTGGAAAAGTCGTCGATTCTAGTAGTTTTAACCTACTGAGGTGCCTCAAGAGCCTCAGTAGGCTCCACGTATATGCAGAACTCAATAGCTCAATAGCGTTATCCGAAAAGCTTTCGGAAGAGCCAGTATATTATCCGAAACCAGGAGGTTTGTAGCTACCCGTGAAGCAAGACCGAATGAAGTAACTATCCTATGATGGGCATATGGGAAACGCTTAAAGTGGAATGTGACGGTCTCGAGCACGACGGCCGCACCCTTCTTTCATCACAGATCAGTCAAGTCAGGTTGGTTTACGGAACATGCAAAATCCTAAAAAGGAGTGAATATTCTAAACTGGCTGATACGTTTTCATATTTATCGCAATGAATGGAACATAGATCGATTCATCTGGCTGCTGCTTGTCTTTCGTTTCTTTCCATCAGTCTGTCGGCCAGCGACAACGACATGTAACGCCATCACTTACCCGTTGGGCAGGGCGCAGCAGTTGTAGGTGCGCTGCGTTTTCCATAACTAGTCCTGCTCTCTAGTTTACTGTTTATTCTATACTACTACTTACTACCGAAACGGGTATTTTCTAAAGGTGCCGTGGCCTGTAAGAAATTGGGTCACCGGGTAAGACAGTGATCCCTCCCATCTAATTGAACCACTGCCTCACATCGGGGATAATGGATCGGGTCTAGAAACTTCCCTGGCCCGTCTGGGTCTCCACCCATCTTTTGTTCCAAGCGTCTAGGATCTGACGTCGTGCGTACTGAGGGAGCAAAAAGTCTATTCCACGGTCTGCGGTCTCCAGAGCCCGAAGAAATCCCCATGAAATCTTCTAGAATAATATTTAAACAGGAGTGAACGTGGTCTTGTTAGCGTTTGCAATCAAGAGCCAACGGCCTCTGCGTTTTGGCCCGGGGCCTCCGGCGCGTGACCCGTGTAGCCTATTACCGCTGCCATAGGCTATGGGATTAACCATTTGGGAAGGGGAGGTGGGTTGAAAAAGCCCAGGACATCGTCGTATGCAGTGTTGCATAGAGTTGGGCCCAGAACGGAGCCCTGGAGGACCCCTGCGGTGGCAGGGTATGACTTGCCTGGATAAGCAACCGTACGTGACGGACAGGATGCAAAAACCTTTATAAACTAAGGCGCTATATCGAAACGTGCTATGCATTTATCGAGTTTCATGAGATGGAGTTAAAAGCGTTTTTTATGTCAAGTAGAATTGCCTGGCAGTGTTTCTTCTTCATCTTGTTTCTGAGCGAGTACCTCTCTGGTTTTGATCTGGTACGACTAGGCGGCTAAACGCATGACGCAATCCAAAGTTGAAAGACTTGATTGGATTGCGTCATGCGTTTAGTGGCCTGAGCGAAAGCCGTCTTGGTTCGCCAATATCGCTTTTTGTCGGCCAGTGGTTTCGTCAGACGTATGCTCGACTGCCTTGAAAAGACTAGATATGATGCTAATGGATGTAACAGCAGAGGGGTCGTTTTAAGAGGACGTGATTTTAGAAATCAGGACTAGGTGCGACTCCTTCCAGCAATCAAGGAAAGTGCCCGAATGCAGAATGGCCTCTACCATTTTTACAAAAACATTAGATAATTGTGTGCTGGCATTTTGACGGCTTTCCCTGGGATATCGCCATGTCCGTCTTTTGCGGCAGGACTTCCTTGATGACCCTCTTCGCTTTGTCCGTTGTCGGAGGGGTAATCTAGTTTCGGCTATTCGATTAATCTACCAGCACTTGGGGCCCGCCGAGCTAGTACGGGGGGGACTGCTTGGTGCCCTCCAAGTATCCTGTAGCATAATTGACACCGTGTGTAGTTCAGTACATGCAGTCGGAATTCAATTTGCTTTATTAGTGTCTCAAAATCTATCCTTAACCGTAACCTGCGGCTTTTAGGAGGTTTTTGCGTGACACTGGGACAGAAAGCAATGCAGTGATGATTCGACAGATTTTCCATATCGTGGGGATACACTGTTGCTTCTCCGATATCAGTGAGCTGCGTTGAAATCGCCTCTACCTCCAATTACGAGTTAACGATTCTTTTGTCCTTTGAGCAGTATAGTCAAGTCTTCTAAGAACTCTTTACAAATGTTGATATAGTTTACACTCCGCTCAATGTGACTGCTAGCAGTCGACTAAACTGTCTTCTACTGCCACTGCTACAACAGCAATAGCAAGAACAACAACTACAACAATAGCAACAGCAATAATAGCAACTACAAAAATAACAACAACAACGGCTATTCGACCTCGGTTGCTAGCTAACTCGTTCGCTCACATCACAAAACGTATATCCCTCTAGCCGAGACGATTTTCGTGGCTGAGCGTCGTCATCTGTTGTTGCTTCTGCTGCTGCTGCTGGTGCTGTGGCACGGCCAGAAGCATTCCCATCCCTCTTCTGCTCTAACACGTACGCGTATTCAGTTCCATGCAGACGCTTCAGAGGGTTCATGAACGACGGTGACGACGACAACAACGTCAAGGGAGCACGCGCGTGAACAGCTTGGCACACAGGCGGGCCGTGCCACAGCGTTGTCCCACAGTCGGACCCTTGTGACAAGAATTTCTTCATTGTCGTCGCCGCCATTGTTGTTGTTGCTGTTGTTGTCGTGGTCATCAGCGCCACACAACACGTCGCCACCCGACCACCCCTCCGTCTGACGTACTTAAAATTCGAAAATGCTGCTTCCGCCCTCTAAGTTTGCCGCTGTTACTCAGTCACTGATTGACTGCCAGCCAACAGCTCTCCCAGAACGTACACGATGTGAGAACGGCACAAGTGACAGCAACAACAGCAACAATAAGAGCAGTAAAGACAGCAACAACAACAACAACAACAACAAGAGATGTCCGCATAGTAAAGGCCGCACATCCCACTGGGGACATCGCAGTAGAGTGTACATAGTAAACAATAACAACAGCCACAACCGCAACAACAATAACCACAGCAACGGCAACAATAACAACCACATCAACGACAACAACAACAACAACACCAACAACCAACAGCAGCAACAACAACAACGGCGACGGAAACAGCAATTTATTTGTCTGGGACATCCGAGGGTGGTGAGGGTGTCAGTGGCTCCGTTCGTCGTCCAGCTGACTGACCGACCGACCGTAAAAGAAGATGGCGACCATGACACAAAGATGACCACCGACGCACGATGATGGCGGCGCCATCTCACACTAGATCGTCGTAGTACGATGAGAATGGTTGACGTCGTGCTTTTCGTCATCGGTGTTGTTGTTGCTGCTGTTGTCAGATGGCGCCGCGGCGCTCGACGCACTGGGCTGACCGTCGTGACGAGAACGAGTATCGTCGCCTACCGTCGTTGGATGGATCAGCGGCTTGTTGACCCGCTGGTACAGCGATGGGCTGGCTGGTTTGTCCGTCGGCCATTCACCATACGCGTACGTACGAGTATACGGCGATCGGGAGCGTGTTACTAGCAGAGGCGGCAGCAGCAGCAGCAGCAGTAGAACCAGCGATCCGTTCATTTTCGGAGCGGTCCGCTCAGTCCTTCCTTCGGCTCACGACGCGACGAAACATGTTCGCCTTATGACGAGGTTAACAACGATGAACGGTGGAGGCGGGAAGGATACCACGTTGCGGAAGTTACAGCAGCCAGTGCTCACAGTCTTGTCGTAGCGTCGTAGGAGCGAAAAAAGCAAACGATGAAGACAACAACATAAATTGAAACAACAACAACAACAACTATAGCGATAGATAACTTGAAAACTACAGCAGTAGCAACGAGAATAGCACTAATCACAGCAAGTCGCGAGCTAGCCAAGAAAGTTCGCAATGCTTAACAAAAAAGCTAAGTCCGCTGTAACTAGCAAGGATAATGGTCTGTAGTAATGTAGTGTCTATTGTAATCGAATCAATCAGCAACAGCAGTCAACAACTGGAACTACTAAACATAGAAGAAGTTCTAACGTAAGTTTCACCTGGGGCAAGAAGATGCCATCAGTAAGATGCTTGCTGTGGCTCGAAAAATATTTACAAGGTTCGGTGAGACGCGAATGGCAAATACAAAAAAAAAGACAAACGGCACGATCAGGTACGGTTACGATTATATATTTACGCACACACACACCGCTTGCTCATTCAAACTGCCCGCCGCTAACTACGCGCTCCCACTAATTATAAATTATAATTTCTCCACCAATGGCCGCCAGTCAGCTCGGTGCATCGTAGAGCCGCGCCTGCTACATGGCGTAGAATTGAGCGCCAATGGCGGTCCGGTGCGAGCATGTCTTCCAACTGCGTGTTGGGCAGCCCCTGCCCTGCAAGATGGCAAAAAGGCGGGCCAGCGACCCACATAATAAATGCATTTACGCGCATCAGCTCTTTACAAAAAGCCTCTTTTTTTCTAAATAATAATACAATAAATGCGTTCACAGACCCATGCAAATCCAACTCATTACTTATTTGTTGGTTGATTTTGTTGCTGTCGTCTTGCCTACCAACTGATGCTACTACGAAGGTGTACTTCTGAACACATTCGAACAAGCTGTCTTGATTTCTTACCCACACCATCATTAATTTAATCTTATCTTATACACACTCTGCGAGAAAGAGAGAATAGACTATGTCGATGATTGCTTATTGTTACCATTGTACACCCTAAATCATACCGCACACTGAGCTCATACCACAAATATCCCGTGGTCATGTAGATGAAGGGACCAACGGTTTTTAGTGAGCTTCAAAGTCCTAGACTACCGTTAATCCTATTTACTAGCTCTGTTGTTGTGCAGCCACTTTGAGGGCACAAAGCAGCAGACTTGCAGCTGAAATACTGTCTCAGCAAGTGCAGGTGCAAGTAACATTTTTCATATGACCTGCGTAACATATGGCAAATACGTACCACCTATGTATAGCCGTGCAACAGTAACAACAAGAACAAGCAATTCAACCAATTCTCCGAGGACGCCTTAGCAATGACGAATAAGCTATTTAACCGACAAATGCTAACATGACGGCCACGGTATAGTATCGGCAAAGTGGCGCGACGGATTTCGCGGCTCGATCTTAGCTCGACACAGCTTGGCGGTCGACATCGCGTCGCGTGACCCCGGGAAGGCGGGCACTATTTCGTTCCTGACGTCCTGGTTGTTCTTGTCTATGCCGTGCATCTGCTTAAGATGAAGAAGCAGAAGAAAAAATGAGAAGGAATGAGAAGTACGGAAGCAACAGCAACTCAGCCGTCGGTGAGGTCTCAGAGACAGGCAAACGAAGGCCACTGGCATTCCGTCCCAGGAGTGGTCGGGATGCCAGTGGAATAAATGAGGCAGGCAGACAGACACGTCATTTGTGATGATGACGGTTGTACTCACCGAAAACTCAACCGTCGCTGCCACCACCATCATCATTACGAGTAGTGTCACCTAGGCATCGTCATATCAGGCAATCATATCAGCAAAAGCCACGGCGAACTAAGCCTCAGTCGCGGCCGTCGCTTCATGCAAATGATCTCTGTCCCTTCTCTGTTTATTGTGCCTCCTGCCTTCGTCCATTCGTCTAAGACCCCCTTCCTCCAGACCTCCCGAAATCCCCAATACCCTCCCTGACTGCCTCGGCTGCCTCGGCTGCTTCTGATTGTTGACACCAGCTCAACCGCGGCAACCGAAAAAGCTACGGCCCCCCACGCACACCCATATATATATATATATATATATATATATATAAGAGCAGCAGAAATGAAAAAAAATACCGCAAACAACGCAGGAAAAATACGTGCTAACAAAAGTGCAACAATGAATTTCAAAACCTAGTGACATAAAAACAACTATATCCGTTCGCGGGTACGTTTAGTTAATAATCCATAACATATTTGGCGCATGTTTAATTAGCGCGTACAAATCAAACGTTTCAAAATAAACACAGACCCACAGCAAATGCACTAATATATATATATATATATATATATATATATAGTAGCATCTGCTTAGTGAGCAATATTTTCTCAGTCGAAGCTGAACTAGCACAGAAAAAAGGAAGGCAACGACGAACTTAAGACGACCGAAAAATATTGTCAGCAACAACTTCTACTTCGGTTCACTTCAACAATGGCGCGGCAATTTGTATAAACTTGGACGCAAATGCTGCACCGGGCGGCAGTGTGGTGGTGGTGATGATGAGGCGGTGCCCGCGCTGAATGGCACAACCAATTCCATCCAACTCGAAACCCCTGAACGCCTGCCGATCGGCGGCGGTGGCGTCTGCTCCACCCATACCACGCCTATCTCCCATCTTACTCTTTCGAGCTGTCTCTCTCTTTCTCTACCTCTCCCGTTCCCTTTATCCCTTGTCGTCATTTTCTCAGTCGTTGGCTCTTCCCATCTTGGTCATGGTCTTCAAGTTGTGCGTCTCGCTGACTTCACTCAAGTCGACAAGTCGGCGCGTCGTCATCATCGTCGTCGTCGTGTGGAGCCAGAACTGTCCGAGGTGCGAATTTTGCAGCTCTTCGGGCCGCCGTCACCATCTTGATATGAATAGACTGGCAGAATAGACTGTCATCGTCGCGGTTATCGCCGATCAGCAATCCCTTCCCTTATCGCGCGGACGCGCGCCCGTTGAGGGAGTTTTCCACCGCAGATTTTTCCACAAAATTAGCTGCTGCGACGACAGCTGGTCCATCATCATGTGACGACGCCGACGTCGCCGCTGACGCCGCCGCTGACGCTTTACATCAGTGCGGCCACCATCACAGCTGTCTGTCGGTCGGTCGCTGTGATTGTCGTCGCGGTAAATCGGAATTTGAGTCGAAATTCGAACCGCAAACGCGACGACGGCGTCAAAGCGCGCGGGACGCTGTTTCCGCAAGTCCCGCAAGAACAGGGGCCTCCGCCCTCGTCGTCACCATCAGCGCTACGTATTTATGCATGCATACTTGCAGCCATCCATTCATCCATCCATTGGCTCATTCATTAATTCGTTCATTTATTCATACTCACTCATCAATCGCTTAATCAATTGACCCATCCGTGCGTCAATTCGTTGGCCGATTATTCACGCATTCGATTCCTAATCTATCCTTGCTTTGATGCTCGTATCGGATCGTACGCATGGGCGTTTCGTATTACGCGTGTCCCGCATCCGACTCTGCGTCCGCATACTATGTGGTGTTTTTTGGACGCTAACACGTGGCGGCCATGACTGTTAGACGTGCTGATATTTAATTCAGGCAGGGAATGCTAGCATTGCAAGCGCACAGTACACAGTAGACGCATCGTGTGATGTAATGACGCCGGTGTACTATACTTTTTGAAAGGATATAGTTTATCGTCACTCAAGTTTGCGCAGATAGAAATCTTGTATATAGCTATATTTTGCATCTTGGAGATTGGACTCTCTGACGGTGGAGTTGATAGAAATAGCAAAGACGGATAATCATTCTGCGTAAAATGTACAATTGAATTATAGATGTAGGAACTATCGGCACAGATTCGGCTCTGGTCACAGCCTGACAGCAAACAAAAAAGACGGACGACGAAAGCCACAGATAAAATCGCGCAGAAAGCATCTGGCTACAAGCCATGCACTTCTCAAATCGGACAAGAAGCGTGTAAGATAACTGGCGGCAAAGTTAAGCCCGACCACTCCGTTCGACACGGCAAAGAAAGGCGCAACAATTATAATCCACCTACTTGCCTATATATATATATATATCAAAATTTAAAGAAACACAGAAGCAAGAACATCTGCAAAAAGACAAAGTGCATCGTTATTTGGTGTATTAGTATTTTGCTTGTGCAATTATTAAACGCGGCGCAATAGTCGGCACCGGTATCAGAGATCCAACACGTAATTCTCGATACCCGTTCCCCCTGCCCGCTCCGATATAGATGATCGTTGTTCATTGGCATCAGTGACATGGCTCATTAATGACTACATGCTGCTGCTGTTGTTTTTGTTGGCAATATTTCAACATGATCTTCGTCCGCAAATGACATCGTAATCACCACAATCAGCGCCAACCTCCATTAGATTATATCTAGAGTAGATAAACACACTTGCATCCGCATGCGCAGAGCGTAAGTAGTACTTGCCCAAATAGATGCTTGGCTACCGGAAGACGCAAAAACGTCTTAGTGGGTATTACATCATACGTGCTGGTCGATGGAAAGACTGCACTCAGTGAATAACTTCAATTTCCACATAATCCTCTCAAAATGAACTCTGCTCACGTGCGCCATGACATGTAATACCAATAACGGGTTCCCGTCCTCATTAATTAACGCAACCAATAGCAGACGTGCCAGGAGGCACTTGTTATGCTCAACTCTGTTGATATACACTACAGCATGGCTAAATTGGTTGCAAGCAGTCTTGCTACAAACGGAGCATACCACTTAGGTGCGTAGGTGGAGAGCTGTTCAGTGAACATAAGGTAGCTATTTCCAAAGGGGATCCATATTAGGGAGGTGTGCACCTCCCTAAAATGTACGACAGTGGACTTTGATGAGTATGTAGTTGCTTTTGACCGTCACGCAATACAAAATAATTATTAAATTATATTTATTACTAAGTACGAATATTATCTCGACATGAGTACTTTTTGTCGCATTGTATCTGTCGAACAAAACATGCATGTTAATAATAAATATAGCAGTTTTCCCTGTAAGCATGAAGAAACGTCATGTCAACATCCTGAATTGTTCTACTCTTAACGGAAAGATCTGTTCCTAATTCATCATCGACAAACAGTAATTAGTACGGCACAAAGTCCCAATACACCTTTTTATTCAAAATGTTTAATTATGTGTCACTATGGCCGGTAGATGTTGCAGTCAAAGCACTCCTACTCTCAGAGCAATTATGAATCTCACAATTACTTTCATGCATGGAACGGATTTACCGGACAATCATTAGTAGTCACTGTTTTTTTCTATAGTTCTAAAAATTATTATATTTTTGGATAGTGCAGCATAGGGCGAGCTGATCACCCCTTTATAAAGAGTAGATGAATAGTTCTGTATATTGAGCACTGCATTAGTGAACATTTTGCATGCGGATATGAATGCCAAATTCCAAAACGATCATGCTCCAAATGTATAGAAACAGTTTCAAAAATAGACAATGACAGCCGTCCCTGCAATGTATTTGAGTTATCGACTTCTTTTTTGGCATGTTTAGTTGTGACAATAACGCAAAGAAAAAACAAAACGTCAAAACCATCAATCTTATGTAAAGCGACTGAGTAAAACCTCCGGGCAGTAGCATATTGGACAAGCTCTGCACAGATATACTCACACATACACGCGCATGTGTTTATATGCATATATACGTTATATGAGTGAAGTCATTCAGTGCATTCTTGTGCGCTTGACACACGGCAACATTAATCTGACCTAGGATCGAAAACTGGAAACAAAAAAACCCGCCCCTCCAAAGTAGTAGTCACGTCCACAATAATGATGTGAGAGCAACATCACGCAACGATCAAGCACCGGCAAAACAAAGAACCTCATCAACATCATCATTGGGGGCTCCATAAGGCTATAAAAGACGACGACGTCTCTTCCCTTTGATCTACTGATATTTCTTTCTTATTCTGCATGCGAGGAGGCATGCGGCCTGCGAGTGATGGTATTTTTCTTTCTTCTTAAATGTTCACAATCGACGAAAAAGAACAAAGACCGCAGCATCGTTGAGCGGAGATCGCACAGCAGCGCCTAGGCAAAATTGCAAAAATACCAGCAAAAACAGTGGCAGCAAAATATCAACAACAACAACGACGAACACCAACAATCATATGAACAACAACAAGAACAAAAAACAATAGCATTAACGACAGCAACAACAACAACAACAAAAATAACACCGACGACGATGACGAAGTGCGTATGGATGCTTCGGTAGGTGCAACTTGACGAAGTTGTCAGGCTCCCAGCTGTCCTGAACAGCCACACCGACTACTTACGGACGTGGTAGATACTCAGCGTGAGTGTCAGCGGCCATGCTGCCACAATGACTGTTAGAGAAACCCTAGATATCTTAACATGTTTGGCCCTCGGTGCTTTGAAGATATACCCCAGGTTGAGTTTCAAGGCCGTAGGAGACGGAGGATAGTCTAGAATTAAAAACAACCTCCTTTAAAATAATGTTTAATTCTAGATACTCGGCGTCTTTCACGATAGGCCAGGTCGAACAGGACCTGAACCACAACAGCAACCCCAAAACAACAGCAAACATGTATTGCTTTTATCAATTGTAGATTGCATATGATATACACAGAGTCGCGTAGAATTATCCTGAATAGAGTCTCCACCTTCGATGTAGAAAATTATCGTATACTTTATACGTATGATAAAAAGTCATTAGATCATGATTTCCACTACGGGATAAGCTACACCTGATCCTGTTTTTGTGGTTTGCAGTACGATACAATGTATGGGGAATGATTCCATTATATCAACTAAGAAAGGCCAACTCGACCGTTTCCATAGGAAATGGACCGTACAACGAAATGAAACGTCGCATTTTTATGGGGGCCCTTTTTACAAAACAATTCCCTGCAACGGCGTAGAATAACCAAGTATAGAACCCAATTGCACCATGGTGTGTCATCTTTTTCCAATACGCTGCTGACATGTTCGATCACAATAAATAGATTCTGATGACCAGAATTAAACTTGTGGTCAAGCCCACCAGAAGCCATGAATGTACTGCGCACATCGCTAGTGAGATAGATCTCGCTGTCACGCCAGGCCTCAGCTTGTGTGCGCACTTGGACATTAACTACTGGCGGTGGCTTGGGCAGCTCACGTACCGTTGGCGTTAACTTTCAAACAGGGCATTGCCACGGTACCTGTGAGACAACCGACTGACAATCGTAAGTTCGAACCCCGGCGTTAACATTCGCTAGTTTGACGCCAAGGAGTGCAGACGCGTGTCTACGGAGCTCCACCGCCGGGGTCGAAAGTCGAAGTGAACTACAGAACCCACCTACTTGATGACAGGCGTAAATCAAACTGTTCTGCAATGTAGACGAATAGGGTAGTAGTAGTAATATTCCTATTAGTTACTAATGGCTTAATTACGGTTTGAAATTGATTGTGTTTAAGGGTCCAGGTCACTTCAATATTTATTGCAGGGTAATGCTTTCAGTTATTTAAACCCTACATAATGATTTCATTTAATCTAACCGACGTTAGTAACTTAAAATCGTGCTCGATTCAATTTTCAATTTCAATTTCGAACGTGGTTTATTCACGCTTAAGTTCTCGGTAAATAAAAATGGTTAAAAAAAGATGAATCAAACAACAAAGCAGATAATTACTCTCGACAATATCCAAGGAGTGCTTTGTATAAGCACTTTACACACAATGGTATTACAGTGGTTAATGATTTACACAAGAACTTCAAAGCAACAATTGGTGCGTTTGTTAGAACGCCGAACACCACATGAGGCAACAAACTTGCAAATATAACACACAAACGAAGTTGTCCACTAGTACAGCAACAACACAACTAACAACAGCTATGTCTAAAAACATGTGGATAAAAACAATCAAAACTGAGTGTGTCCTCGTATACGAAGCACAACATTTGTAATGCCAACTATACCTAGATTACACGCCTGGTTCCGACTGTGAAATTAACAGCCACTGCTTTAACTCGCGAGAGAAGAGGTGTTTCGTGGTGAGGCATCTTATGCGTTTAGGAATGCGGGTCCAGGTTTCAGGAAGGCGGTACGCAAGTGCGTGTTGACTAGACTTCAAGGATACAGAGGGCACTGCAAAAGTTGTTGCGCGCCTATTTTTAATAGCTAGCGCGCCTAATTGTTGTTAATATATGCTATTGATTGCCCTGCATTTGTTTTTCATTGTTATTGTTTTCGTTGTTGCTACGGCTTATATTGTTTTGGCCCATGCCACTGTTGTTGTGGTCATATAATAGTTTTTTCCGCTGCCGCCGCTGCCGACGTATTGCCACCGCCTTTGTCCGTCGCTGTACGTATGTGCGGAAACTAGAACTTGTCGAACAGCGGCTCGCTCTAATTCATAATTATGATGATCATAATTGATTAGAACAATATCTTGTTCCGCTTATCGAAACGACTGCCACCACGACGGTAGTAGCATCGCAGGGTTAGATCGACACTTAAACAGGCTGACAGCCTAAACAGAGGGACATTTGAATGCCATGACCTAACGCATCATGATAGGCAAATGAGTGAGCAAGCTTGTCTGTGTGTCAGGGGACGTCAGGCGGGTGTCAGGCGGCGTGAATAGAACAATTCTGCAATGCGTGCTAATGGTAGTAGTAATATTACTAGTAGCCATCGTAATAGTAGTAGCAGAAGTAGTAGCAGAAGTATTAATAGCATGGTGGCGTCAGCGGCAGATTCGGCTTCACACGCGCGCAGACGTCAGACGACGCTACAAAGCTACAGCGGCGTCGAACGTTGCTGCTGTTAACGGGGCTGTTGCAGTGATGCGGAGGAGGTTTCCATGTTATTGTTGTTGTGGTATTGGAGTTGTTCTTGTTGTCCTAACTGCCATTGTTGTGCATGCGGTCCTTATTGCTGTTGTTGTTGTTGTTGTTGTGGTCCTTATTGATGTTGTTCTTATGGTCCCTACTGCTGTTGTTCATGTTGTCTTATTGCTGCTGTGCTTGCGGTCCTGATTGCTGTTGTTTTTATAGTCCTTAGTGCGGCTGCTGCTGTTGTTATTATGCTCATTATTGCTGTTCTTCTCGTGGTCCTTATTGCTGTTGTTGCTGTGCTCCTTGTTGCTGTTGTTCCTGTGGTCCTTGTTGCTTTGTTGTTCCTGTGGTCCTTGTTGCTGTTGTTGTTGTGGTCCCTGTTGTCGTCGCCATCGCAACATTTGCAACCGCAACACCGCTGATCGCTTACCCTCTTGCAAGAACATCAATCATCATTTGCATATGAGCGCTATCAAATGGGTACTTTCGCCGCCCCCATAATTCATGAAGGGGATTGCGACACACGGGTTGATGGTACGGGCACATTAATGGTAGGGAACGGTTTCGGTCGACAGGGACCGCCCGCCGTTATGTCGGCTCCGGCAGCGTCGCTTCAAAGCACTTATTTCCGCTAACTTATCAACGCTTGGAAGGCGAAAACGAATAATAAGGAATTATATTTACTTCGATAGGGCAAGGGCACTATCAATACGTTTCTCTCTACTGTTTCCTCTGCTCTCAGTGTCCTCTAATTCCCATCAATGATCAGTATGAGCTAATAATAAGCTAACATAATTCATTTTGGATTTTAAAAACTGCCTTACTATCAGCACAGTTAAAGAACAAGATAAAATGACTCTTTTTGGTATTTGTTTTTGGACGTGCGTGTACCAATCAGCGTAACACTGTATATGCATCAACTTTATCTATATATCAACTTTACATATATATATATATATATATATATATTTGTACCAATTTTACGAGAGATACACATCACAATTGATTGAACGTTTGCACTCTTTCATCGTCATTGCAGCCTTTTTTAGGGTTAAATGAAAGAACGATGTACATTTGTCTATGTGAGATCAGGAAGCAAATGCCATATATAATCTCACGTCTGGTAAAAGTGACGAGTGTGTCGTTTAGGTTCTCAGGAACTAAATAACAGCTTTCTTTACGACATATGTTTTCAATCACTCAAGATGCAGGGGTTGCGTGAAATTGGCCTACTCCTCTGATGCCTTTTGCGTGAGAAGGTTTTGTCGGAATGGCATCCTCGTAGGTTCTTGCTTATGCATATGTATTATACATGCATAAAACACACACGCATTATACATTTATATACTGATCACGCTCTTTTTTATCATTATGGTAGCTATCATGATTGTTGCTTTGTCTGTTACTTCGATACAGATCGTTCTGCCAGACTCATGCTGGGCCACCTGCCACATGCATATCAGAGTCGCTTCCCGTTGCCGTCAACCAGGGCAGGACACTACTACATATTAAATCCAACATTTTTTGTTTGACTGCCGCTGCTGCGGTGCGTTAATGTCCTTCGGCCCGTGACGATAGCGTAGCGCCTGCAAGACGGGGTGCCAGCCACGCGCGAAGATGAACGGAAATTATTTATACAAAGGTAGCTAAAACTAATTTCTCAAAAAATAAATATGTATATATATGATATTACCAGTTGTAAGTTTTCCTGATGCTCCCGTTTTGTTGTGGCCGGTGTTGATACTGGGCTGCACTGGTTTCCATTGTCGTACTTTATTTTGTTGACTTGAGATTTTGTTACGCCGATTGTTGCTGTTCGTCCTGTTATTATTCTATTCGTGTTGGTGTGGCTGTTGTCATTGCTCTTGTTGTACTGTCGAGATTATTATTGCGACGGTTCCGGTTTTGGTTGACTACAGTCATTCCAAATCTCGGAATCGAAACAATGACCGACGTTGCCTGTCATTGTCGTTACTGGATTGCCACTAATCCTTGATCTCCTTCACGCTTCCGGCGAGATAAGTAGTGCAACGACGATTGCTCCAGAGCTGCGCATTCTACTGCGCTTGGTACTTGGCACGCCTCTGCAGGCCAAACCGGCAGGTGCCCAACTTGTACTCCCTCCTCGTGGAAGGCGGCGTTTGAATATACCATAGATAACGTATTCACTTCATGCACTATGTATCTGGTGTATACGTGGCGACTCACCACTTTGCATCAGGAGCACTTAGGGCGGCAGCATCAACGAAGATGTTGAGATATTTAGGGTTTACCGCGGCGGTTGTCTCAGTGGTGTGGTTTATCATCTATTCTCAATGAGCATCTCTCAAAGAAAATCAGGTTAACAACATCGGGATCGAACCGGCGACACCCGTACATGGCAGCCATGACCAGCGCACTAGCTGGACCACGCCGCCTCTCTCTCTCTCTCTCTCTCTCTCTCTATATATATATATATATATATATATATATATATATATATATATATATAGTCTCTTTAATGATTAGGACTAGGTCTGCAATTGTCGGCGTGGGTCAGTACAATTAGCAATAGCAATGACGCAATTTGTTCTGCACCAGCAGCTGCTGCTGTCATCGACTTCGGTTATCTTGTAATTCTCTCTTTTTGTATCGCCTATCTCTCTTCCTTTTGCCTTCGTGCTTGTGATTTGTTGACCACTCGCTGTTAGGTTCGACATAACTATTAAACTGGTTGTTGTTCTCCAACCGTTTCTCCAATAATCCGCTTGTGGTTTAATTACATGTTGACTTATTTCTCCCACCCAACCAGCACTAGTGGTTGTCTTTATTATTGCTGCTGTTGTTGTGTATTGCTATTGTTGTCTAGACTCCAATCGCTGGGTGACGTTTTCGTTCGCGGCAGTATCATCAGTGTAGAGCATGGCTGTTTATGGTCGGAGTGTTGATGTTTCTTGACGGCGGCTTCTGATGCCGCTTCTTCGACTGTAATGGCAATAGTAGACAAAGTCAGACAGCGGCGTCAGTCAGCTTGCCAGCGGGATGGCACGAATCTGGCAATATTCGCACTGATAATCTTGATTAATTCTCTCCAAATGAAGCACAGAAATGCAGCAATAGCGCGAAGGGGGAGAGGAAGAGAGAGGAAGGGGCGAGGGGAGATCCGCATGCGAAGCCGGCAAGATCGAAGACTGATCAAGTGCATCATTCCCACTCGTTTGATAGGCGCCCGTGTAATCGGGTCATTGTCGTTGGCGTTGTCGTATGAATCCTAAAAGTCTCCGGTTTCCATGTCTTGCCATGTCTGCGGCGTCCGTTCCCACGACGTACATCATCGTCCATACCACCAGGACTGGCAAAATGGAAGCCACTGAATAAAGTCTGGGTTACCGTACGTATTGGTCTCGCAGTACGAGCACACCGCGCAGTACGTGTACTGAAACAAGAATACATGTAATTGTGCATTCGATGTGATCAGGGTTGTGTCACCGTGATACCGACCGATATGTGCACATCGTGGTCTAGAAAAAAACAGGGAAAATTCGCAAACGGTCATTAGGGACATAGCACCAAACATGATACACATATGCGCGTTCATGTCAATACCGATGAATCGAAGCTACTTGTGATCTCTCGAGAACCACTGCTACTTACTAAATAAATAATATATTCTGGAAACACGACGAGGCGCACCATTAGGTAGCCGCTCATTATACAGAAGCTGAAGCATTTACTACAGCGACAAACCCGCATCTTTTCATCGCTTAATTTGTAGCATTCACCTGACTACTAAACACCTGTGTTGTTAATCGAATATTTGATTTGTAGAGTGCAGGCTAGCACACAGAAACAAACGGGGGCAAGTCCGAACGTAGAACGATTGCGGATAGACTTTCTTAAAAGTGATTACGGGCGTTTTATTAAACAAGTTCATTCATCATATGAAGTACATGATGCAAATCCCGTTCTAAGACTGAATCAGTTGAACTCCTAAAGTTCAAACTTGAACATGTGTTCTCAATACGTGCGACTAGATGCTATTGAGCACTTGCAGTTGACTATACAAATCGATCACAAGGGCACAAAATGGAGAACCAATGATGAACTTGTCTGTTTTACTGCAGATACACACATGTGCCGGGACACGATATATTGATCAGATGTCCCCGTATAACTCTTTAAATTATACAGGAACCAATGCTCAATATAAGTGAAATAAATGTGCCGATGATAATGATAATACAGGAACTATACAAAATCCATTATATATATAATACATGCAAGCAAATTTATGTTTTGAAAAGCAGCTAACCCTGGGTAGAGACGTGTCATCTATGTACATTTAAAAATGTACAATGCATACCTAATGATATGTTCATTTTTGTATATATATATATATATATATATATATATATGCGTGTGTGTGTGCGTGCGTGTGTTACTTGAGACAATCTCAATTGCTCAATCATCCCTTCATACTTGTAACGTCAGTTGCTGCGTCATCTGAAGCTGAAGCTGTCTGAAGAAAGCTGTCTGAGGCGTTACTTGCTTCAGCTCATGCCAGCAGCCACCGCAGCCACCACCAGCACCAGCAGCACAACAATAACGACAGTTGGTAATAACAATCATAATCATCACGACAGCTCATGCTAGCCGGAAGTGTCGATTCGAAGCAGGCAGGCAGGCAGGCGCCTTGGCACTACTTGGCTGCTTGCTACCAGCACAGACACCGTCCGGTAGTTAAGACACCGGGAAGGACATTTTGCTGCTGCTGCTTCGACCATGGTTCGTGCCACCACGCTCATGGTGACGCTACGATACGCTCCGTCCGCCTGGCCGACAGTTCGCAGTGGCGCATTTCGTTCAAATTGAGATACGTGCCATGAGCTGTGTTCATGCCCGTCCAACCGAGCCGGCGCCGCGTGCTTTCATCAGCATCATTGCGTAGTATTGCGTTTAATGCGACGACGACGACTGTGTTGGGTGGGACGTGTCAGCGTGCGGCGCCAGCGATACAAGCCAAGCCGCATCCAACCTTCTCCGGACATTTGAAGGCACCCTCATCACTGCACTACGCGCAGATGAAGAAATTAACGAGATGCCCGTCTATGAAACAGTGGTGTTGTTGTTGTTGTTGTTGTTGTTGTTGTTGTTGTTGTTGTTGTTGTTGCTGTTGCTGTTGCTGCTGTTGTTATTGTAGCTGTAGTTGTTGCAGTTGTTAATGCTGCTGCAGCTGCTGTCGCACCACCTGCACTGTGAACCGTTACAACCATTTAAGTGGCCGGACATCTTACCTGGACAGCAGGTCAACGCCTGACCGGCTGCAACAGTCAAGCCTAATTTGCAGCATCGGCCATGCATCACGCTAGCAGCATCGGTCGATATCGCCCTCAGCATCGCCGACGACTTTGATGACAACATCAACAACAACAACAACAGCAGCGGCGACCACAACAGCGGCTGCGACGGGTATCAGTGCACATCAGGGAGGGTGTCACCGGTGCCCAATGTGGGGTCATCACCCAGGTGTCTAGGGTCTACGAGTATCTATCTATCTGCCCGTCGGTCTGTCGGTCTGTCTGTCCACATGGATCTGAAGGCAGGCGAAGTGCAGGGCGGAGAAGGGGGGAAAAGGGGCACAACCGGAACGGGCGTTGGTTGCCAAAAAAAGGATGACAACCAGACATGCAGTTAGAACGTCATCATCATTGGCCTGACTCACTACTATTCGTCTGTTTCCACTCTGCTCCTTCTTGGACTTCGTCTTAATCATCACAAGACATCAGCCGCGGCTGCACACCATACTACGTTCGCGCAGCAGTCGTTACACATGATAACGGATAAGCAGGCAACGGAAAGAACGTGAGGAACAAAGATATAATGATCAGACGCAGAATGAAGATCACGTTTTAGATTGAGCGGCAGCTTCAGCAGCAGCAACAGTCTTGGCCGTTGCCAATGGCGACGTGCAGCCCTCGGCTTCTCCGATCGATGGCCAGAACTCCATGCAGGGGGCTAGAGCTGGCCTCGTATAGCATCGCAGCACCTCGCAGACAGGTCGCGACTTCTGCTCCATTCGGGCAGAACAGCGAACAGCGCGTTCCTTTCCCCGTAACATCATACGATGATGTCAACGACGGAGAACTGCGTCAATGAGGATTGATCATCCAGATGCTGCTGCTGCTGATGATGATAGATACGATACAGACGATATCAATGATGATGACGGTGATTGTGATGATGCTAGCTATAGCGTACATTGTGAACTCTAGTCGAGGTAAAGATCCATGGAGAAGCCAGGCTGATAACTGCGAGCACATCCGCAAACCGCGGCTGGCTGTGTTTCGTGAGCAGATGCTCGAAACGATACACCACCACACTGCAATCGCAGTGTGGCGGCGGATAACACACGGCGCCGCGCACTATATCGGCGCTGTGAAATCACTGAACGCATCCCGCATGTACGCGTGCCCATTTCCATCCATATGTCATCTCCTGCTGTTATCCGCTGCAGTGCGGTGGTGGTGGTTGCGGTGGAAGTAATCTTGGGAGGGGGGGGGGGGGGACGAGAATGGCAGGCCGCATACAAAAAAGGCCACCAGCACCTACCTATATGAGCAATCCAGTGCAGTTCCAGGTGCGGAACCGTCCGTCGTCAACTGACTGTGCTGACTTTCCGACATTAGACATCCCGACTCACCCTGAACGGGTGTGGCGGCTATGATACTACCAAGACGGTAAGCTGTCGTCTTGTGCTTACCACCAGACAAGACGATGACTTCGTGAGCACTTGGGAGTGTCGTCGTCGCTCTGCGGTCACATACATATATATATATATATATATATATATAATAAAGATAGAGAAATAAGTTGGACTTGGCTTTACGCTGTACTTCTGTCCGTCCTTCCGTTATCTGATTGATTGTTCAAACAAACGCGTATCAAACGGAAATATGCACATTGCTCGCCCGTAGGCAGACAGGCCAGCCGCCACCGCGCTCTCTAACACGTTCTCACACGGAGATGCCTAGTTACTCAATGGTAGTCTGTGCGTTTCGTTCAGTGATGAATTCAGTCTATCGGTAAAATTCCTGTGGTAGGATTCTGTAGGAAAACAATCTGTAAGGCGCAGGACTATGAAAAGAGGCACCAACAATGAGGCTGGGCACGTGCCAACGCTTGGCCTTAACTCCCCACTCACACCAGGAACTAAAACCTACGTAGCTTGTCCGATTCTCAACCTGCGCCAACTTTTGCAGCGGCATTGTCCTTTTCTACACACACTTCTTCTAAACGCTCCGTTCCGCCGGTTCCATCCCGAATGACGCTTTGTTCTTCTACTGCTTATAGGGCCCAGTGTTTGCATAGATATCATCATATGCTGTGAGTGTTTAATTGCTGCAATTATTATTGTTACTATTGGTGATATATCTAGTTTAAGCCAGAATAACAGAAGGTACTCAAATGCTCTTCAATCATGCCTGATAATGCGGAAGTAGTATCAAACGTGCATGTAGCGGCGCATCCATTCAAGCAAACAGGCATACATACATACGCCTGGAAAGTCACGTTGTCTTCAATTGTAGCCGGTACGCTTCCGGCTGCTACGACTGCCGGCGTCGATGAGAAATAAGATTGCCCCATCGCAAAGACCGCCGCTAGGGTCAACAACTGAACGCCGCCAGCCCCTTTCTTGACTCGAACAAACGTACGTCCGCATGTGAACTTCAAGCCATTGTAAAATGCCACACAAGCATGTTAAGCCACCCGTACGGGCAATTAAAGAGGAACTTGACAATTACGTAGGCCTATAATAAACAATTATATATATATATATATATATATATATATATATATATATATATATACATATACGTATACAAAGGAAAGAGTTCAAACGCGAAAACCAATGTAATTCTATTTACTAGAACCGCTATCATATATATAAATATATATATATATATATATATATATATATTGGTTAAAATGAGTCAGACGGCTTTAAATGTAGCTGGTGATTACCCTGTATCGTAATTGGTATCTTATGGAAAGGGCGGACGGGTGGACACCCACCAATTATCCCGTCGCAGCAATATATATATATATATAGTGTAACAGTGTCCTTCAAAACCGTAGCCTTAATACGCGGAAACGATCTAGTCCATATCCGAAGCAAGCGACTACCGGCCGGCGACAACCAACAACACTACGACTGTGCTGGAATCAACGTGTTATTCTAAATTACACCAAAAAACTAGCAGTCGCGCTACGTTCCAAATCCACTATGTTCCTTTAATGAATTGAAGATGTTTGTGTAAATAATGTACGTCATTTCTGTTTTTGCGCTTTTTAAAACACAGGACTTTGCATGCATGACATGTGTGTGTGTGTGCGCATATATCAATCGGGTTACATGTTCACGTCTAGAATTGGCGCGTCTAGGACAAATCTGCGTGTCAGTGGGAACTGGGAAATCATGTGCACGGTACTGCGCCTTGTGTCTTGGTGACGACAACGAGTTCGAAGTTCGAACGCTGCCGTCAGCCGCATGTGCACCATATTCTCGGCATGTAGACGGCAGAACAAAGGAAAGGCAACTGACGTCGCTGGAAGACTTGGAGACCAGGAAAGCCCCATCTCACTAAGTATCTCTCTATCAGACCGTGTTTTTTAGGCATTGGTCGTTGGCTTGGCTTGGCTTGCGTTGCAACTAACTGTGCGACTCAACCGATGTGTTGTTGCATCCGGACTGCGTTGACCGGCCTGCTTGTTTTCTCATCGCCGGACTTCGCCACCTGCCAATGTTATCAAACTTCAATCGTAGAGTAGTGCTGTTGATGAGGTTGCAACGATTTTCTATCAAGATGCCTCGATCCTGCAGCTATGATTTTGTTAGAAAACTCCTGCCTTATCCCGCCCGCTTGACTGTTGGCCTACTGTCGCTTACAACATATCTACCTATACATAAAGCGTTTATTTCTCGCTTTTCGCCTCATATTTTTTGTATATGTATAACTATTCTTGTTCGTCGTGTGTCTGTGCCTCGCGTTGATGTCTTATCTCCTATCTGAAGATTTGCAAAAATAACCTTGTTTTCGTTTCGTTATACAGCAGCGCGCTAATTCTGTTGCGCAGGCAAAATAATGATCCAGGTCAATTTTCATGCTGATTGTAGTTAATGCTGTGAACAAATTCCGCTCTTTCATTAAGCATTTTAAACATAGACAGGACAAAACAAAGATAATATATATATATATACATATCATTAAGAAACGTAATAAAATAGTAGTGTTTGTTCCGTCGTGTCAATGTTTAAAATGCCTAATGGTGATGAACAGGGGAATATCGTTTCCCAACAGCAAAATAGTTTGGCTTCTGCGCGACACAGTCAATTCGCCCCGGCACAGCAGACACGTAAGCAAGCGCCACCTGAGACCTGGCAACATGTACCAAGCGTAACACACGCCGTCACGATATTAAAATAAACGTTAAAGCAAGGCAAACGTGTCCCAATACACTGAAGAGTGGGTTGACGATGGCGCCGGTGGAGGTGAACTGTGCGGTTCTTACTTGGTTATCAGTTTCGACAAGAAAAACAACAAGGAAAAAGCTCACATACGGCAATCAAATGGTCATCAAATTCCTTCATTCACGTATTCATTCGCTCGTTGACCAACGTGGTCACGTTTGTCTCAACAACTAGCCAGCCCAGCACTAACAGCCGCACAACTAAAAAGCCGCAACAGCTGACCGAACCCGGGACAACGCCATCGCTGTTCAGCCATCGCGCGTCGAGCAAAGCAGCTCATGGCTTATCGTAACGAACGCCACATTCGAATCACGAAATCACGATAGCAGAAACGACGACAGGCGAGCCACCGAAGACAACACCTGTCGCACCACGAAACGCTTTATAGTAATATATATATATATATATATATATATATATATATATATATAAGGTTTTTTTATAGCATAGGGGTGGCACTAGCTACTAACTCGATTGTTGTGCGCTGTACTCGATCGAACCAGTGCGCCATAAAACAGAATCCAATGGAACATTATTGTTATTATGGTTATTCTTATTATGTCTGGGCTCCCCAGCTAGCCAGAATGCGATAATTTATCTATTATTGCATTAACACAATACAGTTCTGCCGTACAATTGGCTAAAGACACACTGCTGGGTAGCGGTATACATAAATACGATGTAATTTATGATAGCAGCATTCACACTGCGACAGGGAATTCCTTTGTTAACGCCACAAAGGTGACTTGCTTTGCGCGGTGTACTCTACGTAAGATATAAAACTGGATCTAAGTCAAAATTCGATGCATGTTTAGTATGTCATTCTCTTGCCTGGCTCCATGGTACAGCTAGATTGCAAGGCTCCGTGGTACAGCTAGATTATTATTAAATTCAATCTATTTAACTAACATTACTAGATAGGTAATCGGAAATTAAATGAAATTATGGCATAAAGTGCGATAGAGTTAAACTAGAAATCCGGCAAGAAATATGAGATAGTGTCAGGTTCGTCTGACTCGGGTTGTTACTGCTGTCCCTTAGGGCGAAAGAGACCTGTGACCGACAAAAAAGAGGCAGCTCTTGCATATAAATATTCAAAACTTATATATCTATTTTTTCGTAGTATACAGTGCAGGCTATTTGCGCTTCCATCATCCCAAAACGTAAGCGGTAGTAATGTATAGAACGATGCGTTTCCATACACCGGATAAAGCATGTCTGTCCGGTTATCGCTTTAGAGGAAAATCGTTGTCGTCCATGGCTATTTGTCTTTCCTTCTATTTCCTCTCTTTTCCTTCCCCTCTTCTCTACTACTTTGACTCCTTATGTGTTTGCTGTCTATGTGCGCAACATCGTGCAACTCTAGCATGTCAACAACGTTGTTGCTGTTCCTTCCACTGCTGCTGTTGTTGTTGCTGCTGTTGTGGGGACTCAGTTCGAGCGCGCAACCAAAGCCTATACGAGGCTATGACTCTCCTTGTCCCTCCTCATCCTGGGCATCCACGCCGCTCCCCTCAAATCGGGCACGTCCTCGCAACCAAATTCCACCCCGCTCGTATTATAGGAGAATCGTATCGCTTCGCCGAACGGTAAATCGATGCAGCAGACCGTTTGCTGGTCTGCTCATTCGCTCATTCTCTCGCTAAGCTGGCGAAGTTAACGTAACATAAAATCGTTTTTAATTATTACATCAAACTGGCAGAACTGGCGAATCCTGTGCCTGAGATGAGCGTAAACGATTGTCCACCTCGACGAAGTTGATCAACCTCTAGACGATAGCTCTTTCATCGATCGCTTGGATCGGACGGTTGGCCAAACGGACTACCAGCCGGATATATAGCAGGGCCAATGGTGGTAGTGTCAACCAGCGACAGACTCGTGGGGGGCGACGGAGGAGGCGGTGGCGGCGGCGGGAGTGGCACAGGCACAACTCGCATATCAGATGCCGCCAAAATTACCACAACCACCACCACCACCACGAAAAGAAGGAAACCGCAACAACAAAAACAACAACAGCAGCGGCAGTAGTACTAACGGCAAAAACAACCGCAATCGCAGCAGCAGCAGCTACACCGTCGGGTAGAAAAGACCACCCAGACCAACGGTGGCCGCAACAAGAACCACAACAACAACGACAGTAACAGTAACTGGTATCAAGCGGTAGTTTGTCCAGTACTAACCGCAGAAAAGGATTCGCTCTACATTGTTTACTGGCAGATAGACGGAGACCATGTCAATGACAACAGCGACAACGACGACGACAACAACAATAACAACAGACTTGGCGACAACAAACGCCGCCACCATCATCATCATCATAACAACAATAACAGCACTGACAAGCAAACAGGCGGCAAAAACAAACGAAAATAACGTTCAACAACCATAAACGGGTATGTTCTCATACGAAAATCTGTCTTGAGGCCTCCTAGGCCTCTCACTAATATATGTCTCACAACCAAGAAAAAGCTGTTTGCATTTCTGTCACCTGGGATATGCAGCTACTTAATACTTATATATATATATATATATATATATATATATATATATATAAAAAGCTTCCGACTGTGCGTATATTTTTGAAAAGGTCAACACCATATAAGGTGGATGATCTTCAATCGAGTTCGTCTAAAAATTGCGACATCATCTACGGTCAACATCAGTAACAAAGAAGTAGACCAACGCATCGGAGTAGCGTAGAACAACGCTGCGTCGAACAGCGCGTCTACGGTTAGGCTCGACCAAAGATATGGCACGTATCGATCATGCGATGGCCGGCCGGACGCACGCACGCATGACGCGAGGCGCGCCAAAAGGGCATTTTTCCATTTCTGCACATGAGCAACAACGTGGCCGAATGATCTAAACGTTAGTAAAATAGTAGCTGTCTCCACCGTTGCTCGTGTTGTTTTCTGTTGTTGTTATGGTCGTCATCACCATTATAATCGTGGCATTTGTCGTCTGAGCCATCCGCTATTTCATTGAAGGGGTACAAATCTAAAACAACAAAACCACGACGTGCTCCTCCCTAACTGTCGACGGTAACAGTAGCATCGGCGGCAACAACACATATGTGGCGTGGATGCTACTATTGCCAAGAACACCAACAACATCAAAAACAACAACAGCAACATCATTAACAATACCATCATTAACAATAACAACACCAACAACTGCAACATCAACAACAACAACAGCAGCAACATCATTACCAATAACATCATCAACAACAACCAATGCAGCCACCACAAGAGAACTTGGCCTGTGACGTCAATGTTTTCCTTCACCTGTGGTGCACTCCAGTCGAGCAAAGTGCTGGGCATATCTGTACGTACACTCGGCGGACTCAGTACGCGCGAATGAAGTTCGTAGCAAAACTCAAACGCTCAATGGTAATGATTGTCGCATAGTCGAATGGTGGTGCTACCGTGTCGCTACCGAGTTGTCACGTGTTCTCGTCTCATCTCGTGCCTACTGTGGCTAAAGTAAGTTCTCGTTAGTATGTTTGACCTTCATCGTTGTAGCGCCTGCGTCCGTAGAGAACCATGACAAAAAGAGAAAGAGCAGGCACGCGTGTTTTTTACCTTTATTATTATTATTATTAGAAAGACGAGGACGCGTTGGAGGGTGTGAACATGAATAGCCACAACGAAGCACAATTTGAGACGAAACGACGGAGCGAAAACGCAAGCAAAGAGACAATGTGCGAGAGACGAGAGAGAGAGAGAGAGAGAGAGAGAAAGAGGGAGCAATAAAGACATTTTGCAGGCGGCCGGTTATTATGAGTCCGTGAGCTCCACCAACGACTTCGTCAACGACGACTCAGGAGCACGAGGAGACAATTCATTCAACCGATCCAACCGACCAACCAACCAACCAACCTCCGAACGGACCGACGTTCAGACAGACAGACAGACAGACAGGCAGGCAGACATCCATGCTGGTACTGCTGCTTCTGCTGCCGCTGTGGCCGCAGAAACTATCGTTAGCTCGATTCGCCCAGTTTTGTTCATTCAGACATTGGCTCACTCTGTCCCGATCTCTAACGGCAGTAGAGCAGCCGCAGCAGCAGTGTTTGTGGCTTGGTAGAAAAGTAGTGGAAGCGACTACAGTCCCCCCCCCCCCGCCGCCGGTCCTTCCTTCCTTCCTTCGACTGCTGATGTTGCCGCTGGTTGGAGGAAAAGATGAAGGTAGGGGTGGAGATGCGGGACGACCGTTGGGGGGGCCGGGCACGCCCGTTCTGCTCCTCTCGTCGGCTATGGCTATCCCCCACCAGTTTTATCATCCAACCAACAGCAGAAGTAAAAACAGCAACACAACCCAGTTGTTGTTGTTGTTGTTGTCGTTGTTGCTGCTGTTGTTGTTGTTGTTTTATTGTCATGCTACTTCTACCTGTGTAGATATTGGTGTTGTTGTCTTCGTCGTCGTTGTCAGCATCATTGTTATTCCCGACTTCGACCTTAGCTTCTGTGTGGGGAGGGGCCCTGCAGAGCAATTTTTATCTCTTAGAGTCTATGATGCATATACGTATATATATATATATATATATATATATATATATAAGGAGGCAAAATCTCACGTAACATTAACAGCAAATTGCACACACACACACACACCTATGGTATTGTTTTTTGGCGCCCCGTTCAGATCCTGTTGTTATTGCTGTTATCTTTATGTTAAGCTAGAGCACTACAACTGTTATGAATGCCGCAGTCGTTATTGTTGTTGGTGTTGTTCTTGTTGCTGTGTTGTCGGTATCGGTGTTTCGTTGTTGCTACAACGCACGAGCGGTGGAAAAGGGCGGATCTTAACCTCGTGAAGCTATATATTTCGTAAACGCACCTTTAAGCCATACGCGACGAGATGGACGATAACATCCATAAACGCCAACAAGAAAGCGGGCCTATGTGTGTGAGTGAGACATAGAGCTCTTCAATCTCACTTCTATTTCATATATATATATATATATATATATAGAGACACACTTGTTGGTGGTGGGGGGAGGTCTGTAAGAGCTGCAATTTACACCAACAAAGCTAAAGACTGAACGATGATGACGACGACGACGACGACGTCTACAGGCATCATGTATTGCTACTACATGACTATGCTATAACTACTGCTTGTAGTTACTAGCGGACTGAAGACGACTGGCCGAGGTCCTGACTGACTGACTGCTTGGCAGCTAGCTAGATATCAGCGACTTCGCTGTCATCGCCGTTGTCTTCATCATCATCACCACCATTATGATGCGGATGATGATATCGCCATCATGATGCGGATGATGATGATGATGATAATACGGCCGCCGTGTGGAGGCGCAGACCTCGCTAGTGCCGCTCTGTTGTTGCTGTTCGTACTGTTGTTGTTGTTGCTGCTGTTGTTGCTGTTGTTGTTGTGTTGTTGATGACGATGATGATATTGTCGTATTGAGCCAACCCCCGATCGTCATCTCAGTAGTTTTCAGCCTGACTGCCCTATCATCCAGCCAGATCGACAGCAGCGATAGTGACGTCGGCGTAGTCGTCATCATCATCGTCGTCGTCGTCGTCAAGAACTTCCTGCCTATGAAGTTTCGAGCATCGAGCGATGACGAGAGTCAAAATACAAAAATCGAGCTAAAAACATATTGCCGAGAACCAGAAACAACACATGACAAAAAGACGAAGACGACGACGACGTGGCGGGCGGACGGACGTTTTGGGGAATAGAACGGAACAACAACAACAACCGAACAAACGCGAAAAAAAAAAAGAGAAGACAAAAGAGAAAAATCGCACACAGATCGAGCACATCCCGATCAGCAGCATCCAACGGTCACCCGCGCGAAGCTACTTTGCGCGAGTGAAATGAAGATCTGGAGTACAAAAAACGGAACGCAGTTGGTGGCCCTAGTCCGTCGCCTCCACCACTTGGTCCCGTTCAGATGGGGAAAGTTGTGACCAAAGTCAGTTGAAACTCACTGACCGATACGTGCGCGCAAGCGCCAGAGAGAGAGAGAGAGAGAGAATGAGCGACAATTATTGAGAGTACTTGTTAAGAATTGTGCTGCTGAAAAGTCCGGTGGAGCCGGACCAACCGAAGAGCGCAGACCAGCCACCGAAGACAGGGCGGCAACGCCTGCAACGACCGGACGAAGAACAAAACACAACGAACCGAACAGAAGCCGAGTCACGCCTACATGATGCGGCGAATGTTTTGGCTATATTTTTGTTTTGTTTTTCTGCCTGCCCTGTTTAGTATTCGAGCAGCAAGCAAGCGATCTTGCCTGAAGAGAGGCCTGAACAGCCGAAAACGCGTAAACGCGTTCGTTCACAGGCGCGTAATTTTCAACTAGCCATCATAGAAGCAAACAACAAACATATCTCCAGCCCAAGTTAAACGCTACTCGTGGTGATCGTGATGATAATCGTCATTGCTACAAAGCTATGATGTCTACTACTGCTGCTACTGCTACTGACTTTAATAGTCAAACAATTACTGGATTTTGCTAGCATAAATCGTTTCATACAAAATGTGCGCAACCATGGGTACTGAAAAGAGTGACTGACATGTATATATTTATATATATATATATATATATATAAATATTTTCTTTTTTTGTAGCTTCTTCTAACAATATACCGAAAATCACTTTTACAGTGACCCGTTATAACGTTACGCATTATTTACTTCGAGACGCACTCAGAAACACCAGCACATTAATTAAAACAGACACTCACGAATAAAAGACAACCTATGTATCTAGAAAAAAAATTTATATAAATATATATATATTCGTTGCAAATAGCTCAATATAATTCCTCTAAAGCACTGGAAAAGCCTACGCAGAGCACATAAATTGCATCGTATATAAGCACATGCGTTTCCCTCTCTCACATGCATAGTACATGCACGCATGAGGATACGGTAGAGCGGACGTGAGGTGAAACGCCGCATCAACGGCATCGGATAGAAGAAGATCGCCGTTTATTTCTGCCGGCTCTATCGTCTGATAAGAGATTCGTCATAGAACATCTGCCGTCGTAGATCGCAGCCAGCCGACGACGGGTGCACAGAACCTGATCAATCGGTTTGAATTGATGGCGGTAACGTGCTCCTAGAGTATATACAGGTACGTTTCTCTTCTTTGTCAGCATGTTCTGCGACCCATCCAGCGGCGATGGAGCCGTCGTTGCGTAGACACGAGAACTCTGCGGTGCAAGACACTGTAGCGTCTCCTGTCATCATCATCATCATTATTATTATTAGTATCATTATTATTATTATTGACTCCGTGCATAGAAGCATTTTTCATATGCTGCTGACCCGCCAAGAATTGCCTGGCCGCTACCCGCCTCATAAGTGTTTATTGGAAAAGCTCTGCAGCGTTTGCGTTATCTTGCGCCAAACTCCATCCGGCTACAGAAAAGGAAATCTGCCTCTTTCTCTGCCGCACAGATTCAGCAGGCAGCAAGTCAAGAGGACCACATGGTCTTGAAGACGAAACGAGCCAGATTTTTAGCTCGACGAAATTTCAAAACGATTTCGTACGTCTCGCAAGAGCAGAGCAGAAAAGATCAAATCATCATGCTTGATCTACGAGCAATCGTTAAATTCGTGCGGTTATTTATGACTACCAGCCATACGCACATATATTGCCAGCCAGATATTATGACAAAACCTCGTTGAGAGTGTGGATCGATTTTAACGAACGAACGGACGCTCCGACTAAATAGGATTACTGCATCTACTACAACTACCCTTTAAGTGTTCTCAAGAGAGAACACTACTTAAAAGTATACATTGACAGCTGCTGCCAGGCAGCTCATTGTTCCTGCTCATTGAGATATATATATATATATATATATGGACACTACAACGTATTTTTTTATTCCGCGCTTCAACTGAATATTTTTCAGAATCTGATGCCGAACGTTTTTTTTAATGTCTAACCAGTAGCAGCTCATCGTGAGAAGTTATTGCGCTTGTGCTCGTTTTTTGTTGTTGATAAAATCACTCCACTTGGCTGACCGATGAGATTCAAGCGATAACCTCCAACTCCAATGATATAAATTACGCTCTCAGTTCGTCAATACTAATGACCGATCGGCAACTATGTTTACGTGTATAGTGTATACATAAATAGATTTATATATATAGTATAGTTAAGCGTGTCATAAAAAATCACTTCACGCACGGAATCAACGTAATATATATATATATATATATATATATATGCGTCGTGGTTTGTATCTAAGATGTATATGGAGTCATCGACAGCGACATATGAATATGAAGAAACCAAAAACGTGGGTCATCGATGGCAGCATAACGAGCGAACGAAGAAAGTTTCTTATTATGAAGCAGTATCGAACAGTAGCGAAATCGCAATCAATAGACAGCTAAGAGCTGCACAAATAGAAAGAACCTTCGAACGAGCCAAGTGAAATATGGATGATCTTCGCTTGCTGAACAGCGAACTGGGGCAGACGCGAAATGCACAAGTTGTATATATATATATTGATTTGACGTTTGTGCTATCTCTGCCAACGTCAGGATCACCATTGTTGCCGTCTACTAACAATGCAGATATGCTGTAGGTAGGCTGTATAATATAAATATAAATATATATATATATATATATATATATATATATTATATATATATATATATATATATATATATATATATATATATATATATATATATATATATAAAGAAAAGGGGACCTGTTGTCGTTCTATAAACGTAGCCAACAAGCAAACAAACAAACAAACGCAAACAAACAGAGGATGATGGTGTGATTAAAGGAAGAAAGAGAGCTCACAAAGAGCTGCTGACGGACGACCTGTCTAAGCCCCCACGAGAAGGTAAACGACTGCCAAAGTATGTATACCCCTCGTGCACCCAATGCTGTTGTTTTTTATGCTGCTACGGTTACTGCATTTTATATCTGCAACACCTCTCTGCCGTTGCATCCTTTCTCTCATTCTCTCCGTCTCTCTGTGTCGCTTCTTGGCTGTCATCACATATATGTTTGTTTGTCAGTCGATGATCGGTGAGCCGGTTCTCGTTCTCTGTTGTTATACGAACGCACAGCCTATCGATACACAGCCGCACATTAGGGCTGACGTGGTGATAGTTCTCAAATGTTGCGAGCTTCATCACCATGCTGTCGCTCGCTCGCTCCTACTGCTGCTGAGTGTTGTTGTTGTTGTTATTGTTGTTGTTGCTGCATTGCTGCTGATGCATAGTGTTGCTGTTGTTGTTTCCGTGTTTGTGCAAGATTTAGCACCCTCATATCGAAACGTGGATCGGCGATCATCGAGCAACGCCGAGCACACGCGCCACCGGCTTCGCATCACCGCTTTTGCTCTCGCACTGTCTACACCAATGCGTCGGCCGCCACTCTTTTGTTGTTGCTGTGCTGTTGTTGTTCTTTTGTTGTTGTTGTTGTGTTGTTGTTCTTTTGTTGTTGTTGTTGTTGTGTTGTTATTCCCGCTGCTGCTGCTGCTGCTGTAGTTCACGGTTATGACCACGTCGCCGCAGCCATTGCCTACGCCGGTGGTTGCGTCGGCCAGTCGACGGATCGAACGGAAACGTTTGCAGTCTCTCTTTTCCTCGCTTTCTTTGTTTGGTCGTCGTCGTCAAAGCTACAAAACTGTTCGACTGAGTCGCCCTGGCCCACTGCCACACACAAACATAAACAACAACAGCAACATGATTTACTACTTTGTGATAGATTTTTGCTGGTATGGCATCATCTTTTGCCCAGTTCATTGCTGCTGTTTGGCAGAGAAAATAGCATTTTACGTACGACATCCGTTTAGACAAAACGCTTCAACTACCATATTAGATCCGGCTAAAATATCACTTACATATATATATATATATATATATATATAGTACGACCCTAATACTCCATCGCAATGATTTTCTTCCTAAAATATACATAATATTAGAACACTTATATATATATATATATATATATATATGTATATATGGTACGACCCTAATACTCTATATCGCAGTGATTTTCTTCCTTGGTTAAACTAAATAGTAAATTTACGTAATATTATAACACTTATATATATATATATATATATATATATATATATATATATATATATATATATATATTCAGTGAAACTCGGAGTGGTGCATAAAGCTAAGTGTGAAGCATGGACGACGACGACGAATAAAAATGGAAGCCCACTCGTGAAGTGGGTTGACGCCAGCGCGCCAACAGCATGAGCTCTGATGACGACCGCTGCGTGCGGTGCGCATCCGTTGTCCAGAAGAGAGAGATAGATAGATAGAGAGGGGGGGGAGAGACACAGTTCCATCGAACAAATGACGGCCGAAATTCATTGCAAACCGTTCAAGCCCCAATTTGTCCAGAACCTGCCTACAAAATGCTTCTCAACATTCAAGTCGTCCTCGATTGCCGGCAAGAGCCGCGATGAAGCATATAGGCGAAAAATCGATGCCAAACATCGTCATCGTCGTCAATCGTGCACCGACTAAACATGAATGGAAGCAGAAGAAAAAAACAGTAACGCAAGGCAGAAGAAAGTCACATCCAAATATCGCATGCAAACACAATGCAAACGAGCAAAATGCAACACAAAAGCAGACGAGCGCACCACGATCCATGCACTCATACTCACGGTGCGCATAAGTGCACATTGCCAATTGCTGTGATCAGTGCAACACGCGCAGTGTATCTACGATTTTCTACTAACTGTGTAAAGTAAGCGTGAAGGACCGGCCGTATGCCGGTGACCCCAATGACATCGACACCGGGAAACAGAAGTTACCACGAGCAGAACCATAAACGACTGTAATTTTCTGCTGAAACTTCAAAAGCAGGGGCTCCTGTTCTGCGTGAGCTTGCGAATAATAATAAAATAATAATAATAATAATAATAATAATAATAATAATAATAATAATAATAATAATAATAATAATAATAATAATAATAATAATAATAATAATAATAATAATAATAATAATAATAATAATAAAGCGCAATCAATCGCTGCTGGTAAATTTGTTTCCCTCCCAGTAGTCCTCCAAACCATATTAAGTCACACGCGCACACAGGAGGAACTTGTCCCAAGCCGACATCTAGACGATCGACACGGGTCGAAGATCAGGAAATCTTGGCGCGCATAGGTCTGGTGCAGTGTTGTAAAAACGGACCCGCCGACAGAAGAATACTCCGATTCGCTACAGATGCCACTTGAATTGGGTGGGAGGTCGCCTGTTCTCGCCTGAGTGGAGGCGCAGCTAGTCAGCAAATCAGACGATGCTACTGGACTTTGATCTTGGCCAAAGTGCTATCCCTAACCCGAACTCAGCAGCAGATAACCGAAGCGCCACCCAACGAGCAGCCCCCGTCTTCTTCAATAAAAGGGCGGGCAAAACACTAACCCAACAGGTTCACAGCAGGCTATCGTACAAGGATACTTTAGAGAGATGATGCAAAAGAAAAGAGAGCATGAAAGGAAAGAAGTAGGGTAGCGCTGATTGTGATATAATACACATCGTCGACGTTCGACTTCAGCTAGATTTGCGCTCTGCAAGATGCTGCACTGAACACACGAAAGGAGAAGCTACAAAGCGATTAGCTTTGGTCGATCCTTCTTACTAAGAGACGATCACAACAACAGCAACAAAAACAACAATAGAACCTCTATTTGTTTGGAAACCCATTCGTGATATTCTGAAGGCAGAGTGAACTGCGATACGATTCAATTCGATACCATTCAACCTCGTCGTGCCGGGAGGAAATCTTTTGACCTATTTTTGTTGTCAATAGTCGGGGAAAATCACTTACGTGCCGCCGCAAGTTTGTTATGTCGGCCGTAGGCAACTCTCGAGAGCACCATGCCTATTTCATATAAAATGACTACCTTAATATACAAAAACCTTATCTAACCTATTCTCTTACGTAGTCATACTATATTACTCTAGAATTAGAAAAAAACATTAAGAAGGTTGTTCCTAATTCTAGACCATCCTCCGATCGTGGAATCGCCGTGGGGCATATCTTCAATGCACCGAGGGCCGGACATGTTGATATATCTATAGTTTTCTCAACAGTTCTTGTGGCAGCATGGCCGCTGACTCTCAATGGTTTGAAAGCTAAGCTAGAATGCTCTCCGTTTTCTAGATTTTTGTACTTGTCACTGCTCCACCTACCATATAGTTTATTGCCATATGTAATTGCAACATGTATCACTATGTGAACGTTGATCATGCTATCTCATCATAGATCATGAACGTTCATATACCAGTACCTGGCACTCTTTAATCGTCTATTTACAATTGGCAAGACCCATTTCAGATGTCTACAACTGGCGTCCACCACTTTATTGTCTCAACTGAAAATACGCTTGTTATCGAACCTAGAACCCGCCGAAAAATCGGCAGCGCTTGTTCATGCTTCAACGAACTTCAATACTTCAGTAGTTTCAATAATAGCGCGAAGGCACACGACGCTAGGCCCGCTCAATGCATTCATACCTGCGATTTAAAAAGCAGCATATCTCTCTCTCTCTCTCTCTCTGACTATATATATATATATATATATATATATACGACCTAGCAAAATGTTTATGCATCGACAGAGACCGGAAACGGCTTCACATTGCCGCCCACCGCCTATTAGCTTATTTTAGACAATGGTAGAAAGACAAATAAAAGATCCCTTAGTGCGAGAGGAATACGTTCGTCGCTTGCGGAATGTTTAATTAGACAAACGGCGACGCTTTGTGTTCGTTCGGCGCGTGTGTCTATGCGACTGACCCTGTCTGTGCCGGCGGCGAAATTCATTATCGCCATATTGAAAAAAAAAACAAAGTCTCGTATGGTGGCATCTGGGCGGCATCCGACGTGCAGCCAATCCACGCGCGAACTCGGTCTCGGTCCTGGCGAAAGATGGCAGCCACATCCAGCGAGCGCTGCACATCGCGCTCGAGAAGAAGATTAGCCCTCGACGGCGCCCGTCATCGCCATAATCGGCCATTCGCCATTGTCGTTGAAATGGCTCGGTGCAGCCGCAGAAGAACGAATCCATCCATCCATCCGTCCGCTGCCGACTGCCGTAGAACCCGGCATTCGGCGCTCAAACACTGAACACGTCCCCTCCTAAGAAGCCATTGTCCGCTCTATTCATTGGCGGTCCACATCATCTAAATTAACAAGAGAACTAGAACAAGCATTTTTTCACGCGATCGTTTGCTTTTTGCCTATATATATATATATATATATATATATATATATATATATATATATATATATAATGCAAGACGTACTGGACTACGTCCGCTTTTATGACACCACCGAACTCTCCGAAGACTGCTCGTTACTACCGATAGCGAAAGAAATGATCGATTGTCCAACAAAATATTTTTTTAGAAATTGCTCAAACGTTGCTGACCTAAGACAGCTCCAATTGCGGACGACTGATGAAAACGTTGCATCAAAAATTCAATGGATACCTACCACAAGCCCTAGATTAAATGGTAGAAAAACTTCGCGTTTACGATCATTCCAAAAATATGTCTTGTCTTAGGGTAAAGGGCGTTATGCTTTCGTCCAAAGTCAGCCCACAGCGCATCAGGTGGGACCTGCGTGCTGGTTACGCTCGGATGTTTAAATATGACAATCATCACAATAACAACGGCATGAGCAATTGTGCTAAATATGGAAGTTAAAAACGTGTAATAACAATATTGCTGGCAGGATTTTGTTCCCAAAGCAAACACATCAAAAGAGTTGCTCTCGAGCTCAACGAGAGAATATTGGGGAACCTGGGTATCCCGTGCAAAAGTACATTGCTGTGTTGGGAAATATATCCATTGAAGAAAATCGACTCCGCCCCTATTCGAAGATGCGGAACACAAAGTCTCCAGCGATGAAGCAGCATTCATCATTTTTGTTCGAGGCTATTCGTCCCGTTTCGGCGTTCCAGCCGTGTTCCGATTAGTGCCGCCGCACCATAAAAAAAGTCGTATAGATATGTATTATCAACTAGGAAATAAATGCATGCGTCTACAAACGCACCCGTGTTTTTTACATTTGTCGGGCATGGTTCTTATGTACCGAAATGGCATAGAACGCGGTCATCCTTAAAAAAAGACAACAATAACAACAACAGGTCGACTTCGGCAGGACGAATCGTAAACAAAACTCGTAACTCGATATATACGCGCTGCTGATATGAGTGGACCTAGTCCATTCAAACGGGACTTCACAGGAAATGTAAAAAATAGAAGAATGTCTATAAATAGGGACCGATCTTTTCGAACGATCATAAAGAAGACCATTTGAAATATCTATATGATCGTCCTATAATAAACAAAAAACGCTATTATACAGTACGTACGCACACATACCGTGTTTATAAATATAAATCCTACATATGCAGTTAAATGCATACAAACCACCGTACTTATAATATTCCTAACCCAAATTCCGCGAATCTCATCAGGAACAATTGGTATGTGTCGCGTTAAGATAGAGTAAGTAACTCTTAGGGTTGACCCCTATCGTGGAGTCGCTCGTTATCTCCCCCACTCCGCCTCGTAGGCAAGTATACGAATATATATATATATATATATATATATATGCATATATATATATATATATATATATATATATATATATGCATATATATATATATATATATATATATATATATATATATATATATATATATATATATATATATATATATATATGTATACACGATTCGGTGCAGTGCTAAGCTCTGCCAGGCATGCGCACATATCACAGAATGGAATCTGAACGAGCATGTCGGTATTTGCGTGTCGGCATTTGTCTGTTTGAGCCAATATATATATATATATATATATATAGAAAATATTGTGATGATTTATTAATATATATATATATATATATATATATATATATATATGTATACATGTGTGATATGTTTGGGCATATTAGCTCATCATGCGTGTACGTTTGTCGCCACATACTGACTACGGTGACGAGAAGCACTATAACAACAGCAGCAGCAGCAGCAACAACAACAGTCACTTCGACGTCATCTTCGCTGTTGTTGCTGCTGTTTTTTTGTTTTGATTGGTGGTGTCGTTGTTATCATCAACATTATCAAGAACAGTGACTGAGTAAAACCGTTCCGGGCCAACCAGGCCCTGCTTCGTTTGTTCGCCACGCAGGACCGGTTCAGCCAGCTTCAACAGCCGCAGCAGCAGCAGCAACAACAACAACAGCAGAAGCAATCAATCAAGCATAAAGCAGCACCACCACCACCATCAGCCGAAGCTGGTGGGTGCCAACAGTGGATAAACGAGTGGTTCTTGGCTAAGTGCTGGTTGGTTAGTGAAGCGTTGGCGGACGCCGAAAGGCCCTCAGCCGCCACCAGCGACGTAGATGACGACGACGACGACGAATCAGTTGTCTGGCAAAGTCCGTCGACGACAGCGTTCAGCGTTCAGTGACGGCCCCGTCAGGAGCAACAACGACTATTGCACTAGGACTGCAACAATAGCAACAATACCGCCACCCTCAACAACGACCACTATACAACCAGAAACAACAACAACAACTACTACTACTACTACAATATCACCAGCAGCAACAGCAACCACACCACGACTAACAGCAATAATACCACCAGTAACAACAAGAACAATACCACCAGAAACAACAACAGCAACAACAACGACAATAGCACCTGCAGCAGTCAGCAGGGGCAGCAGGACAACGCTGCAGCGGTATATCCTTGAAATAATTCTGCTGCGCTCTACAAAGCTACTGTTCCGCAGGCGTGTTCCTCATGAAGGCTCATTTCTTCACACTGTGTACGTAGTGCCGCAGAGAAGACGACATGTACCGACGTGCGAACTGGTATACCATCTCGGTGGCCGTTGACTCCACTCGCGATGAGCTTGCATTTTCAAAAACATATTAATTACCTAACAGGTCTGCTGGTCTGTTTGTTCCGTTTCATCGCTTAGCGGTCTAGCAGGCGGCAGCTATGTGCGTTTTGCTAAGGCCGTTCCGAATGAGAACACACTATTTATCTAATAATATTATAAAAGTGTCTTCTCTTCGATGACGACAACCTGATATCGCAAATGTACGTGTGTACGAGGGCAGGAGTAAAAAGAGAAGATGATCCTATCCTTCCATGTTAGGGAAGTTCAGAAAGCGGTGATTTGGCAGGCAGTCGGGTAGGTTGTTGGAATCTGAATCAGGCTTTCGTGGTTCATTTTTCTTGCATATCAGTCGTTGGTGGCCGTGGTGGTGGAACATGACGGCCATTGTGGTTGTCTGTTTGTATTGTTTCAAGCGTGTGTGTATGTGTGTGTAAGAGAGAAAGAGAGAGAGAGCGAGAGAGAGAGGGAGGGGGATCAATCCTCGTGTGCACCTACGGTGGCGTGATGCATTCCGCCTGCGCCTCGCGACCGGAGGAGACACATAGCAGGTGCGCGGGTTCGAGTCCCACCGTTGCACACTTATACTTATGGAGGTCCGTTTATGAAGCAATTTGAAAAACAGTTCCGTGGACGTTAAATCTTGGCTGAGGGTCCCAGCCCAAAAACTCAACCTACGGCGGAACAGACGGACCTACGGGGAGGGACGGACTCACAGCCGTGCACGAAGAGGAAAGAGTAGAGGGAGAGAGAAAGAGGGGAAGAGATATAGAGATTGAGCTCGGTGTTACATGAATAGTCCAACTTTCTCGCACGTTGACCGTTATTTAGTCTGTTATTGTCTGTCTATGTATCCGTCGGTCCGTTGTTCATCATCATCATCATCATCATCCTGTATCCATTCACGGTTCGTTCATCCGTCCATGCGTCCCCCCGTCTCCGTTTGTTTGTTTGTGTATGCCTCCGTCCGTCATTATCATCACGGCCGGCCTGTCTGACAAGCCGTGCGGCGATGACTACTACTCGACAGACACAACGACGACGACGACCGCCGAGGGATGACCGGTCGGTCTCGGCACTACGGCACAACACCGACTCGACCAACAACAACAACAGCAGCAGCAACAGCAGCTGACCGTCGTCGTTGTGGTCGTGGTCGTCGCGGTCGTTGTGGTCGTGGTCGTCCATTTGACAGCCGCTGCCGCCGCGACCGCCACTCGATCTACAATATCTGTTTGTCTGTCTGTCTGTCTGTGTGGCTGGCATGGATCTGGAATGGTCAAACTATTTCTTCTTCGTTTTGCGTTCGTTCGTTTTCTTGTTCTTCTTCCACAGATTTTTCATTTCGTTCGTCGTCGTCGTCGTTGTGTTGTTATCGTCTTCTTCTTCTTATTCGTCGTCGTCGTCGTCGTCTTCTTCCTATTTTTCTTCTCTTTTCTTTCTTTCCCATCGCAATGATGATTATAATGACGATGATGGTGATGATGGACGGCCGTTGTGAAGTGTGTCAGCAGCAGCAGCATCAGCAGCAGCAGCAGCATCAGCAGCAGCAGCAGCAGCAGCAGAAATAGCTAGCCCTGCCAGAAGATGAAGCAGGAGAAGCAGGAGCAAAAGAAGGAAAAGCAAGAGGAGGATGACTGACCAACCGATGTCGCCGCCACTGCCGTTGTGTCGATTCAGCCCCGGGTCCAGATCGTTGTTGTTGTTGTAAGCGCTCAGTTGTCTCTCTTTCTTTCTCTCTCTCTCTCTCGTTATTGCGCTATCTATCTCTCTTTGTATCTCTCTCTCTCTTTCTCTCTCTTCCGCCCGCGCCATCTACAAGAGTGGCACGCAAAATAGCAGCAGCAGCAGCACAGCAAAAACAAGCTCCGGCAGCACGACTCAATGACCAACCACAGACAACAACAACGACAACAACAATACAAACAGCAAGAATAGCAACAACAACAACACAAACAGAAACAATAGCAACAACAACAACAACACAAACAGAAACAATAGCAACAACAACAACACAAACAGAAACAATAGTAACAACAACAGCATGACGCCGTAATCACGGCAACATCGAACAGTGGCACAAAAATATCGAAAACAACAATACCTTTACAGTGCAACAAAGCTTATAATAACAAAAACTGCAACAGCAACAGCAGCAGCAGCAACAACAACAACATCAATCAGAGCAATAACAACAGTAACTCATTGACGAAAACCAAACAATAACAGCTACACAGCAAGTACGAAATCACATACCGTAATTACATCATTAGTACCAAAGCACGTCATATTATAAACAAAGTTACCACGCGACAGTATCAACCATAAATGCATTCAGTACCAATCCGATAGATATAGCCAACTAACAGTTGCTACATAAAACAACAAACAGATGAAACAACAGCACAAAATGTATTTCATTATTAACAGTTACAACAACAATAATATAACTATGGACAAGACCAGCAGTAACAACCTTGTCAGACAAGAGCATTGAATCGCTAGAATCAACAACCATCTGTACCTATAATTAAAGGAACTCGATTAAAAGAACACCCCAGTATACTATAGCTAGAAAAGGGACAGCGCTTACGAGAAACGTCAATGAGAACAACGACATAAAGCAACAGGCACTCCGAAAAGAAATAACAACATACGTGCTTACAGATTAGGGCGTCAACATCAACAACAACAAACGAGCGACGATGACAACGGCCATTCATTATAAAGCAAATAAAAAAACAAAAAAAAAAAACAACAATAACCATAATGAACCAATGAGCAAAGAGTAAGGACAGCCATATAACTAGCTAAAGGCAATGTCACAAACAACAACGAATACAACAACAATATTAGAATATTAACTAACATAACAGCAATACAAACAAAAAATAGGACGACATGTAATATCAACTAGTCCTTGATGCCTTTGACGAGCTGTGAACCTTTGTACAAATGTAAATAACCCAGCAAAAATGAAAAAAAATCTCTTTCTCGATCGAATAACTACTACCTTAACGTTACGTTAACAAGAAAATCATTCTTCAAAGGTCGAGCTTGTGGTATTACAAACAGCCACTATAGTCAAAAACAAAGAAAGCTGTATGTGCTTTTTCAGCAACAGCAACACATGCTACTAATTCCAAGTACAGTCATAATGCTATATTCAAAATGGGCAAGAATTCCACAGACACCGACTTCGACTGAAACAATTACATCCCGCCACTTCTGTAAGCATGACCTGCCTGTTCGGCTAGATAGATCGACTATAATAACTACTACATGATCATAGAACGAGCAGATACAACCACTCGCAAATGTCTCGATAGATTAGCAACAAAAACTAATCATCAACAGCGGCTTCGTTACGAGTCATCTTTAACATGATACCCGTATATACACACAACGACGCAGTTGCAGCGGTAACTATGTTTGAACTATGGGAAACATACCTCACTGCGTGCCAAGTTACGTTTCCATCATCAAGTCGTCGACACTGTCTTCACACACAGAGAGACTACACAACACAGCGAATCCAAGTGGGGTAAACAGACAAAGCTGACACAGATCGAACACCTCGTTTCCTTTTCGTTCCGTCGAAATGAAACTTTCTGACCGAAAACTCCGATGACCTCTTCTTTTCACTTGGCGCGCGTTCGCACGCACCAGAATACACAATATACGCACAGATGATACGCTCATATCCGCACCGACACACTAACACTTCACTTGCTGAGCAATGTATCCAAAATCTGACGGGAGTTTACAACGATCCGTTATGAAGATGACACTTGTTTCTCACTTGTGCTCGATTTCCCTTTTCCTGTCTCTCTGGTCGGTCGTTTTCCCGCTTTCGAACGGCTGGAAGCCCAAAAGAGAGAAATGTCGCTTTCGGTTTTTATATTTGTCACCTCGCTGTTAGCCACTAACTAGACTTACGACGTAGTCCTTTGTTGCGTTTTGCGCGAAAGTTGTTGTTATTGTTGTTTCTGATGTTGTTGTTGTTATTGTTGTTGTTGCTGATGCTGTTGTTATTGTTGTTGCTGCACCTGCTGTGTTGCTAGCTGAGCGTGACAGCCACTCCTCCACACCCCGCCGCAGAGAGCTATCGTATCCAAAGGCGAACTGTAGCGAAGATGTAACGACAGGAACACTCACGAATAAAGAGGAGGCGGCTGGAGCAAGAAAACAACACCACCACCATCGACCACCACCTTCCACCACGACCACCACTACGACGACAACAACAACAACCCGAGCCTCTGATCTCTGATTTCTTTCTCACATTCGAACAGCATTGACACGCTCATTAACGCCGTATAGCGGGACGCATCGCGAAATAAACGCTCAAGCGACGTGGTTCAGCTGGATGGCGGCACGACCGGATAGCACACACAGATGCACGCCTAGATCACGTAGGGTGGTGCGCCTTGCCAATCAAACACTTTGGCCACACGCGCGCACACTATCACCACCACCACAACCACCACAACCACCACTACAGCTGCGGCAACTGACTGATATTATGATCTAGAACAACTGGTACTCGTTTTTCTGCTTTTACTTTAACTCTCAACTACTACTCTACGACTGTTCCACTACGACGACATAGATTCTTCACTTCACGTACCCGATGTTCCCCGTCTACGTTGATAACGCGACCTCATCGTCACGCGACGGCTATTCACTATGATAGTTGGCAAGTAACCTCACGAGGCCGGTCGTCACGAACGTGTACAGGTAGATAGGTTAGCAGGCCTCTGATCCGATGATGATGATGATGATCAGTGATCTTTCATCGATATATCTGGCGGTTATCTATCTATGCAGTCATCGATTTGGAAGCTGCTAGTCTCGATCTATCGATGTGGGATGATGGCCAGAAGCAGCAGCAGCAGTAGAACAACACTCTGAACGGTAACATCAACCAACCAACCAGACCAGACCAACCAAGCCGTCAGAGCCACAGCGTTTCGCGGGCTCTCCGGCTAGTTCGTTCGACAGGATGGTGGTTGGTGTCAACTGCCGGTAGTAGGTACGAACTCCCGGAGCCTTTTTCCGCCTGTCTGCCTGTTTGCCTGCCTGTCGTCTTCTACTGCTTCTGCTGGGGGGACGATTTCTGCTTCTGCTGCTGCTGCCGCCGCCGGTGTTGCTGCAGCGACGATAACGACGAGAACCGGGGAGGATCTCTGTGTGTCTGCTTGCTTGATTGTTGCTTGTTGCTTCGGCAGATTCGTCGCGACCGCCGTGTCGCTGGTTGGCGCTGCTGGCGGTGGCGCTGTCGCTGCTGTTGCTGGAGATGGAGATGGTGGTAGCGGCGGCGGCGGCTGGCTGGCGTTAGTGTTGTTCTGTTGCTCTGTCGGATCACCACCATCAGCCACCAATAACAACCAACAACAGACCGAGCGACCGACCAGGTAGCCAACGCAGGCTGCCAGGCTGACAGGAAGGAAGGGAACCCAAGCAACGAGCAACATCGGCTCTATGCTCATCATCTGCACATGGACGACGACCGAAAATGGACGAACAGACAGACAGAGCGTCAGAGCGATAGTCGCTGGCTCACCCGCTCACTCACTCACTCAGTCAGTCGACGACGACGACGACTTTGGCCCGGGCCGCTGCTATGGTGGCGGCTGACTAGCGCGCCCCCTGGCGGACGAATGCTGAAGCTCGGGCGTCAGAGGCGGTGACTGAACGTCATCGCCGTGAACCGACAGCCAAATAATAACCAACCAACCATCCGGCCGCCGGCCGGTTAGCTATCACGGTGGGAGAAGTCATAGGAGTAATAGCCGTGGTAGTAGTAGTAGTAATAATAGCTCTTGTTGTTGTCGTTGTTGTTGTTGTTGTTGTTGTTGCTGCTGTTGTTGTTGTCGCCGTCGTTGTTGTTGTTGTTGTTGCATCTAATGGGAAGCCAGTACCACCAGCCAGCATTACGACGAAACCACCTGAGATGAGCGGCAAAACGCCACAGCGCAGTAGAATCACAAGTGGTAGGATCTTCAATAGAGATGAGTTATATAGCTGCACAGATTAGCCCGCGCAGCAACAGCAACAACAACAACAACAACAACAGCGACGACGAAGACGACGATATGCCTATTATAAATGTATGTGTTTGAGCCATACATGTAACAACAACATGAACGAAGCTGCACGACCCGATAGTATTGTTATTTGGATATCGGTTAATACTACAACCGACCTTCAAGGTCGACCTTCAAAAAATCTCATTGAGACGCCTCGCAACCCAAACAAATCCGTGCGGCACCATATCGTTGTGGCTGTTGTTAATGCTGCTTTCAGCTTTTTGTTTAAAGTTTGACAGCATGAGGCAAAGGCGGTCCAATATCATGTGGTGTATATACGCATGCGTATTTAAATATATGTGTGTGCGAACATATATGGCCTTTAGTGATTGTTTAATTTTAGTGGTTATATATATATATATATATATCAAGTTTTTCCTCCGGTGGGTGAGGAAATATATGGAGACGTCACCGAAGAACCAAAGGCGCACGCACTATCCAACAGAGCCATGCGACGAAGGCCTCGTGCGGCTTCCTGACACGACATCCACCGTAATCATCACCGTCATGATGATGATGATGATGTCCCTCCAATTCGTCTTACTAATAGTCTGTTCCTAGTAATGCCTAGATACGTGCAAAGGATTGATCGCGCATGAAGTATTCAGCCCTACAGCAGCAGCGAGCGCGGGCTGGCAGAACGACAGCGACAACGACAACAACAACAGCAACAACAACAACAACAACAACAACAATAGCGGCGACAACAACAACAACAAACAACAACTGCACTGGTGGTGACAGCGGCGTTACGTCACGCAGCGCGATGTAGCTTACTCACGACGAGTCGACCATGGCGCGCGTGCGTGTGTGCTTACGTGCGGGACGATTGAATGAATGAATGAATGGTCTTCATGAGTGAACACACTGCTCTCCTCTGAAGGCACTCTCATCATTTTACGTGATTCTCACTATAGCATCGCAGTAGGTCTTCACTGCGCCTGACTCCCTACTAATTCTACTACTACTATTTTGTTTCATAGGCCTTCTTACCTCCGTGCCACCCTCTACCCCCCCCCCCCCCTGCTTCCGCCATGGTGCATGATTTCCTGTCGATTGGTGATTCTTTTTTTCGAGTCTTTCTCTTTTTTTCTTCGCCTTTTTTTCTTCTTCATCTTATCCGTGTCTCGATGACGATGACGACGACGATGAGGAGAAGGACTTTTTGGAGCTTTTTAGCGCTCTTTTCTCGTGCTCGCCGGTCATAGTAGTAGTAGTAGTAGTAGTAGTAGTGGTCGTCGCAGCAGCAGCAGCAGTACTCGTCGCAGACTCCCCCCACAACTACACACGATCGAGCGGCTACGCTAACAGCGGGGCTACCCTCAATAGACTGCAAACAACCACCGCGCTGACCGTCAGTCGTAGCAGAATGTATAACGCACCAGTATGGACGGCAATTCCATGGGCTGGTTCCATTGTGCGACGCATGCTTATGTTTGTCTGTCTGTCTGTGTGTGCGTGTGTCTGTAGCATGTATGCATATAGTGAAGAAGTGAGCATGTGTGCCCTGGAGCACAGGACTGTTGGCTCCGCTGGGTCCCGCAGCTGCGGCTGCTGCTGCTGCTTTCGCTGCCCACACGGGTTACAACACCCACCAGGGGAAGGAGGAGCGGAGGAAAGAGGTAGTTGACGTGCTGTTGTTGTTGTTGTTGTTGTTGCTGTTGCTGTTGATGTCGAGTAGTGTAAAAGAAAAAGAAAAAGAAGGGCCCCAGAGACCCCACAGCGAACCCGCGGGACACCAGTCACGAACTCTCCGATCCGGCACGAGCACGTTCACCACCACCACCACCACCGCCGCAGTCGACGCTCGTAAGTCGCTCGTTCCTGTTCATAAACTCTAAGTACAAGAAAGAAAATGAAGAAGAAAAAACAAGAAGAAAAAGCTGTTCTGCAGAAGATGTTGCTGCAGTTTGTTGTTGTTGTGTTTTGTAAGATCACTTGCTCTAGTGTTGTCCTTGTTGTGGTTATTGGAATAAAAGTGTACTACTGTAGGCCTGATGTTGTTGTTGTTGTGCTAGGTGCAGACAGTGGCGGTATAAGCGAATAAAATGAAATCACATGCTAAGAAGTACGAAGCCTCAACGAGCCCGAACGTTGCATTACGCAACAGTTGTGTGGTGGCGGCCGTAACTGCTCGGTCTATTGCCGCTCTCCCGCTAAATATGGTTACCCTGTTTGGGCATGGCTTATAGGCAGTGCCTTAATCGTTAATCTCTCCTCTACACTAGCATTCATAGAACTTGTAGGGATTTTTCGAGTTTCATCTTTCATTTAAATTCCTGCCATATATATATATATATATAATATATATATATTTATTTTGTTTAAAAGGGACTAGCGTTGGATTTGCTTTTGCTGATACTCGCTGCCCTAGCTTTACCATTTTCTTCGTGGGTGGCGACGATCGTTATTTTAGTTAAATTAAAAAGCATAAAGACCAGTTAAAACGTGTCTAAATTAGACCTGAATTTAAATTCTCCAAACAAGGCAATGGCTTTTCCACTAAATCACACATATAATATATATATATATATATATATATATAGTCACTAAAAAAATATAGGGCCACCCATATTTGCCACATTCACGCATTTATTATAACCGATTGTGTAAAGATCATAATGATACATGCTCACAGAGTAACAGCGGATACTTTTATCGACATTTGGAGTATCGGGTTACCTTAAAACACGAGATTTCGACATTTGGCACAGCTACGCTGCGAACAAATTATAAAGTCACCACCAAGATGCATGTCTTAGCGAGTGAATTGAGTGGAATAACAACGTTTGGGCTCATTTCACGTCACCTAACAACTATACTTATTATTTAGTGAACTTCCCATTACGTCGGATAACTTCAAAAATGCGGTTTGGTATAGTGTTGAACAAATTTTGGATGACGTCCTGCGAGAGCTCGTCCCAAGCCTTCACAATTGCTTTTTTTAGTTCTACCTGATTCGAAAATTGTTTTTCGTCGGTGTAAACCTTTCGGGCGAGCCAGCCCCATACATTCTCGATAATATTAAGATCAGGTGAGACTGCAGGCCAGCGTAGGACCTCAATGTGGCGTTGTTCGAACCAGCTTTCGATCAACTTAGCAGTGTGAATCGGGGCATTATCGTGTTGAAAAACAAAGTCGGGTCCTCCCATCAGCTCAAAATGTGCGGATTGCTCTTCTAGTAGATCCCTATAGCGCGTCGAATTAACACAACTGTCTAAAAACACAATCGGCGACCTTTTATAATACCCGACAGCGGCCCAGATCATCACCGACATGCCACCTGAGTGCCGTTTTGACAAAAATCGTTCTTCCCTGCGCACATCGTGGAAATAATAGTTAAATCCATCCGGTCCATCACAATTGAACTTTTTTCATCCGAAAAGAGCACTCGGTGCCATTTAGTGGTCCATGACATCGTAACCTGGGCAAAGTCGAGACGAGCTTTCTGATGCTCAGCGGTCAATCGTGGTTTTCTCTTAAGTTTTTTTTCTCGTGAGCCAAAGTGTCTTCCTGAGGAGGTTTTGCACATTTCGCACGTTCGTTTGCACACCGGCCGCCGCCGCAATTGCCTTTGCCAAGAACGCAGAGTTCGAGGCTATCTTCAAAATTGCGCGCTTGTTTCATTCCGAAATGGCATTTGGACGCCCCGGACTCTTTTTTACGCCGTATTTTTTACCCCAAATTCACGAAGTTGTTCACTACTTGGCGAGAACGCCCCAATCGACGGGAAATTTCCTGATTAGAGAGGCCGACATCCTTATAAGCCTTGATTGGGTCTTTTCGTCACTCATGAGACGCCGACCCAAACCCATCGTTTCAGCACAGAAAAATTTCTGATAGAAGGTCTGCTTTCGTTTCCGTCGAGCCGTGAAATGAGCCCAAACGTTGTTATTCCACTCAATTCACTCGCTAAGACATGCATCTTGGTGGTGACTTTATAATTTGTTTCGCAGCGTAGCTGTGCCAAATGTCGAAATCTCGTGTTTTAAGGTAACCCGATACTCCAAATGTTGATAAAAGTATCCGCTGTTACTCTGTGAGCATGTATCATTATGATCTTTACACAATCGGTTATAATAAATGCGTGAAATGTGGCAAACATAGGTGGCCCTATATTTTTTTCAGTGACTGTATATATAATACATCCTTGATGATTGGGAGGGGTATATATATATGCGTGTGCCAAGGTATTTGACAATTACTGTAGCAAATAGAAGTATGGCTATTTTATGCATATTCATTCATATAAATCAAGGAATGGGGGTTAATAAGCATGAAACATTTGATAAGCGCCGCTTTTCGTAGCCGTCTTGAAGTATTTAAATGTGGATACGCCTCATCGTCTCAGACAAAGCTACACGCGCACTCATTTGGCCTGCCTTAAAAGAGACAGATACATTATTATATCATTCACTCTGTTCAAATGAGCCACTGACGCAGCAGGTAGTTAACAAACAGTGTGTTGTGCTTACGGAATTGCTCGGTGACTTAGCTTAAAAGTGGGATTTCAAATGCGCTGATGTACTCTGTCACGTCACGACATAAAAACCATTTGCGTAAAAGTCCATGAAATATGTTTGATTTCATGACCAACAATGAACATTAGAAATATGTAAGGTTGCATAGAAGATTATGCAGTTATTTAAACACACGCATATATATATATATATATATATATATATATCGACATGTATTGTGTCCTCTGTAATCTTAATGTCAAAACAGAGCGACAACAATCGTCAGGTACCTGCTACACTTTGAATTAAATACACTCGTATAATATATATATATATATATTATATATATATAATATATATATATATATATATATATATATATATATACGAGTGCATTTTATTCAAATTAGGTAGGAGGCACCTGATTATTGTTTGTTGGTTTTATTTTAGCATTAAGATTACAGCGGACACAATACATGTCGATTTGAGTCGGACCTTCATGACCCTGGTACAGAATGTTTGCCTTGCCGACACTAACCGGGTGACATCGGGCTGACATAGTATATGTTAAACTTTCTGCGCTGTCTACATCGGCATGTAAACATATAGAACTGGTGCCAAATGTTATCTGTACTTGAATCTATTTGCTATGAAGACCTTTAAGCTTGCAGCGTAATTTCCACATAAATATCACTGACTGAATAAAATGAGCTGTTGGTCTGTCTTTTTATTATTATTATTACATTCGAAGGTTGTAAAGGAGGTGCATGTCTTCGTAGAAAATAGCACAGAATGATCAATGTTGTTTACCTAAAACGCGCAGAACGCGATAAATTCGCATGCGTGACCAGAGCCGGACTACTTTTAGCTTAATGTCAATTTGGCCGTCGAAATTATTGATTACGCGTAGCAAAGTTTAAGAATTACGAATAAACACATTTACAGCATATATGATCATTTACGGCATATGTTCCATTTTTTTAACATCACGCAAACATTTCCTTCCTTTATAGAAATTGTTAAGGACCCTGCTAAGATTAATTGTCTTAGCAAGTGGTAAAACATGTTGAAGTTTACTTTTCTCTTAGAATTTACTTTTTTCTGAAACATTTGCTCACGTTAAGAGGGTTTGTATGTAGGCATCGTAATTCAGGAGTTGTGTCTAGGCAATATGACATAACCGAACGAGGTAAAATATTACTCAGGTTCACAGTAGTGTTTTTAAAATGGTCGTATATCGAATGGTCGAATATTGCAGTTAGTTTGGCCAATAACCATCAACGTGACGCGCATTGTCTCGATTGTCTATTTGCGGCAGTCTATCTGCTGAAGGCAACGGGTTCGTGTGCCGGGAACCTCTCAGCAGGTTCGCTATATGCATTCGTTCATTTTGACGTTGAGCAACGTCGAAATGCGGGCCATCGAGGCGGAGACGTTTCTACCCATCGTGCTCCTTCCTGCCTGACTCGCTCGGCCGGTAGTCGGGTAGTCTGCGACTTCGCGGTGCATCGTAATGAGCAGCAAACAATTCTGCAAGACGTCAGTCAGCCAACGTAGATCCAGCTGGCCGGCTGGTCCAAAAAAGCGACTCGTTTTTTCGTTGAGTCGATGAGCTATCATCGTCGACATCGTCGTCGGCATCATCATCATCAACTGCTGCTGCTGGTACGAACTACGTAGGCTGACGACTTCGTCACCTTTCTGAGAAGAAGTACAAACAAGAGCGAAGCACGGCAGAGAGATCGCTAGGAGAGGTCGTCACTAGGGTTCTTGGCGAAGAGAAGAAGAACCAACCGCCTGATTACGACCCGGGACGGCCTCTGCTCTGTTTGCAGCAGACATGAAGATAAGGCAACCTGCGCTGATCAGGATTTCTTCTTTCCCGCCCCGAAGAAGAAATAGCAGTAGTAGACTGCGGCGTCGGCGGCGGCGAAAATGACGACCTTGTCGATTGACCTGTTTGTTGCTGCTGCTGTTGAACGCCACAGTGATGGTACGCTCTGGCTAGCATCTACAAGGTTGTGTTCGTTAGTTAGCGCGAGCAGCCGTAGAGAGACCTAAGCCAGCCGTGGTTCCGAACGATCGAGCGACTCTCAAGCCATCATAACCCTGTAATAGGTTCGTGGAGCAGGACGGGTGATGATTGTCCGGGTTGATGTTTAAGGTTCTTTCGTCTTGTCGAACCACCCACTAAGAGAAATAGCTCCAAAGTCCTGGGAAGGTTACCGGTTCTCAGTGCCAGAGACAGATGATAGAAGAGAGAGATAGTAGTAGAGAGAGAGAAGAGAGTAGACATATAGAGAGAGGAGACAGATATAGAGACAGAGGAGAGGAGAGAGAAGATGAGATAGAGAAACAAGAAGAGAGAATAGAGACCGAGATAGAGATCATAGTATATGATATATATAGAGGAGAGCTATATAGAGAGAGAGAGGATGATACAAGACACTGAGATAGAGACATATATATATTATATATATATACATATATATATATATATATATATATATATATATATATATATATACATACATACATACACATACACTACAGCGAGAGAGATGAAATTAGACACATTTATCATCAAAGTTCTCAAAATTGACCGGGAGCGAATCATGTGTGTATCAACGTAACGGTGTAACGGCAACGCGTTTCGTCAGCCATTACCCATTAAAAGCTTCGAAATAAAATTCAATGCCCATAAGCGGGGCGAGATTTTATTACAAACGGCATACAATTGTATACGTTAAAGTGCGACACGTAGCTTCTTCTATACACGCTACATCATCGAGAAGCTGAAGCTGGTATAACGAGTAATGGTCACCCTCAGCCGCATTTTAAGCGAACTATTCGATAAGTAATAGACACTCTGGATAAAGCTGGTAAAGCAGTAAACTTTAGTAAACTTGACATGACAACAAATCAAGACTCTAATTCACTCCAAGGAATCTACAATAACTTCGTATAAAATGGCTAACGATACATTTACGAATTATGGATGTGTTTTCATTTAGAAGTACGTCTTATACACATAAGTAAGACAAAAGTGCTTTAAGATTTATTTTCTCCGCACAATATTCTGTACTCTATGGTCGGGTGTATATGTATATTTATTAAAAAAAAAGCTAGTTCTGAAATAACTTTTTCTAAGCTACCGTACACGTGCGTAATTCGACCATTCCACCGTTTAGCTGAGGAGTAAAACCGACTTTCCAAGACTAAATGCTTATTTAAGCTGAACTCTCTTACACTTTTACTTTGTTACTAATATTTGTTGACTTGATACATATAACGGTACTTCTGTAGTAGAATTTCGAAGCAGTCATTTCAGTCAGATAATGCTAGCCATAATTTCCCACAACAGGCGGACTTACCGTACTGAATATTAGACCGGTAGAACTACAGTCATTCCTAGCTGCTATATGTATATATATTTCAAGTTGCAGGCAACCACAAGTACAGCCTATAAGAGAATTACCTACAGTTCCGGGCTTAAGCGTTTACTAAGTTAGAACGGAGGCGACGGACCATTTACAACCCTATAATTTTCCTAGTTTGGAGATCCAAGAACGCGCGAAACCGAACGTTCTTTTTGCGCGTGTGAAGGGTCTCAACTTCAAAGTAAATGTCGGTAGATCTGGACGCCGCTTAAGTTGTTCGAAGATCACTGACCGGGTAGACAGTGAAACGAGATGAAGATAGAGGCCAAAGGCGAGAGATGAACGCTTTATTCGCGGTTGATTAACACACGATCGGGACGAGAAGGCTCGATATAAAAAGGAGTTCTAGCGCTAAGAGAGAGCAAGGGGGCATATATGTATATACAAGATCTCCTATTCTAATTGGCATCCACTCTGGCGGTTTACCTGATGTATCAAGTGGTAGCAGAGACGAAACATCGTCTCATTTAGAATACAAATACACACAAACTATGGCGCGCCGAGCATATTTATGCTCGAAAAAATAACGACAAAATGGTAAAGGCATAAGGCTGAATCCGTACACGACAAAATGGTCTACATTCAGGCAACAACGTGGACGAAAATACAGTTCATGGCACGTATATTAAGTTTATTAATAGCTTGCACATTCGCATCGAGCTGCATGTGTCACTTGTAACTGCCACGACATCAGGAATTACGTAACGCGTAGGAAATTGCATGCAGCCTGAAAAATTGAAAAGAGTGAACACGAGATTTGCAGGTTTCAGCAAAAACTGCCAAAGGCTTACACCCGTCAAAGAGAGCGCCTGAAAAGAGGATTGTACTTTGCAATTATTTGGCGTCAATCAAGTGAGCCGATGGCATACACACACACTCATACGAGAAGGAAAAGATGCAAAAACTCAACGACTTTCTCAAACCAACATAGCTGGGCGTCATCACACATAAGATCATCACATGCAACTCTACGTCGGTGTTTGCGGCATATCTTATCTAGAAGCCGCTGATTTTTCTCCAGACATGAGTTTCATACTGGGACTGCATGTTAATGTAAGTAGTACGTACACTTCAAATAGTTCTGAGTATTTCGTATACATTTTTTTGACGGTTGTCATTACACCAAAGTCTCTGATCAGTCTATTTTCGAAGCAATGGGATGGTCACCAATTTTAAGTAATTGTTTTGTACATTTGCGCGACCAAAATGAAGTACAGAGCGCTTTACCACCGACAGTTTTTGCTCAAGAGAGACAGACCACTGCACTCGTAAAGCTCACTTACCAATGTTGCATTGCACGTCTTCAGGAGTAATATATTTTAGCAAATTGGTGTAATTGACGTAATACGTGGTAAACAAAGAACGTTTCATGTTGGGACTGGTGATGGCTTTAGGCTTGTCAGATAAGGCATCATAAAGACGTACATGGAAAATCCGTTTACGTAGGAAGGCATCTATCCATGCAACTATTCGAGTGCCTCCCCCAAATTTAGGACAAACCTCATTATAATTAGGACCGACATCAAAACATTTTGATGCCCGAACATATTCTGCCCAATCATACCGCATCCCCAAGAGTTGAGTGTGCAGCTTCTACGCGTACGGTGAGCGAAATCTGCCGATTATTTTTGGGGTTTGACTAATTTTCCAGCATGTGCCCTGGGCTGACTATAGCCGTTCAAAAAATCTCTGGTACCATCAAATCTTCAAACGATAGACGAAATACCAATCTTAAATGGTGACATACTAAGATTCCAAGGTGCTTGAATACGACTGAGGATAGTCCATCTTGAATATTCCTTGTCATAGATTTGATAGAGCCCCTTAAATCTTTCAACCGGTTTCCCGATGTGACGTCGACATCATTCACGAACGCTAAGCTGACCTAGGCATCTGGAGCATGCGTAACATTCAAATCTCGTAGACGTAGAATACATTTTAATTAATTCTGCTTTCTCGTAATTGTCAAAGCAACTGCTATTCCGGGGCTAATCCCGGGTTAGATAACCCGTAACCACACGTTAACGCGGAGACAATTGTTCACTCCAAAGTGCTAACATAAAAAGTCATTTAATAAATACAGAAACGTCTTGAGTTTCGGACTGCTATTCCTTTTTTTCTTGCTGTTGCGAGATAAATGTTTTGCTCACCTACCTACTATCGAGAGCTGCGTGGAGTGCACGCGCGTGTCTGTCAATAGACAATGTATGGCAGATTAGCTGTGGCACATAAAGCTGTATAGAAAAGAACACTTGGTTAATACGTTTAGTGTACACAGAGTCCATAGATAAGCAACCTTGGCTGACTAAGCTCGCAGTCAGTTACAAAGAACCCCACCATATGATGATCGGAGGACAGGTAGTGTCGCTGCACGGCAATTTCGTCCGCCAAATCTCGTTTCAGGGTACAATGTAATGATATATTACTATCGATAATAACACTCACCACAGAGCTGAAAATCTTTGAAAACATTGCTTCAAAAATGGGTATTTGTCGCGTCGGGATCCAACTCTCAACTCCTAGAAAGAGTTACCGGTCATATTCACTACACCGTCCCGTTGGCATGTACACATATAGGGCCAACGTATATGGCTAAAAAAAAATAACTCGTAATGGTGATGTTTCGGTTTCGCGTCCTAGATATGAGAGGAAGACATGCTTAAATGGACACCCGTCAAGCTATCAACCTATTACAGTATGTAATGTATGTGGTTTGAACATATTTACGACACGCAAGACGTGCCACCAGTCGAGCCTATCCTCAAGGCAGTCCCTCATGGTGTCCCTTAAAACTGTCGCACTACCCCGCTGGACAGCCGGTGTGTCGTCGCCAAGACAAGCGTCGACGATGAAGTCGTTGGCGAGCACCGTATACATTTTTGTTCGAAGTCGGCTTCACGTGTCGCGGAGCCAGCGGCGACTGAACTCGCCTTCAGATTAGAGGAGGCGAGGTGTCTGTTATCGCCGCGTCTCAGACTATATAGTTGGGTTGGACAGAAAGTAACTGGCATTATTTAGCCTTAAAATAACTCTAAAACATGAAGGAGTTACCCAAATATATTCAATCAAAAACTAACCAGAATTCTGGTTTCTGCATATCGAGAAATGCCCATGATGGTCTTTATTGCTTCTGATGGAGCAAATTTTTGCCCCGGAGATAGTTCTGCAGACATCTGCGGGACATAGGTCTTGGTGGTATCCGGCGGTACGATGCCCGGTGTGTACGGTGGATACGGCAAAATTTCTCATATTGACAGGTCTTGCGGACGCTGGGCAAACTCACATCGACTTTGCACTATCTAGGCAGAAGATAACGCCCTGTCAATTCACGAGTCTGTGTCTCTTGTTTTGGAGGGCAGTACAAACTTGATCGAGCTGAGGAGGAGGTGGTTTTTAGTGGATATTACACGTCTGGCAATGTATTGAGTCACATACTCTTTGCCCAAGTCAAAACCCACACTACCCGTCAACAACATCGACGGATGTGCATAAAAGCATTTTCCCCTCTTAAAAAAATCAAATCTTGCGCTAACGGGTTAGTCTCTTTGGCCTCTTCTGGGAAGGTTGGACTGGACGCCCCAGGATTGATCACGTCCACGATGGGAACTGGGTTCTCGGTATGCGTTCTCTAGTAGTGCAGATATTTTACTCAGAAGCACTTCATGAGATGAGGTACTCTTCCTTTGAACGCGTGTGTAATTTAGCATCAGAAAGCGTTGCCGTGACGTTTTTTGGGGGTAAACGGACCACAGGAAGTTCAAGTGACGGAGATGGTTACATAGAGATGGTCGCATAGGGTTCCGTAATAATTTTGGACCCTCGAGTCGGTTATTCGACTATTTATTTCTTTAGTTGCAAACGTAAAATCTAGCATTGATCTGTGTTTGCCGTTATCAAAGGTGTATCCAGGAAGTTGTTCATAGACTGTAAATTTGTCGGGGTTGCCCACACTAGGAGGATCTCTCCTTTCCTTGATATATATATATATATATATATATATATATATATATATATCTTGGATTACGATTGCCTTGAATGTAAGGTCTGGAGTCTTTCTGTACGTAGCCCACTTTGTTACGCACAATCTCGTACGCTTTGTCCCAAAGGTATATATATATGAGGGCGGATCAAGAAGTTATATTTCTAAAAAATAATATTTATATATTCTTTCAAAGTATTTTTGTTTCTGCAAAAACAGCCCCCCCGCCCGTTGCAATGAACTTGTGCCACCTTCTTTCCCACGCTTCGACGCATTTTCTAAACGCGTCTTTTAAAGTCGAATTGAATTGCTCCTGCGAGTTTTTCTTTATGTCGCCTACAGTCTCGAAACGTTATCTCTTCAATTTCTTTTTTATCTGTGGGAACAGGAAAGATCGCATAGAGTCAGGTACGTCGAATAAGGAGGTTCCGGAACTACACAAATAAAAAGTTCATCCGAAGTCAGTGACGCTTTGTGCACCGGCGCGTCCTTGTGATGGAGGATCTTTGCCCAGAGTATTCTAAAGGGACCGCAGAACCAGGGTAAAAATGTATGAAAGATGGTTCCCTTGTAGTTGAAAAAACAATCAAAAAGCCTATGTGTTGCATCGGCTCGGCCTGAATTTCTTCGATCGACTCTCCTTGGACGCGCCACTGAGAGGATTAGGTTTTCATTTCAATGTCGTAACCATACGCCTATGATTTGTCTCCTGCAGTTACTCTCTGAAGCAATCAAGAGTATTCTGCTACCGCCTGAATGTTCATTTTCGACGTTCCCTACGAGCGGGCATTTGCCAGGAATTCAATATTTTTGAAACGAACTTAATTGCTAGTCGTCTGAAGTTGAACCAAACTCAAGCAACAAACGCTGAACTTTGCCTGTGTGTAGCTGATGAATAGCGCTTTTAACCAAAACAAACCGGAATCTCTTAGTTGTTTTGGTTTGGCTGCACAAGTCAAAGCACCAGAAGAACCTGCCGATTCGCCCTCGTACATAATTTTTTGCATGCGCATATATATATATATATACATATATATGTGTGTGTGTGGTTAACGTAATTCAGAGTGTAGCTTGCTGCGTTTCGAATGGGCAAATGATAGCACGCTAAGCTGACTGCCAGGAGGACGGGCAGGTCATAGATAACCCGCAGGAACTTGTGCGCCATTGCTACTTCTGCTGCTGGCACGGTGTGTGAGTGTGGATAGAGGATGACTGCTGGCTTACCGAAAAAGAACGTTTATTTTCGTCGCAATCAGATAAGCTTTAGTCGCAAGAGCGAGACGACCAACGACAACCCAGACGACGACGACGACGAAAGTCAACAATCTGCAGCAGAAATACGTCGTCGTCGTCGACTTGTTCGTGCTTGCGTATCGTTGGACATCATTAAAATAAATATGTTGAGCCCATCTGACAGCGGGTGGGCAGACAACAGGCGATATCGCCATGTTTTCCGTTGTGGTTGTTGTTGTTGTGTTTTCTGTCCGTTCATCCGAAGGACATCAGGGGCCTGATACCCCACCCCGACTCCCCCGGGGCCCGTTCCTCGGTGCGCTTTTCCCTGATTTATTTCTCCTGCTGCTGCTGCCACTGCCACGATTGCTAAAGCAGCTCCAGCTGGTTGGTGAGTGTTGTTGAGCAAACCAATTACTCGACGTGGAGCCGATGAATAAACCGTTATCATCATCCTCCGGCTGGCTACTGTCGGAGATTACAGAGGCATAGATAAATTGATATATTAAGTGCGTATGGAATATATATATATATATATATTTTTTTTTAAATATATATATATATATATATATATATATATATATATATATATATATATATATGCCATATTCTGCTACGCACCTGTTCAGAGTGAAACAGAGAATGGAACATTTAGTGACTACAAACGAGTTCAAAGAAAACCGCAACATTTAAACTTATATGGGGAATAGCAGACAAGGGAGGATATGCTTCTAGTTAGAAAAAACTTTACTAACGTCACGAATAAGCGTACTAATCAGGAGAGCACTATATCATCGAATGGTAGTAGCTTCAGAGGCCACGGCGAAATGACGGCAAAACTGACGATCAGAGCTGCAGCGGTAATAAACATTGCTAGCAGTACAAGCGGCCGTTGACCTTTTTAAACTCAAGATGCAGCCAATGCTTATCTATGGGATATAACACATTAAGGATAAACTAGGAAATGAGGAGCTGCAAACTATGTGTACGGCAAAGTTCTTAATCCTAAATGGGATTCTGGGGCACTCGATTTCGTGCAAAAAGAGAAAAGCTTCGTTACTTGATGGGGTAACAACTGATTTATTGAATTGTGTTTATTTCACCATCATATAATAACTTAGCTTAACAACGCATAGCTAATTCTTGCCACTAGGGACAAATCCGGAATTTGCACACAAGGTTATGATAACGTTCAATATCACAATGCCCACATAAGCTGCATACACAATAATATGTGCTGAAACAGTTTGGCATCATACATGGATGGTAGTAGTATCCATGCCACGTGAGTCGACTAATCAGGGTACGATAATTTTGGTGAGTTTTTTTCCATTTTCTGTGCGGAAGACTAGTCATGTAGTATAGTTTTTGGTGACGAACTCTGACGAACAGTTTCTATTTTCGCTAAAGTCGAGACAATCACGAAGTGCCTCAGGGCTAAACGAACGCTGGCTAAGCGTTACAAAACTGCAGATGGCTTCCGGAGTTTGCTAATATAAAAATCGTCGACATAAAACGCATGAGAGTCGTTTAAGTCAGTAGTATTGAAAGTTCCGCTATGTATAAGATATAAAAAGAAGGAGATGGGTGAATCCACTTGGGCTACGACCGTCTTCTGAGCAATTGTCTCTGGTATTATTATTATTATTATTATTATTATTATTATTATTATTATTATTATTATTTATCATTATTTAGTTAATACAATTGTGAGGTATGAACGTTTAAATCATGTTTATCCTATTATTATTATTATTATTATTATTATTATTATTATTATTATTATTATTATTATTATTATTATTATTATTATTATTTAAACGTAACAATTGTGAGGTGTGAATGTGTACTCCTTGCCTTCTCCTAGTTCCTAATTATTATTCAATGGAACCGACAATACAGCCGGCGCTTCCTCGGCACACTGCAAGCGACAGCAGTAGCCGTAAAAACTCGCCTTTGCGCCTATTGCCTGTGAGATCTGTAATCCGTCTGCCCAGCTCACCGATGAAACTCTTGGTTGCCTTGCTAACCAGGCCCATTGTTTCCATAGCTATTGGGACTACGATGTAATTCTTCTCCAGTTCTTGGTACTTGCATTTTTTCCCATTTTCTGCGCGCTCGGCAACACATCCTTTAGTGAACTGTGGCGTATATAGAAAAGAGCCACTGTGCAGGGCATTGTAGCATCCCATACTAAGCATTTGCCGTTAACCCATAGCGGAATTGTTACACCGTCAGGTCTTTTGTCATCATCAAGTCCTAATCTGGGCTCGAGCGTGCTTGATATGCCAGCCCTGCGTAAGGCTCTTCTTATAATTGCATTGATTTCAGCATGTCTAGAAGCTCTACCATGGCTTTTGATGCAGCTAAGAGCGTGAAGTCCATTCTCAGTTGCTGTGGTACCACATGCGTTGCAACTGTAGGGGTTGCAACGCGGGGCACCTATTCGAAGAGCTGTTACCATGCGGAATGAGCTGTTGTCCAGCATTGTACCCAGCTGTGGGGAAGGGAGACGCTTTAGAAAGCCACCACTAAATGTGTCCCGTGCTGCCAAAAAGACAGCTTTTTCCACTGGGGATTGGAGACTGTCTAACAGCTCTATAGTTGCAGCGCTGCATCTGTAGGAGTCCAATGTATGCTGTGTGGGACGTTCTTGCCAGGGGCCTTGACCAATCGTTTGTCTAGCTATTAGCTCTGCGGCGTCTTTGGCTCTTGTAATTCATTGACGGAAGCCTCGTTCCACCAGCGTATTTGCGAGTTTACCAAATTCTAAAAGAGACGCAGCATAGCACATAGAAGCCAACACGCCGCTGATCGAATATCAAGTTCTCCTTCTGCAATTGGAAGGGTTGCTCTTTTCCAGGAGTTATCATGTAGGTCGACGTTTAATACCTCGCCTAAAATGCCTCTTGTGGTATCGTTGTAAGCTTGAAGATCTTCGTGACATTTATTAGCCGGTGAAGTGCGCAGGATATAGTTAAGTTTTGACGAAGTGTCTCCAGATGCACAGACCTGCTTGCGAATACATACATCGCCGTTAAGCGAGGGCGCATTATTATTATTATTATTATCATCATCATCAGTACATCAAACAGGTGACATCCAAGGTCCCTCTGTTTTACCTCGACGATGGGACCCTTCTTGACAACGATCCTTCGGCATTACTCAAAGACATCAAGGATCTCAGAGCGTTCGATCAATGGAGCGGGATGCAGCTTAACCCATCTAAATGCGAGTTATTCCTACAGGGTTTCGAGGACGAAGAGAGACAGCAGGTGATTGCAGAATTTAACAGCAACCTCCCGGGCATCCTTGTAAAGCACCGGTGTGAATTGGACCTGCTGGGTACAGCGGTCTTCCCCGAAATGATCGGCCCGGTACTGGCCCAGAAGGGAGTACAACTCTCCCGACTTTACCAGAGGCTGGTTCATCTTTGTAGACATCAAGCCTACTTTCTGCTTCGGCACGCAATGGGAGTACAAAAGGTCCTGTATGTACTACGGACCTCACCTACCTTCCTTTTGCCGTCAGAAACTTTGGACCTCGACGACCAAGTGAGAAGAGCCTTGGAAAACATCCTTGACCTGACGCTCGATGATAAAGCATGGATGCAGGCAAGCCTATCGGTCCGGCTGGGTGGAATGGGCATTCGCTCGGCCACGGACCTTGCCTTGCCCGCTTTCCTTGCTTTGTCGCATAGCTGCGCCTCTGCAGTGGCCGCTACTACCGGCGGACTCATCAGCCACTAACAAGACGCCATTCGGATCTGGGACGCGCGTCAGTCTGGTCGTCCTTTAGAGGAACAGGTCACTAGGCAGAAGGGGTGGGACCAAATCGCCACTCAGGCTACCCACTTAACTCTTCTGTCTGCCTGTGAGTTAGATATAGACTGGGACCGCAATCGGCCGCTGGCATGGGACGTCACCGTCTCCGACACGTACGCCCTCGGCTATCGTGCACTAGCCAATGCGGGAGTCGGCAACATTATCCACCAACGGCAGATGCACAAACGGCGCTTATACGCGCATCTCCTTGAGGACCACGTTGTAATGGCGTTCGGCCTCGAGTCATCTGGCGTTTGAGGCAAGGATGCACTCAAACTGACAAAGGAGCTTGGGAAGAAGCTCTTCGAGGCCACAGGGGAGCCAAGATCGACCGCTTTCCTTCGACAGAGATTGTCATTAGAATTACAGAGAGGCAACGCCAAGATGATGTTGAATGGTCACCGACACTCAAGCAATAAGAATAATATAAGCAATATTGTAGATATTATATAAGTAATATATTGATAATTGTAATACATGTACATATTGATAAAATAAACCCTTGTTCAACAAAAAAAATTATTATTTTTGGTTTAAAAGGTTCTGTCCTTGATTCCAAACGTGCGCAGGCTTTCAAGGAGGCGATTTCTCTGCCGGTCAAATGCGGTTTGGAGTCTCGAGTAAGTCATTTCTCGGTGTTGGCATACCAGGTTATGACTTCGTAAGACAAATTCCATGGCATCCACTATGAATCATCCTTGAATAAATACGTGCTGCTCAGTCGGGATCTTTTCTTTTGTAGCGGCGTGTAGTCTGTATAAAACAAGTGATATCAAAACATTAAAGCTAGCGAGGTCAATGCCGCTGTAGCTTTTTGTAGAGTTCTGTAGCGTCTACCTCCCGTTTGGCAGCATGAGGCTTTTTCGCAATTCGTCGGGGATCGAGTCCTGACGCAGGCGTTCGTTGTAGACAAGCATTAACATGGAGCATATTATGTCTATCTTGGCTTTAAAATGCTCGTAGATAATTAGGTGAGGCCCAGCTGTTTCTTTTTGTGCTTTGTGAGCATCAATAAAATTGACCTAACTTCGCTTATGTCAGATTCGTAAAATGTTCATTATGTCTTAATTTCGTCTATGTAATTTCGCTAAAATATTCATCATATCCTAACTTTGTCTATGTCAAATTCGCTAAACTATATACGTTTGAAACTGGTAACTGTCGAGAACAATATGTATAGCTACATGGCGCGAGAAGTTAGAGGAACCAGATATGGGAACCTATGGAACAACAGTGTTACGGAGTATAGCTTGCCAAACAGCAGAGGTAAAAGGCAGACTTTTAACAACCTCTTTGCCGCACCTGAATTTCATCGCTGCCCGGTAAAAGACAGGGGTTTATCACCCCACGAAAGATGCAGATTCACGAAAAGCCTGCGCGATTGTGACAGATACCACGGCGCAACATTGCCCAGCCGTTCGCTTTATAACCAAGCTAGTCTGACCAAGTAAAGTAAAACGATGTAAACGCAAACCAAACCAATCAGGATGTTAAAAAAGCTATATATATATATATATATATATATATATATATATATAGAAAGAGAGAGAGATAAACATAGAGAGAGATAACGAGACGGGGAGGGAACGGGAAGACTTTGCGTTTGAAAACGATAATTTCGGTTTAACGTTCTGGCATGTTACCCATATTCCAGTTGCTGGACATGGCAAGTTCGCTGTAACGCCATTAGCCATCTTTATCTAACGGAGTGCATAAAGCAATCACATGCCAAAACGTGGAAACGTATGCCACTATATCAGTCGTACTGTGGTGCGCTTCGTGGGCTTGCATATTCTATGTCGTCCCTACGACTCTATCAACCTCATGACGTTGTAACGGCAAACAAGAAAGCGGGTGCGGTTACGCTCAGCAAACGGTTCCTACAAAAATCGACAACATTTAAGAAAGAGGAACGGGCATAGATGTACATGCATACTTTTTGTTTTATCTACATATAGCCATAAAGCGAGAAATAGGCAAACATTTGTGTGCATCTCATACGTTTACTACGTCAACGGCGTTCAAGCCGTCCTACCTGTACCAAGAGAACGCCAGATGGGCGAGTTGCTTCCACCGATTGTAAGTTCTCTAAACCTCACCTCATGGAATTGCTGAATTATTTCGACAACAACGATACTGTATTGACATTATTTGACGAACTGAAAAGGCGTTAGTTGGAGATTCTGCCAGTTATTCATTTATCGTTGACCACTACAGAGGTGCCTCACTTTTGGTGGTTTTTCGTGTCGGATGATCCGTTGGTAGGCCCTGTTTTTTTTTAATAGAAACGCCCTACTTGTAGGCTTCGCCAATGTTCTGGTTCCGAACGAACATGCATAGAGCCACTGTTTGGCGATCTGATTGCTACTCCGAACAGCGTTATTGCGTACCGACGTTGGCATCGCTTGTAGAGTTTCGTTTCAAGTAAATCACCCAGATTGTAGTATCGGTACACGACCTGTGCAGACACCTCAAGAGAAACATTTTGTATACGATTTTCACCATTATATATATATATATATATATATATATATATATATAATTATGATTTACTGTGATTATTCAGAAATCAGTCGTGTTTCTAGATCATCTTGATGGGCACAGGTAATTTGTGTATAGCTCTCACGCAGCGGCCGTGAGAAGGGGTATCCGTGTAATCGCTGATTACCCACTTATGTCCAACGCTTCGGCTTTACCTGGGTCTCACCAATGACCATTACAGGTAAACAGCTGCTGTTTGGATAATACACACAATAATTTGTCGCCCGAAGTATCTGATGACACACTTGATGTAGTATATAGCGATCGTTCGGTCGGTGGTTCGTTCGGTGGATTCCTCTAATTATACTTTGCTCACGCACTTATATTAATTACACGTACTCACCATAATCAAAATCATCATCATCATCATCCTCATCCTCATCATGATGACCCTCTCGATCGTCCTCATCAGCGCCGTGTCAACATGGTCCTTATCGTCAATGACAACGTTATTAGCATCGTTCGCGGAGCGCACCTGACTGTAGAAGCAAAATGTCGAAGCGTCAGGCAAAGTCTACGATACCAGCAAGGCACGCAAAAGTTGCTGTGGCAGAACAGTCAAATCTACGTTCCCGCTCTGCCTTTTCTCTGATGTCTGTCTTCTGTCGCATCTCGCTGCTGCTGCTACTGCTGCTGTTGTTGTTGCTTTCGTCGTGTACCTGGTAGATTCGCTAGCTCTGCTCGGCGACTGCCACCTCAGTCAGTCATCAATGACGCCTCGCCTTCATTAGAACTAGCCTCAGCCAAGTTACCAACGCGTTTATCCTGTACAACAACAACGACTAATAATAATAATAATAATAACCGGTTCCAATAAGAGGAAGAGAGAGCGCAGTCTTAACTTTCTTCAAGGAACAACGAGGGCAGAAATGACGAGACCACGGGTGGCAACCGTAGCGCGGAGTATCTCCTTCATTGCCTTAGTCTTAAGATGAGGTAGAATAGGCAGATCCATTGCTGTTAAAGAAATGCCGACGGATGGAACGTAGCTACAACATTCTTTGCACACGTAAAACAAAACTACTTAGATCAAAACAAATAACTATCTCAAAAACATCAACAACAAGAGCGACAACAAGCAACGGCAGGTATAAACCTACCTAGGAGAAAATATAACTGCACTAACGATTTGTTGAAAGTAATATATTGCGCAGATGGCTTTTAATGCTTAAATGCGACAAAGTGATTTTATAGGCCACGACAGAAATGAAAAACATGCGTTAGAAATACAATAATACAAGGGTGGAATTGGGGCCGCCGGTCTGACCGTATAATCCCTGGAAGCGTTATTATTTTGTAGAAACTATTACGATAGTAGAACACCTTCTCCCCATTTATTTATTTTTTATAGGATTTGCAAATTTGTGTCTGGGATAGTCAAAAGACGCAGATTCTTTGCCTCTTATTTATGTTGTGAGTTTGAATTTGGGCTTAGTAAACACTGGTTGAACACGAGAAAGAAGTTCCCTTTCCGACTTATGTAGCCGAAGCCACAGCATGCCATCTGTGCCGCATAGTTCCGCCTTTGATCTTGATTCAATAGTAGGTGTGAAGTGAAAGATCAGTGGGTTCTTCATACGTCTATCGGCACCTATCCCAAATCAAATGCTTGCGCTTTGTCTGTGTTCCTAACCTTCCTAACTGGGTGGACACTACAAACTGTAGTAGACACCAATTGTTGCTGCTCCTCGCCAATCTTCTTCAGTAAACGCGAGAGTTAACACCTGCATCATCTGCAAAACTGATTGTTAAATAGGTATGGCATCGACGAGTCATCTGTTAGATCCGCTCCGTTTGCCAAATGGCTTATCATCATGGCACGTCGTAATTACGAACACGTGACATTATCTGGTAAACTTTAGAGCGTCTTTCTACTGCGTTGCTGGTCAAGTAAGTAGCAGCATCACGAATAATCCATTTATGTATCTCTCCAATTCCGCTGTTATCCTTAGGGATTAAAGAATACGCGATAGTCAATTGACCTACTTACTTTGACTTCATTCGAATGCCAGACTACGTTCGTTGTCGCAATAACACTAGGGCGTATGATATCACAAATAACAACAGCAATAACAAGAACATCAGTAACAACAATCCCAGCAGTAGCAACAGCAACAATTTTAACAACAATAACAACAACAACAACAGCAACAACAACAACGACAACAACAACGACAATAACAACAACAGCATCCACAATGAGCTGTCGCCATTACCACGAGTGCAGCGATGGCTGACGCACGTTTCGCTTCATGGCCAGCATTGCGACGGTGACGGCGAATACGATAAACAACAACGTGTACCTGCCGCATATATCGTCATCGCTAGCTCAATTAGCTAACAACTAAGACCGTTGTCGTGATTACGAAGATACGGCAGATACACCAACAGAAGCTAAACCAATAATAATACGACTTCTTCGATTGTTTCTACTGTTACTGCTGAAGTTGTCGCCGTCGGCGACTGACTATGACAACCGCGGCGGCGTTCGACGACTGGTGTTTTTGAACACCCGACTCGCAAACGGCGCCCGCGTTTTGCCGCTGCTGCTAAGCGCATCACACAACGGAAGAGGAAACAACCTCACTTAGGCCTTCAACCACGAGGTCACTGAGGCGGCTGAGCCGTTCGGCTTCGGTCGACTTCAATGGTTGACCTCGTTTGGGTGATACAGAGCAGAAAAGGATAGGGCGCGAGATAGGAGGGAGAGACAGGGAGACGCTCCGCTCGATCGCTTCGGCATTTCGCGTGGACATCCGACATCCTGCTTTCACAGTCTGCGTCGTCACCGCCGCCGCCTGTCTTTAAGAGAAGCCAAGATGATCCATCACAAAATAAATACACCAGCCACCCTGCTCCCCTGCCCACTTCCCCATTTCTCTCTCCTTCCTCTATTAGACCACGCATTTTAGACACAGTCGTTTCAATCAGCGCATTTCGTCGACATTGAACAGTCGCCGTTGCTCATAGCGTCTAATGAAAACGCGACAATAACCAAGCGCCAAGCCACTTGAACGAGGTTGAACAGATGATCGTACGAACAAAAAGAGCCCAGTTTCTCGATAAGAATACCCAATATCGTCATAGCCCGAGGTTTTAGATTATACTGTGACCGCTGTTGTGGTTGTCGTGCAAAATCACTCCCCTTTAATAATAGTAGCAAGTCCAGAGATGCGATCGAATGGACAACGCGCCTATGAATCTTGGGTAACCGTTTTGACAGGCTAATGCATAGTGAAACAACGTGTAATAGATACATACATTTATTCACCATGCAGTTGTATGCATATATATAGACATACATGCATATATATATATATATATATATATATATATATATATATATATATATATATATATATATATATATATATATACATATATATAGACATACATGCATACACGCGTATATGATTGCCTATTTTATTGTGAGATCTAATACTGTCCATAGCACCGCGGAAACAAGTTAGAGTGAATCACATCTTTGCGTGACCAATTTCCTGCCGAAGATGACAATGTGATGACTTTTGACGGCTTTTGGAACTTCTTATGTATGCATATGTATACACATACAATACATATTTATATACATATATAAATATGTGTATAGACAGGCTTCAGTGCTGTAGGCAGTATTGCTTTGCTAAAGGCTCCAGAACCAGCTGAGTGGATGCAGCCGTCAGCATCGACTTTATGTTTGCATGTCCCCCAGCTTTAAACCGTCTTCTAAGGAAGGTATCCCGAAGAGTTAAAATAAAGCTATTGCATGCCCTGACGGTAATCTATTAAGGATATGTATTGCTAATTTCATGGTAGGCATGCCTTCATGATTCCTTGCTTAACAGAGACTAAAAAGTGACAATACTCGGACATGTGTCTTCTCAAACAGAGACTAGCTATCCACACGAGTTCTGTACGTTGGTGTACGAGCTGATGGGAGACTCCGGCCCTTTGACACATGCGTTGATTCACGCGTAGGCAAAATTATTATTCTTTCCACGGGAGACTCGATATCATTAGTACCTTCCCGTCAGAGGCTCCCGACATACAACGAGAAGAGCAGCATATGTAAGGTGGCCATTATTGAATTGGATGGACTGCGATGAAAAGAAGGCCCTGTTCAAACGGATGCAATAAGTAATATAATGTTATTAGTTAAAGGCTCTCTATAAATTCTGTGTACTTAAGCAGGTTTTAAAATATTACTTGGTGTTGTCATACTTGCTCAGCGGTTTTTTATACACCTGCCACACCTGACACTGTTGATTTAAATCGTAGAAAACACTTCCTGACTTCAGTGTATCATTCCGCCACACCCCACGTTTGAAGACACCATTGTAAGTGTCTCTATGTATTATACAGGTAGGCTTGCTAAACATTTACATGTCTATCGTATGACATGTGTCGTTCTAAACGGGCCAGTTTTTATATTGCCATCTCACTTTGAAGTCTAGGATAGCTCACGTGATGTTACACGCTTTTCTAGTTTAAAAAAGTGTCTATACATTTATTAAAAAATGCTATGTGTTTGTAGAGTCACATCCGCTTTCTGCCTCTCTAAATAAAATGTATACGATGTACTTAGGTCGCTATTGATTTGCATTTGCAAGATTTGTTTTCCATATACACGCACTATATGTTTGCAACGAGTCCGTTGATGCGTCCGGCAGGTCGTTGCATGACGTCAGCGCATTTCCTGCAAGCAAAACCGACACCAGCATTTGTTTCCCATCTGCTGAAGTCCACGAGTGTTAGCACACCAGGTGGTGGTAGCCGTGCACTTTGTACCTTATGTACATATGACGACTGGTGCACGCCATTCCGTCCCATAGGTTCCTGGTAAATTGTACATTTGCATGAGCAACTTTTTCTATGGCATTCGCCACGTTACCGTGCCATTCCCGAGACACTCTCTCTATGATCATGTTGGCGAAGATCTTTTCTAGAGTGCGTTCCGTCGCAACACCCTGATGTAGTTTCGCATCGTCCACATCATCACCGCTTTTCTCTTGAAAAGAGGCGTAAGGTTCGCATTTTGCCAAGCTTATGGTATGTGACTGGCGTGCTCAAGAGCACGCCAGTAAAAGTGCCGGAATGGGACGTCCGGTGGGACGAAAGCACTGGAAGATGTTTCCGAGCCAGAAGGTTAAAAACCCCCGCACCCTTGAAACATCGGACGTTGCAGTTTATGGAGTACAAGGTCGGTAGTGCTTCGTTAAGCTTCCAAATCAAATCCAACAATTCATGTACGTGAATTGGTCACGCTTATTTGCGCAAAGCAGACCTCTGCTACTAAGAGGTCCTATCTGCCCGTTTCCGTCTTCGTCGGTAACGCCGCTATCTATACAATATTGATTTTTTTATTAATTTTTTTTAACATTTCTTATAAGATAATTGCACACGTTAATTTCGAGCTCCATTAAGCACACCCCTTTTATAAAATTGCAATGCATACTTTATATTTGCCATTTCACCTATTACAAATTGTTGCAACATGGTTTATATTGTTTTATATTACTTCCAACCAGATACCACAGCTTCGAGATGATGTTCTCTGAGTTTGCATTTGAATTTAAGCAGAAACTTTGTCTGCCTAACGGAGGCCGGTACTTTGTTCCAGTAAGAGACTCCAATGTTTCTGGTTGATAGCTTTAACTGGTTAGAATTGGCGTGTGACGGAGTAACCATGCCAGAGGTGTTACGCCTTGTAAACGTGGGTGTGGCTGATGTTGCCAGACCATGCAAATTTGGATGTACTCTAAGAAGTATACGCTTAATTGTCAACTACGAGAGAGTATTCTATAAGTTTTGGGTTATATTTTTGTAGTGCGGTTGCATTGAGTCTCGCATCCAGAGATCCAATGTTGTTCTCAGAGGTTGCTGCTGGGTTTTTGGAGTCGGTGAAGCGATCCTGTAAAACGCATTTGTTTCAAGCCATAAACTACTACAGCGCAAGTAAAGTGACTATGGATGCAGGCAAAATACGTCCTCATCAGGGAGTTCTGGGGAAGATTCGTCGAGCTCTGTATAGAGCTGCATTACTGCCAGATATCGTTTTGAGTATACGTGTAACATGCGCTTTAATGTCAGCTTCTCAGACGCTGGAATCAGAAGGGATTTTGTTCCCTCATATGGTATTTATTGGTCGTGCCGCTAAGGTTTTGTTAAATTCGTTCTCTTCGAACGTACGCGTCGGACGAATTAAAAGCTCATTATTAGCCTGATCGACAAATTCCACCAAGTACACTACACAAGCTGCAATTTTGCCTCCTGTATCACCTATATACCTTGTGTGTTGCTCGTTCGCCCAGAGTGTGTGAATTGAGTTGTACATTTCAAAAGAGACACACGGCCCGGCCCGATCACTGCCAGTGCCGGTAGTTATCCACATCGAGTTCGAGATCCACAAAAAAATGAATGTAACGTCGAGAAGGCAACTAGACACCACTGATGTTGAACTATGTAGTACGATAGCCGATGTGTTCCGGAGCAACGTCTATTGCGTTGGCTAGACTGAGCGGTTCGTTCCGCACCGCTTGCCGACAATGGCGTTCTGCAGAATCTGAAAGTGGGCGTCCGACACAGCACAAAGAGACGACGTCTACGACAATGAATGCCCGCAATTCTAGTTGCGTGATGAACCGAACGCAAAGGGGCAACCAAGAGTCGGAGCGAGCCAGCATGCGTTTTCGCTCTTCTGTCACCACGACACGTTCTAGAAAACAACAGAGCAGTGTTTTCCAGCACGCAGCTGTCGCACGCGCCTTAGCGCTAAACCGAATAACGGCTCAGCTCTGTATGGCTGCGAATTAACGGGTCGTGGGAATAGAGCCGAGGCGAAAATGATAGGTTACGCCGGCGACGCAACAATAGTATTAAAGGGCGATATGCGGTTCGACAAGCGGTTCGGCACAACAAATGCAGTGCGTCGCATCACGTAACGCGTTAACACAATGGAGAAAAGCGGTGTTCGGCAGATTAATAGAATGTTCGGAGCAGCGGATTTTCGTCATTGATGCTACAGCGTACCAGAGATTGAGACTCTGGAGCTATCACACATACGCAATTGTTGAGAAGAAATATGCTGTCTGACTCACATGGAGTCCGCTAGCTTTCCAGCGCGTATATGACACGTCTCACATGTGCTGACAATGATTCAAATCGACATCTTAATGAACTGACTACGTAATAATGCAAATAATCGACGCTAGCAAAAGCAATACTTACATACATTAAGTATTAGTGTCTCGCCGAAACAATTTTCACCCTAAGGGAACACATTTTGTTGCTCAAAGAAGAAATAAGAATATAATATATTTTTACATATACCTCAATGATACTGTACCGCATTCATACCAGCAAAATAGTTGCTAAAACAATTTTACAATCACATATCTCTCATAAAACCCAAAGTGTGTAAGCAACAGAAGTACATTTTAATAGCCATGCTATATGTAGATACAATATAAGACAAACCAAAATAAGTTTCTGAGGCCTACAATAATGCACCATATCTGCATTGATATTACACATAATGCATATTAAGTTTGGTATTCCAATTTGTTAGTTTTATAGGTTCTGTCAATAAGAGCAAAGACGAAAAGTTTAATTTTTATAACGATATTATACGATGTGTAAACGCCTATAACGCTAATTATGCCACTGTGTTTCAAATGTATTCTGCATATTCCGTGCGAAACAGCTTGCATAGCTTGTCTTAATATGTTAACGAATGGATGCAAAATTTTGTAATAATTTGCTCTTCTTTCTCTCCCTCAAGGTCTAGATAAAGGTTATTGCAAAGATTATTCAGGGTATGAGGATGCTATTGCAATTCGAACACTCATGTAATTTATTTAATAAAATTTTGTTTCGATGACAATAACTCAGAATAAAAAAAGCTACATGTGAATCTCCATGTGCTAGACACGAATAAATTTTACTCGATTTATGAAATGCGATTTGTGAAATACGACAATGTGGTGTCAGAAACGACTAATCATTATGACACAACGTTGCGCTATAAAAGTTCAGCATATTAATTATTGCGTTTTCTTCTTCACTTTATTGAGCGTTGCCGTGGCTCATATTATTCGTCGTTATCTTTTGAAATCTTCTCAACTCGGCGAAGCATCGGCGCGCTCGTCGGGTGCATTTTGAAACATAACGCGCTCATTTTTCAGCGTCATTGTTTTTTAAAAGAACCATATATACAATTTACTGTGCGGAGGTAGATATGTATATGTATATATATATATATATATATATATATATATATATATATATATATATATATATATATATATATATATATATATATAGTGTATTGTTGTTAGAGATGAATATATTTCGAAATGTCGAATGGGAGGAATATTGTGGGAGCGTCTGCCGAGCGCTTGCCATAGCGGGCTCGAGTACAGCGTGGATGCCTTGAAGTCGATAATCGCGTTGAGATCGTCGTATTGATGCTGCTTTGTTGTTGTTGCTGGTGCTGCTGGTGCTGCTGCCGCCGCCTCGGCTGGTGCTGGAGCTGCTGTTGTTTTGGCTCGCGTGTCCACGTGTTAAGAGAAGATTAATTTCTCCCACTGCCCTGATAGTGGTGCGGGACGGCAGTTAAAGCAGCAGCACTGTAACCAAGGCACAAACAGAAGCGAACCGACTGAGCGGACTGTGAAAGAAGCCAGAGCGGCCCGACTTGAATGCGCGCTCACGTTATGAAGCACTATTGTCGCTGATCTCACAGATACATACCATCATTCCTTCATTATACGAGCGCGTAGATAGATACCAGCGAGGCTGGCAAGTCGATAGATATCTTTGTGCTAGCAGGCCCTTAGGCAGAGCCTATGACGACGCATCTTGCTGCCACAACTACACAGCAAACTGGCTGGCTGGCTGACTGCACTGGTATAACGACGGTAAATGTCACGCCCATCGTAGCAGTGCATTCGATTCGAGATAGCTTTTTAGCTAGGGAACGGGGGATGGGGATACGAGAATGCCTTTCTCGGACCACGGCAAAATACAGGTAGCTGTCAACGGTCCGCATCAGACCCACGTCAATGAATGTCAGACTAACCCATACCAAACTGAAAGTAACTGCTTCCACAGAAAAAACATTTTAATGAGGGTCTTCAATACCACTCCTACCGCCGACCCGGAGTTATTCTCAATACAGTCCTTGAAATATATGTTGCGCATCGAATTTCATATACGATTGCAAAGGAGCCCTGAAAACGTTGGAAAGTTACTGCGCTAAAAACTACCTTCGTATGAACACTGATAATACGGAAGACCGTGAAATGTGGACAAGGAGGATCACTGGCCCAAGTCGACCGCCTATCGGTAGAGGAGAAGTAGAGTTCGTCAGTGACCACTGCTATCTTGGTGTAAACTTTTCCACAAAAGGCACCACATATGGAAAGCCTATTTCAAAGCGGGTTCAAACCTCAAAAGTACTCTCTGGTGTCATCGGTGGCCTCTTATAAAATAGAGGTAGGGTGGAAACTCGAAGAGTTTAACAAAGTTCAAACAATAATAAAGCCACGCAGAAAAACGGTCCAGCGCTACAGAAGAAACTAAAGAGAATGCTGCATAGAAAACGAATTATGGAAGAGAGCAGCGTCGCGCAGTCGACTGCTCCCAATGCTGTGCACAAATACGTGCAGAAGCGTATGAGGATCAAGGACAGTCCTGCCTCGATTAGAAGACCCGACGGTACAATCGCCACTGACGACCAGGAGAAAGCAGAAATTCTTAGAAATGTCTTTGCAGCTACCTATCCCACATATGAAGAACTGCAGACGCGGAACGCACACGTCGCTCCACCTATATCAACGCCAACGCCCGAAAATATGAGCGTTGTGAACGACGTCGATGCATCTCCTGAAAACATCCTAAAGCATCTCCGCAAGCTTGCCAACAAGCGGAGCGCAACCCCTGACGGTATTCCAGCTTTTGTCTATAAAAAGTGTGGCTACGACGTATGCGTTCCACTTTCTATGATTTTCCGCCGATCCCTGGAGGAAGAAACTGTACCTAGTCTCTTTCGGTGTGCTATTGTATGTCCGGTACACAAACGCGGACAAAAAAGTTATCCGAATAATAAAAGGCCAGTATCACTCACCTCCGTCCCATGCAAACTATTTAAGAAGGCCATTGCCGAAGAGATCTATCGAAACGCAAATGCACAAGGCCTTATTTCGAGGGAACAATTTGCGTATCGTCCCGCTCACTCGACGCTCTTGCAACTGCTCGAGACCCAAAATGACTGGTGTCTGCTTTTAAATGATGGAAGAGCATTTGACTGTGTGTACTTCGATTTTAAATCTGCCTTCGAAAGCACCACGCACTCAAAGCTGCTTAAACTTCTGCCGCAATACGGAGTTGGTAGTCGTATAGTTAATTGGATTAGGGCTTTTCTGTCAGATAGACTTTTTAGAGTTAGGGTTAATAATTGCCTATCATCAACGGCAGAAGTCACATCTGGTTGTCCCCAGGGTACAATACTTGGGCCATTAATGTACATATTGTATACTGACTCTATGAAACACATAATACCTTCACATGTGTAGGTAAAGATATATGCTGACGATGTAAAAATGTATACACCTGTAGATAATGTAAATCATATTGTTTCTTTCCAAGGAACACTGGACAATTTTACAGAATGGTGCAAAGGACTTGATCTTAAACTGACGGTGGATAAGTGTGCTGTCCTTCACTTTGGCCACAACAATCCTGCTCATATATATACATTGGGCACTAAGGAGTTAACTGCAAAAAGATCTATAAAAGACCTAGGTGTGTTAACGGCATCCAATTTAAACTATGCTCCTCACATTCTAGAAGTAGCAACGTCGGCTACGAGGAGAATGAACTGGATTCTGCGTTCTTTTGTGATCAAACAACCCTCTCTGTATGTAAGGCTATATAAACAATATGTTCTCCCGATTTTGGTATATGCCTCACCTGTGTGGAATCTAGGTTATTCTCGTGATGAAAAGATACTGGCCGGTATTCATAAAAAGTTTGTTAAACGTGTTGCATATCGTTGTAACATTAGCGAAAACGATGTTAAATGCGACAATATTGTTGAAATGTTAGATAGAATTGACATACGCACGTTTACTCGCATATGTAAACGGCCCGAGCAAGCGGGGAGATTTTTTAACATGAATACTACAAACACTCGCTCGAGAATCAATCTCCAGGCTAAAATGATTGCCAGGAGAGCGATGGTTAACAAAATGTTTGCATGGCGCTTAATCCGTAAGCTTAACCATGTACAACCCGCCGCCTGAAGGCCGACTTGCGATAACCTTCTTCTGTGATCTCAATAAAGCCCCCCTGCTAAAGGGTGTGTGAATATATATAAAAGTGAGACCCGCATTCTTTAAGCTGAGCTTAGGCTTACCAAGAAATACAAGAAGTCACCAGGTTTGCCTAATAGTGTCTGCACGTTCCCTAGTAGTGTTGTCATGACTCCAGCTTTCGAACAGTTCAGGTTGAATTTTTTATTAAGCTGCTCTACGTAGACCCTAAACTCCACGGATGACCGGCAATGGCTACGGGGAACTGAAAATGACCGCTGCAGGAGACGCGTCATCTTACCACTCGCTACTCTCTACACGGTTTTATTATAAAATCTGTCAGACTATTACGAACCGACGAATAATTTTTGTCGCAGCCGATGTGGCATACGTGCTTCTTACTTATACCATTTTGATAAGTGTCCTAGTGCCATATCTCTGACACAGCTAGCTCCCTGGCATTCCAACAAATGTATCTTTATATTTTACTATACGATTTGTATGTGTATATATGTACTTAGAAATATATATATATATATATATATATATATATATATATATATATATATATATACAGAGAAGCAACCTAATTAATTTTACTCAGGAGGAACTTGAACATTGTTGATCGTCGGGATGTCTTGGTTTTGTAGGAAAATAGCCTTCTTGTGCCTAAGTTGTGGCAATGCATTTTGTAGTCTAGAGAACTAGGCGAGAGGCGCTTGTATTTGTCGGACCTTTGTGATAGCAACAAAGTTCTTGTTGGAACCGTATCACCTAAAATACTTGCCTTACTGAGGCTGGTGGCAGCATAGGTGCGTGCAGGGTATTCGCTATGCATGAGGTGTACGTAATCTTTTTTAGCTTCTCTATGAGGAGAAGGCATGAGCCAAGCAAACAACTCGTTTACGAACTTAAAACGGGTCACGGCTTTTGGAATGAGGAACCGCTGGCTTTTTGGTTCTTAAGCGTATATAAAAAAATCTCGAAAAGTGAAATTATATTAGGAACGACATCGGCTGACATGCTTTCTTCAAGGGCATCTGAACCGCAGGTGTCTCAGGAACGTGTCTTGGACGCGTTTCCTTAACGTTCTGTATTTAGTCAGATAAGACAAGAATTTACACATGAGGAGTCGTTACAATAAAGCAGTGGAAGATGGAATTAACAAGCTGCAATGATGCCTCCGTAACCCTAATAATGTGGAAGCTAAAATCAAATCAATCATATTTAGACTCATAGTTCGTAGTAACATAAGAGTATTGAAAATTAGGTACGACTCCTTAAGTGTTTCACTCTTCTCGTCGATCAAGTATTCCCTACAAAATCCTCCATCTCAATCGGGCAAAGCATACACTTTCCTTTTATTCCTATTTCGAGCTTTACGATATACCTGGGGGTCCTAACGTGGCCCATAGTATTTGGGGTACACAGTTCCTCGTTAAAAAAAAGAGATCCTTTTACAATAGGCAAGCCGGACAGCTCAACAACTGAGGCTCTTAGTTGTTGATTCTTCTACACCGTCGCCTGGGATTCCCTGGAATCTAAGAGTAAAATAACTAGATTCAAAAGGCCGCTTAATCAATTCCAGGACAAAGCGACTAGTATTCACCACAACAGATACCCTAAGCAAGTGGAACTAACAATTATAAGTAATCTAGCCGGCCCACCCTGGATACTGGACAAAATCAGTACTTTTTGTTCTAAAAAAATGGTACAGCCTCAAACACGGCTCGCTGACCTGCCATTCGCCGATTTGCTAACGAGTCATGGTGGCTGCTTTCAGCAATACCGACACCGCATTGGTGAAGCAGAATCCGCCTTAGGCCGCGTGGTAATGTAAAGCACTCATGAGAATAATAAAACCGATCTATCTATCTACTAGCAATAAACGGCTACAACGTTTGCTGTGTAAGCAAACACATTGTGGGCAAATACAAGTATGCGAGCAAGGAATCCACATTGATGTCTGTACCATGACTGTTTCATTATCATTGTTGACAACGGTGTCCTATTTTACATAGTAGGCGTAGTTGTTACTGTAAACTGGAACAGCTAAAAGTTTAATTTGGAAATTCGAGCGCAGCTCTACAGCTCCTAAAAAGCTACTGTCAATCGTTACAAATATGCCCAAGATTGGTTTCATATTGTTGGACTAATGCTCTTAAACCTAAAGAGAACCGTATAGCTTACCCAACACATGGATCAATGCGTAAGCTACGCGCATTCTTTTAAGTGCGTTAATACATATCTGTGAACATGAAATACATATTGTATGTGTACACATATTTTGAAAAATTTTACCTAATGTATTTTTCAATTGCATGCATATATTTATTATTAATGTTACTTAATTAAAGTTATTTCGTACCTTCATGTGTCCGTAAATTGGACCTTATTTGTATATACGTACTAATGCAAACTGGAAGTGTTTGATGAGAATTTTCTGACTGCAAACATAAAAATTCAAATCTTAAGGACAAACTGTTTAAATTTAAAATAGCAATATATTTGTTGAACGCACGTATCAATATATATATATATATATATATATATATATATACATATATATGAACTCGTGAGCAGGGTATGAAAAATAATATGCAAAAGTATAGTACTTTAATTGTCAAATTAAAATACCGATATGTCGATCCGCCTATTCCTTAAATATTTACGGTAGGATTTGGAAAGCACGTCGAGTGAGAACGCTAGCTTCTCAGTTACGGGTGTACTCATCCCATAGTAATCGCGCTGAGCGCGGCTCTCACCGATAAGTATCCATATAACATGGAAGCATGTACCAGACCCTTGTCGAAGCTTCTCCCAGGGTGTTAATCAATAGTGCTGTCCAAGCCCTCGTAGGTGACTGACCAGTTCTAGAATTGCAAGCGTAGCGGCAACCATACCTCTAGGAGTGTTTCTGTGGAATTGTGAGGGACTTAAGAATCAATGGATCTTGCAAGTGATGACCTGCTTAAGTTGGTTGACATTGCACTCCTCACGAACACATTTCAGCTAGACCAACTGAATATCAGTGATATGGGGGGGTTTCACCAGCTGACTGTCCAATCTGCGGGAGGTCGGGGAAGACCCGTGGGTTGGTTATCTATCTTCCTCTATGTATCTACGCTTACCACGGGTGAAAGATGAATACTGCGTGGTGCTCTCCTCTCGGAGAGTAAACGCCGCTGTATTCCATTTCCCACCCAGCTCCGATTCCGCGGAGGTTGCTAAAACGGCGAGCTTTGGACTTTCAAGGTTAAACCTGACCATTCCAACTATCGTTGGTGGTGATTTCAATGCCAACGATGATAACCGTGAGGTGCTGCTTCAGGTGATGGAAAATATTGATCTGAGATGTGCAAACGAGCGTGAAGACTATACATATGCAAGTCACAATTGAAACAGCATCATCGACCTGTTGTTTCACAACTTTGTCAGCCGTGAAATTGAAAGCTTCGATGTTTTCGATGAAACGGCCCGAAAACACCAACCAAGTGTTGGCCGTTGTCGATGTTTTCGGTATTTGGCGAGACCGACATAACCCGCCGCGCTGGCCAGCAATGAGACGGATTAATCTATCTCTTTTGGACAGAGCGGTGGGCGGTCTTGAGGTAAGCCCTGATATCGATACCACCTGTGACCAGCTGGAGAGAACGATGAGAAATGCAGTAAAGTGGAAAAGGCTATGGCAGATGAGACTACGCTCGTGATACTCACGAGCCTGCTACTTTACCCACGGTGAAGTGCTCGGACTCTTGCGCCAAGCAAGAGCCAGAGCACCATCATCACTGCAAACCAGGCCGGACTACTTTGATCGTAGAAAGACCTCGTAGGCCGGTGAGCCCGCTTAGTGACGGACACAACAAAAGAGCTACCTAACTAGTCTCTTAATCAATCGTGATGTTGCGGCCGTATCTCCAATCGTACAGTATCGGCTTGCACTGAAGCGGCACAGCATGAATCTGCCTTTCGGAGTGGAAGAGGTGCGTCAGGTCCTACGGGTACTCCCGAATAGGAAGAGCTCAGAGCATGATCAGGTCTGCTATTGGATCCAGCCACTCCTTCTCTTGGCAGAAACTCTTTGTGATTTATTTAATGAAATTATAAAGAGTGGGTGGATGCCCAAGGTCTGCCATGTCGCCAGGCTTTCTCTTCTGTTCAAGGGTAGGCATGATGATGACAAACAGAATCCAAATCTGTATCGTGGAGTGGTGTCAGAACGCACATTGAAGAAGATTTTCTGTAAGTGTTTTATTCGACGGATTGAGCACGTGGCTGAAGATGCACTTCCACTGGAGCAATTCGGCTTTAGGAGAGGCCGAGGCACCCGTTATGCAATCTACGTTCTCCAGTCAAAAATCGAGCGAGCTGTGGCACAATTCAAAGGTCATCGTTGACTGCGTCAAGGCCTTTGACAAAGCCCTCGCTATCTGCTGATTGAAACATTCCAACGAGCAGAAGTGGGTGGCTCTCTCCTGAGTGTAATAGCAAGTTTCTTTGAGGAGGACACCTTGATGCTAGATAATGAGCATGGGTGTATTAGGGATTAAGCAAACTGTGGGAACTCCGGAAGGAGACCAGCTAGGCTGCGTCTCGTTTACACTTCTCTTTGCTGACCTTGTCGGTTACGTCCGACAGGAGTACCAAAATGCCGTGGTGGTTATGTATACAGATGATATCGTAGTCGCTCGTCGCAATCTAGGTGCCATCAAGCGAATTACCTCTATGATAGAGGCGTTCCTTGTCTCGAAGGGACTTGAGATAAATACCAAGACGCCAAAAGCCATGAAATTCAGGCGCGGAGGTCGATTAGCAGCCAGAGACGTTATACGTTGCTGCGGCCAACCATTGGAGTTTGTTAACTCTTTCCAGTATCCTGGCCTTCAGGTGTATTATACAGAAACGATGTTCACAGCGCATATAAACGAAACAGTACGGAAGGCACTTGTCTCTCTTTACGGGGATGTAGGTAATGCCCGAAGACTGTCCGTTTTCTCAGTAGTGAGGCTCTTCGTGCTTAAAATTGTTCCGGGGCTGATATATGGTCTTGACAGGCGTGAAACCACCTCACGCTGGCGAATTTTAACCAGCTTGAAGGGCGTTTTTCATTATATATGAAGCGAGTGCTTTGCTTACCTCTCCGAGCAAGGAGCTGCAAGGAGCACCTGCCGGTTCTGCCTGCAGAGGTGCGCCCAGTGGAATGCACAGCGCTGTACCAAAAAATTGTTGCACTACTTCTCTAACCGGAAGCGTGAAGAAGATCAAGCATTATGAAGAAACATTTTTGAACTGATGCTTGGATATATCAGTGCAAAACCGTACACGGGCATTAGCCTTACGGAAAACAAACTAAGTCATGGTCATCGCACATACTATCAATAAAACGCACTTATATAAAATAAAAGATTATACTCAATTCAATCGCTGTAAGCTTCCTCAAAAGAGTTGTTGAAGCTATCTGAGGTATGGAAGTTCCTGTGTATAACTATATAATTCACCCATTCACTCTATAGTGATTCCTCACATAAATATGTACCGTATTTTATACGTAACTGCTGTCTGCTCCTGTTCATAAGAAGCTGTTACATCAATGCAAATTTAACCTTGCAAAGTAATTAAAGTTAAGCAAAATATACTATTGACGAAATTGTGAAAGTTTACCACTGCTGAGTATATGACCGTATTAATTTCAACATACAAACTAAGTGCTACTTATTGCTTCGGTGTAACAACAAATCAGCAAACTATAGATTAAAATATATGCTTTATTATTTTCCTGATATTTCCATTTACATTTGTACACATAATCACGGCTTCAAAACCATCAAAGGCTGGTATGGTGTGTTTATATTATATATCTTCTTGTTATTTTGTATATTGTTATCATGATTATTATCTTGTTTGAAATTATTGTAAGGTAACTAAATTGTTTTGTTTGGCATTTTGTTTCAATATGTGAAATCGAGGTTTGATATTGAGAAACGAGATTGGTTTCATGAAGCTGCCGAAGAGCTGAGAAGTTGTGTGTGTATCCCTTTGGTGTTCATGTGTGATATCGAGTGAAAGAAACTGAGCAGGTTGGGATGAATTCCTATTAAAACCAGTCTAATTTCAGCAACGCATCTCTAGAGGGTAGATTTGTAAAGGGTAGGACAGAATCAACCTTTCCACGTACTTAACACGCAAGGAAGCCCATATTGGGTATCCCAATTGTAGTGTCCACCACCAGTCACCGCAGTGCCGCTAAGTACTCACCGTTGTCTTCACCGGCAACGGCTGCCGAATTCGTCGTCGGCAACGGCTGTTCCCTTGTGTTCCTTGAACATCTCCGTTGAACAGTTTCGTCACCATCCTGACGTAGTCACCTCGCCGTCTTCTTCCTGCTCCGTGCCTGGTGCCATTTCCTCGACGGTGTTGTTGGCCGGTCCATGGATCGCAGAACTGGAGGTGGGGGTGGCAGACCTCTGTGCATTGTTGCACTGCCTTTTCTTCTTCCGGATCCTGTCGACTGCGCCAGTTGTAGTATCCACCACCCTAACGACCGGACGGCGACCGTTACGAGTTCGCTAGTCTTTCACTCAAACAACACAAATCGTCTGCCTAGCTCGAACAAACGACTACTAATTTATTCTCATGCCTCCTTATATACTCGCAGATTGCCCGCGCATTTAGTGACTTCCCGCGTCTTCGCTAGTAGGGTGGCGGTATCTTCTAATTGGCGCCTTGTATTTAGCTTGCTTCGGCATTGCCGCTAACCGACGCTGTCTATGCCCGCGCTGCTTAACGGACACTGCTATCCTACACCAATACACTCGCAAAGCTTTTTGCAGGGGGTCTAATTGACCCATAAGACGCATGTGAGCCATTCCAAATATCTTAACTGCGTAGGTCAGATAACTATGGAAGTGGGCATACTACATAGCAAACAGACAGCCCTGGGGCAGAATCTTACAGCTCTTGAACGGTAGCGATGCATGCTACAACTTTTTTACAAAGATGGGCTTTAGACGATAACCTGAAATCCAAAGCAACGCCTACATTTTTTTATCATTGATTATGCCAAGAAATGCGGTTTTTGCACTGAAATGCCTCGCGGCACTTACTTAAATATTTGGGACCAGGTGATAAGAACTTGATAAAACCGGCCTCCGACCAAGTCATTAACCTTAAACAAGTCTGGCAGTCGTTTGTCTTCCTTAATCATGGATGCTTTTTGTAATGGTGTTGTCAGTTATGTCTACTAGCCTACTTCGGCAACCTCGTGTCTTCCATATTGTTAACATGTCTAAAACGCTAGCGGTTCAGCCTAAGTGTCTACCGTTTTACACATTTTGACTGACTGCTTTTAACCGAGCAAGATGGCTTAGTGGCAAAGCCTTTGCCTTGCATTCGGGAGGACTGGGTTCGAGACCCAGACCGGTCACTCTTAAATTGGTTTGCTTGGTTTCCAATTTAGGCAAGGTAAATGCCGGAGTGGATATATATTAGCCATGACATGAATAACACCGTACACGGGCAATTGCCTTACGGAAAATCTTATAAAAAAACAGAACCTTCACATGAGCCCGGAGAGTTGCTAAGTTGTGCTACCTGGCTATGCGTGTTTATCCGAGATACCAAATCGCACTCCTTGTAGTAAATCTATCCAGCCATGTGCTCAAATGGGACTACTAATCGGACACTAGTTAATTGTAAATGAATTGGTAGTTTGGAATGTTCAATAATGTAAGCAAAATATATTATATATGGTTAATGCTATGTTCATCTAGAAAGAGTACATGTTATTGGAAACCTGCGGGTTTTTTTGTGTTCAAGCCTGAGTTTTACATGGAAAATCTAGTCGTTCTCTTTATCATTTTATTAGGGCAGCCGCAGTACTATCTTCTTGAATTTAGGCTACCTGGTCACTGGTAATTAGTTTCGCCTTCGAGGTAGATTCTTCAAATCTTCTACCCATAGGCAGGGACTCACGGTCGCTAAGAACGCCTTTACACAGGCTTGGCATGTTGGGGGCTTCCAAAACTTAAGTTCCGAGAAGGTGGTTTTCACTCAGTGTTGAAAAAGGTATAGCGTTTGTAGCAGTGCCTTAAGTAGTCAGTCTCTCCTGAGTTGCAGATACGGCATAAGGCCAATGCGGTGTAGGTAGTTACTGAAAGCAGCCGCCGTGACCCGTAGGCGAGCGAGCCGTGTTTAAGGCTGTATCATTATATGAAATCAGGGTGTATTGATATTGTATCCGGAGTTTCTCTCCATTGCCGGGGTTTATTGAAGGGTATCTATGACTCGTATATTCTCATGCTTTCGTGGCGGATGGCGAGGGCACTCTGCCCAGATAGATCTCTGTGCGGAAGCGACGTGCTGTAGCCCTGTAAGTCGTGCGTTCCCGTAGGTATGCGGCATATGGGCATGTAAGGTGATCCATATCGACTACTGACGCTAAGAGACGGCGCCGAGAGTGGGTGCTTACTATCGTCTGCGGGAGCAACCAACTTCTTCACAACCGAAAAGTGTCTCTCAATGTGAAAAAACACTTCTGCCTCAGCGTTGCCTTTTTCAAGTAGCTAACTATCACCTACTCTCGATGGGTGCCATACCTGGCATTCATACAATGACAGTACCACACGATGAGATCTGTATAGTTTCGTATAAACAGAGACACTTCTTAAAGCGGACGCCCGGAGTATCTAATGACAGAGCGTTAAACATTTGTTAGCAACCTGATTAATGTTCGCTCATTTTGAGTGATACCGAGTACCTCACACCAAAAGTCTTTGCACATCTCATTTCTATCAGTTCGAGCCTATCTAACATGCTTTTGAGTCGCTTCTTTCGTAGTCGAAACTCAACATGCCACATTTGTTCCCCCACAAAGGATTGGTGAAACTGTGGGCACTTCGTTCGTTTGAGTTGCACATACCATACGACATATCAGTTACTTTACAGACTACTTTGTTTGGTTTGTTTTGATACCGCATGTCTTGTTAAGGCGAATAGTATAGATATGATAACGCAGTCTCAGCCGAAGCGATTTTAGCATCGGAGCACAGCCAGTGCATACACGAATCACCTAGGGTAGCCCTGATGGAAAGTCAAAGTACCAGCTTCATGTACCACGTGAAAAACCTCTCGAGAGGATTTTTTTTCGCTTTTTTGCTACTGTAATCGCTGTTGTTCTGAGTCTAGGCTGTATGCTTTAACTAGCTTTACAGTGCTTTCAGCATAAAGAGACGCACAGCTGCGGTCGTTTGACATATCCTACACCCCTGCAAATATCAGCCAAGACAGAGCTTACAACATGACCTACGTATGCCGTAAAACACGTCTCCATCTAGTGAAGTAAAGTCATGCATTCTGTAGTATGCTTCTAAATTTTTCATCACGAAGGGGCATCTACCACTCAATACCATCGGCATAGATGGCAAATTACATAGACGTTGGAATGATATACTTGACTTGATCAATAAATAATAGAAATATAAACCTTTCTAAAACGGTGCCCTGTACGCCAGTTAACACGTTACCCTCCCTAAATCGAATAAGTACACAACATGTATATATATATATATATATATATATAAGGCGAGCACTGCCGAGCGTGCAAACGTATTCTAAATGATTAATAAATCATTAGAATATTATATATATATATATATATATATATATAAGCGAGCACTGCCGAGCATGCAAACGTATTGTAAATGATTAATAAATCATCACAATATTGTATATATATATAGAGAGAGAGAGAGCGATAAGCTAAAGATAAATGCACACAATGTCGAATTTTCTGTAACTTTCTGCAGATGGCTGCTCGATATCAGTGGCCGATCAGGGCCACACGTCGCCAACTAGCAATCCGTCGTCGCGGAACCAACGTTTAGTTAGTACATACTCGTATCTAGAAAGGGGTGGACAAATAGTTCAATGATCGTATATACACATGATCGGTACAACGCCGCCAGCTGTATGTACGATGGGATAGATCAGAGTGAGGGAGAGCGTATACACGGCGAAAGAAGACCCCGTCACTGCGATCGCCTGCCGCACCCGCTTCTAAGTCGCGCCGCCACATCTTGCTCAACCGCGCGTTCGAATTTCGAACACCATGCGTGTGGCTGGCCTGCGCTCGGTTCTCGGGCTGGATTATACTGTTCACGTGTTTGTTCCTTCCTCTTCCTTTTTTCTGTTCGAGTGCGCCCGACCTCTGCCAAACAGAGGACTGAGAGTGGGTGAGAGCGAACGGGTGTATGTGTGTGTGCGGTAGTGAGAGATAATATTTGTGAGCGCGGCACTGAGAGACTGGGTGTGTGTGTGTGTGTGTGAGAAGTTCCACTTAGATTATCAGACAGAGAGATAGACAGAAAGATTGACGACGGCCAGACATCGTGCCAGGTAAGAGGTCAGGTAGGAAAGAGAAGGTCGACCCGCTGTCTTAGTTGTCCTAGGTGTCGTCCCTGGCTGGTCATGTCGATGTTCTTCCTACCGGGTTGGCATCTACCCAGCCGAGATAGGCAAGGCGAGTTCGTCTCGCCGGCCGGCCCTCTCCCAAAGTCGTCGCCGAACAACAACGGGCAGGGTCGAAGAAGCAAAAGATCTGTGCACCAGCAGGAGATGATTTCTTCCTCCTTATCGTCGTCATGCTGCTGCCAGAAGCAGCAGCGCCAGCTGTGACCAAATAGCATGCTGCCAACCAATAGTGGTGGTGATGGCAGTGAGCGTGGCCCTCTTGCCCGATCGCTGCTCGTTGTTGTTGTTGTTGTCGTCGCCGCCGCCGCCGCTTGCTGTTGACAATGGCTTGCCTTATTTCACCTTCATTGCTTCGCCACCTCACCTTCAGTGCCCCACTACTAAGCGCGAGCCAACAACAATAGCAACAACAACAACAACAAAGCCAACGAAGACCTGTGCTATTTCTAAATGACGACCTGCTCCTAACAGGCATCCTAACACACTCACACACACATACTGACAGATATATACAAATATACACCAGTATAGTAACACACAAATATATATATATATATATATATATATATATAAATTAAACAAAAGGATAGAGCCTTCCAATCGTCGGAGGCAGAGAGAACCAAAGGTAATAATAACATTTGCATACAGATACACACATACAAACGCGCCAAACTACCGGCGTCGAAAGAGTATCATGTGTCTCTCCTCTCTCAGTCAGGCAAACAGGCAGCAGCCTCGCTCACGGCAGGTTGGATAACTGATGTTGGAGTCAGGCAGTGCCGGTGGTGGTGGCGATAGCGGCAGTGGTAGAAAGATCGGATAATAATAAATCCTAGAGAGCATCGACATCAACTGTGAATGTCAACTTCCAACAGCAGCTGCAGCAACGTCCCTCACCACAACAACAACAACGATAACAACAACAACAGCAATAACAGAAACAACAACAAGAGCAGCAGCAGAAGAAGAAGAAGAAGAAGACGAAGAAACAAGCCTATACGACGGCGTTGTTGCAGTTACTCTAGCTGTTGTTGTTATTGATGTTGCTTGTGCTGCTGCTTCTGCTGCTGTTGTTTTTGTGCTTCTCCATCTTCTTGTTGTTGTTGTTGTTGTCGTCGTCGTCGTCATCGGTCGCTTTGCCTGTATTACGCCTGTATAGCTGGCGTTGTCGGCGCACCACACGTCTTGCGTCAATGTCGAGCGGGTGGCGGTCGTCGTGGTGCTGGACTGGTTGTTGTTGTGCTGGACTGGTTGAGCAGAGGGCGGCGCGCAGCCAACCAAGCAGATAGATAGGCGGGCGGGCGGGCTGGTTGACTTGACTGGCTGGCTGGCTGGAAGACAGGCGGCGGACGGACGAACGGGCGAGCGGGATTTTACCCCATTAGCTTCTTAGCGGCGAAGTTTTTCTTCGTCGTCCTGACGGCGCCAACGGCTGATGTTGCCGTTGCCGATGTTGTAGACAGACGTGGCCGCTATTGCCGTCGTTGTCGTCATCAACAACGTTATCATCACGTTCTCTACTCGCCAGTCAGGCGGTGGTCGGCTTTTGGTCGTTGGTTCGGGTGCGTCGGTGTTGGGTGTTCGGCGATCGGTTGCGTGCGGCTAGTGGTTGGTTTGTCGTACTTGTTGTTTTTTGCTTTGCTTGTCTTCCGTCGTCGTCGCCTCTTTCTCATTTCACGAGACGAATTGCCACAATTGCAGCTCGACGTGCTGCTGCTGCAGCTGCTGCAGAAGCAGACGAAGCCAAGACGCACGGACGGATGGACGGGCAAACGGACAGATCACCAGCTGTCGAAGAGTCGATTGAGTGACCGACCACCACGGCAAGAAGACTGGCAACGCCAGCCATACGAACGCAACCAACCAACAGCTGTGCAGGAGCTGTTGCCGAACCACCGACAATAACAACAACAACAACAACAACAACAAGAGCAACAATAACAACAACAGCGACAACAACAGCGACAACAACAACAGCAACAACAAGAACAACGACGGTGGTGGTGGCGCCGGCAGTGGCAACGGCGGCAACAGCTGCACCAGTGATTGGTTGGTCGGTCGCTCGGTCGCTCGGTCTGTCTGTCTATTGGTCTGTGGTTTGTTTGCTGGCCTGTTCGGAACAGTATTACTACTACTACTACTACTACTATTCACTGCCACTGTTACTGCTAAATAGTACTCACTCTGTTGCCAGTACTACGACGACGACGACGGCTACATTTAGTACACGACACTGACTGAAATGACTGCTGTTTCATGACGACGGACGACGAGAAGGAGCTGCAGCAGCAGCAGTAGCGGCAGCGGCAGCAAAAGGTGCAGTCACACTCGATACACACACCCACATAGACAGCCGACACATTCATATATACATACATAGACACACACGGACATGAGCGCGGCCACATAGACATGAATGTACAACCACACACACACACACGAACACATACAGAGTAAATAGCACTTGGCACAATTGGCGTTAGTTGCCTGATGACGGAAACCACGTTCTCTGCTAGCTAGCTAGCTAGCAGAGTTTGTTTGCTATTGACGATCGACAGTGGTGGTTGGTCACGCCGCTGTCAATTGCCCGGCCTCGCTCTGGCTGGCTAACTTACTTACTTACTAACTGACTGAACGAACTTCAGCGAACAAGCAGTTCCTACAGCTGTTGCAGCCGTTGCTTCTCCCCCCCCCCACTGCTGCTGAAGAAACTTGTGCAGGTGTTGAGTAAACGCAGCAAACAGCTGTTGTTGTTGTTGTTGGTGCTGCTGCTGCTGTCGTGGTGTACGACCGTAAACTTGTCAGCCTGGCCTGTCTGTGAGCAGAAATTGTTTATTCGTCGATCGGCAACTCGGCCGATTTGGGTGTCCTGCCGGGATTTCCTGCCGCCGATACAAGTCGTCAAAAGTGTTCCTGGCTGCTGCTGCTGCTGGTGGCACTGCTGATGGGTTATGTGTACGTGTTCGCCCAAGGAAACAACAACGAAAAAGACTGACCAAGAACAACACAGGAATGAAGTTAGATTGAAGAGCAAGATGAACGTTAAGGAAAATATCGTTTCATCGCTCACCATCGAACTCCGCCGAGCTCGATGAGGCTCTTGCCTCTTGATGATGCCCGCCTTGTAGATAGATAGATGTTCACGTTGCGTGTCGTTTCTATCCGAGCAGGGGGAGAGTGTACATGTCTGAGCGGTAGCTCGCGGAGGCTCGAGTGTCATCATAGTCAAATTGAGTGAAATAAACATAATTTAAATTGAAGTGACTCGGCTGACAGATACACCTGCCCTCCGACCTGCCCGTCGATCTTCAACACGTGCTTCTCTCGTCACGTCAACGAGAGCAATTCGCTCCCTCCGCTGGTGCTGTTGCTGCTGTTCTTCGAGCTCAGCGTTGCACTTGATTTGGATAGCAAACAGCGCTCGGTGGCAGTTCGTGGAGTTCGTGAATGTTTTTGACGTTACAGCCAGCGGAGAGTCCAGAGGTTACGGGTAAGTTTTGCTGAATCTGTTTTGGCGTGAGCGAGCAGAGTTGGCTGTTGGTTTTGTTGGCGGGAGAAGGTATACATGCAGTACACAGCATAACTGTGTTCATGTCTGTACGGGTGTGTTTTTGGGTACGTGCAGCAAAAAGAACGTGCAAGAGAAAGATACGATTGGAGCTAGAGCTTCACGGGGAACAGAGAGAGGAGAGGGGGTGCTAGAAGTACTACAACTCGTGTGTGACTCAATTGTCGTCTTGTGTCGCTCCCAAACGTTCTGATTCGATTCTAGTGGCTCCATGCGCTCCATTCAGTTCGTATTTATTGACTTTTTGCTACGCCCTATCCATGGATGGGTTGCAGCTAAATTGCTTGTTTGAAATGAAAGGAGACGATTGGACAAAGCGGACAAATCGGGCACGGACAGAATCATTTCCGTCAGTGCAGTTACACTACTAACACGTACAACTCTCGCAATCAAACGTCGATTCATTTGATGACTAATCAACTGTGGCGCCGCATGGTTGAGTTTGTGGAACATTCGTCGCTCCACCAGAGTGCTGTACCATTTTCTTAGTTGCCCACTTCTGCGCTTGATCCTTATCGCTCTCTTTCTCTCAATATATATATATATATATATGTTCCCTTTTCCGTCCTTTTCCTCCTTTCATTCCTTGTTCCTATTATTTCGTCATTACTATTCCGAGGGGCATCAGACATATACATGATTGTGTATGACAAAATGATATATATAATTTGTATAAAAGCAAAAATACATATATATATATATATATATATATATATATATATATAATACATATATACATATACTATATATATATATATGCATTTTTGCTTTTACTTTGGTCCGAGTCGATGTGCAAATGCAAGCCACCCACGTATGTAAGTCATGACGGAAGCAGCACCACTGACCTATTGCTTCACAACCTTGTGATGGCGAAGCTAAAAACTTGGATGTTCTTGAGGTGGCTGCAAGGAAACACCTACGGGTATCAGCAGTTGTAAATATTTCTGATGTTCGGGAAAATCAGTGAGGCGATCCGCACTTGGTTGCCACGAAGCATGTAGACCTTTCACTTTTAGCGGTTAACAGTCTGAAAGGTGGGTCGTGATGTGAAAACTTGCTGTGAACTGCTGCAGGGAACTATGAGAAGTGCAGTCAGGTGGAAGAGACCGGGCCAGAGGAGATCATGACGGTGGGTATCTTAGTCTTGCTATCCACCGTAAGGTGCTTGAACTCTTGTGCCAAGAGAATATACGGGCACGACCGTTGCTGCCAACCAGACGCAGCAGGCTTGACTACTTCAATAGCAGAAAAGTTTACGTAAAACTGTGCTATGACCACAAGCGTGAATTCGCTAGGCGGAAGGAAATCCGACTACTCGTACCCTTGTTGTGCTACCTCGTAGGGGGAGACCACCTGCTTAGCGACGGACAGGTGACGAGTCACCTAACTGGTCTTCTATGTAACTGCGAGACGGTACGCTTGGCTCTAATAGTTGACGGCCCGCTCTCCTTGGAACAGGATACTATGCCGAGTCCGGTGGCGTGGAGCATTCTCATGCGCCTTGCGACCAAACGAGACACATAGGTACGAGAGCTCGGTCCCCGCCATTGTACATTTGTAGTTATGTGGTTTGTCTTCCGAAGCAATGCGCAAGCAAATCCTTGAACGTTAAATGTCGTCTGAGAGTCAGCCCAAAAAAAGTTTCTCTTAGGATACTATGAATGTGCTCGTTAATACCGCGGGATAGCAGCTGAAAGAACACTAAAGAAGATCGTCTGCAGAGGTCGGGTAACGCGTGATGCAATCCATGTGCTTCAATCAGAGATAGGACGAGCTGTGGCAAAACCCAGGCGGAGGCAGTTTGTACGCAGTGTGCACACAGGGGTTGGTGGCTCTCTTTTGAGCATATTTTCGAGCTTCTTTGAGGAAAACAAGTTACTGGTATACTGTAAGCAGCATGTATTGTGGGTAAGGTAAAATATGGAAACCCCGCAAGGGGATCCACTGAGCTGCGTCTCCTTCACTCTGCTGAAAGAGGGCTTTGGCTCCATTATATTGGGACGACCTTCACTGCACACATTGTCGAGACGGAACACAGCCTTAGTATTTTTTTTTTTTAAGGGGTGGCAAATGCATTTACGCACACCTGCCGATATAATGACGGGTAGTGTGGGGCTAGACGCTTGGAGAGGGAATACGCGACTCACTCTAATCCGAGCGCACTACCCACTAAAAACCACCCCCCCCCCCCCGGAACCCCCTCCTGGTTCGGAATTGTGAACTATTACCTCGAGACCAGGAGGGAGGAGTCTCACGCTTCAACCCTTTCCTTAGTCTTTAGGTACATCCCGAGCAGGTAAGTCCTGCTGGGTTAAATCAGGGGGGCTCCGGGCGACGAATCGCGCCCGGCGATTATTCTCCAGCCGGATCTTTTCGCGCATGGTCCCGTCGAGGTATTTTAGGCCAGCACCCCAATTAGTCGTTGAGTCGACCATGTGCGTAACGATCACTTGCGCGGTAGATGCCCGTAGAGTAAACGGTGAGCTATCGCGGTACGCAGACAACGCCGTGCATGTCTCAATTGTATGCGCGGCATCATCGGGCACTCCGGCGTCGCAGAAAACGCATATGTCCGTCGCGGCTTTTCCGATCTTCATCGCAGCATCGCATTCAGCATGTACGCCTGAAACTGACCATGTCCGCTCAGCGCAGCGTAATATGTCATTGGTCCCTGTGCCGTATACCACTTGCGCAAGTCCGTGATGAGGAAGCGTGTCCACGTGCCTCTCGTGTCTCCGGCAGGCGGGTGGGTCCACATCTCCGTCCAAGCGGCGAGTGTGGCCTCTCCATGATATCTCTCCGTTTAATCTCCGCCTACACAGCCTTAGTCTGTATTTATGGAGAGGTAGACGGCACGACGGCAGTGGCACTCTTTCACCTCCAGATTGTTCCGAGATAGCTTGAAAGGTGTTTCATAATGTACATAAAGCGTGTACTTGCTTGACAATGCGGGTAAGAAGCCGCTTTTTGTACCTGATAACTGGCTGTGCGCCGGTTGTTAAAATCGATTGAGGTTGAAGGCGCCGAGTCCGTAGCATTGGCAAGTTTTGTTCCGGAATGGGAAAACAAAGTTGGACAAATCCGACGAGAGGTTGGAGACCTGGATGTTTCAGTGTCATTCACCTCTGTTCTGGTCTCACATATGACAATCGCCACATCTATACCAGATACGTAGTCATTGGCATCATCACCTGGTCTGTTCGGCTACGAACTTCAACGAGGAGTACACCGAGCGCATCTGTTGAGTGTGTGCGAAGTATCATGTGATTAACATGCCGAAACAAGCTAACAACACTACAAGTATAAAATGCATACTCAATATGCTTGTTACAGTTATACTTTTATACTGCATGCAGTGAAATAAATCTGATAATGCTATATGTATTCTTTCGTGCCATGACGTTACGTTTGCCAACAAGGTGAGAGAATGGAATATTGCTAACCCGAGTAGCCCGCGTGGTCCTTAAGGCTTGGGCTTTCCCAGCATTGTCACTCTGCTCTAGTGGCATCGATGTCATATATCTATATGTATATATATATATATATATATATATATATATATATATATATATATATATATATATATATATATATACATATGCATATACATTGCGTGTTTAAAAAGTTTCAGCGCTCAGTTCTGCCTTCGTTGCGATCTGCTCTCTCCGTGGCTAGAACAGGGAAAGGGGTGCCGAATCCAAAGTGGAACGTTACTCAACGCAACGGAAGCTCGCGTAGAGTTTGTAAAAATTTATCCTGAAACGGGAAACTCTGTAAGAACGTGCTGGTGAGCTCGTTGTGCAATTTACGGTCAATATAGCCAGCCTCGTGAAAACATAAATCGTGAACTTGTGCAGCAGTTTCGCAGAACTGGTTCAGCACGTGATATGCCTATATCACGATATATAAGTTATCAAAGACCACGGAGCACTTGCTCGGCAAAAAATGTCGTCGCTGAGCCCGACAATGTGGAATAATGTCCAGAAATACCGGTTCGGCGACGTGCCCAGCAGCTAAGTTTTTCGAGCTCAAGCCTACGGATGATCCGGAGCGGCTAAACTTCGCCAATTGCGCTTCGAGATAATGCAGCGTGATGGCGATTCTGTGGCGAAAATGATCTTTTCCGACGAAGCCCATTTCTACGGGGATGGAAGTGTGACTAAACAAAAGTGTCGGCCTCCTCGGTGAATGTCGAGCCCTATTTTAGTATGGTACTTAATGGTCTTTGGCTGAATTCGGACCAAATCGATGTAGCAGTGAACATTGGTGCCAGAAAATGGTACCACAAACCACACAGCCGGTGAGACCATTGAGCATTTGAGGATAAAGTATCCTGCACGAACAATCTCGCGTAACGGGGGCATCCATTGACCTTAAATATTTAACGCGATTTAGTGCCGTCAGAATCTTTGGTGTGGGTTTTTGAAGATTAGAGTTCACGCTAATCGTCCCACGACTATCACCAAAAGAAAGACCTACATCGAAGCGCGCATTGATGCAAATTAGCCTGGTCTATGTGGAAAAGTATAAAAAGTTATATCTCGTGTACAGCTCGTAAAAACAGAAACGGTCTCCACCTCAACTATTTGATATTTTATTAGAGATGGCATTATCTCTGCAATAAAATTAAAATATTATGCACGTGTATGTATACGCTTTATAGGCGTCCTTATGGTTGTACCTCAATATATGTTTTGAAAATTTCCTAATGCAATTTCTTTAAGACTGGCGGCGTATGTGCTCCAATACCGTCTCTCTATCTATTTACGATCGTAGTTTCGATTTGACGGCCAACGAAGAAAGCTAACGCGCTAATCTTGATATCCGGATTCGATGCAGATATTTGAAATGCACATAAATGCAAGCACACGAACAAAAATAGAGACACTTGTTCTCCATTAGTCAGCATTCCGTCACAAGGAATATGTCTCTCTCTCTCTCTCTCTCTTCTATAGACTTTATAGAACAGCAACGGTCTCTGTGTCGCCGGAGGCCGTAATTTTCCTGTATCCAACCTTTGGTGCTCGTCTGTACGTCTCTCTCTCCGCAGCTCTTTTCATTTACCTGGTTTGTACTAATATGCAATGAGGCCCGTGAACAGAACAACATCCACCCGCCATCCACCTAAAACGTTCGGCTCGAATTCGATACCTATCGATGCCTATGCGTGTATGAACGTACGCATATACATTATATGCATGGACGCCATTTTGAACATGGTGACGGTCGGTTACAATGGCATTCTAGCGACGTAGCCGTCTGGGTGGGTATGCGATGCTACCGATGTTACCCCGCCTTAATGAAAGCTGGAGTTGCAATTATCGTGTGCTTATCTCGCATTATCGCACGTCGAGCGGAACGAATGAGCCATTACAGATGGTGCTGGTGGCTGCTGCCGTTTCTACGGCGGTCTTTAACAAGCCGAATACGTAAACAATCCGAGCAAACCAAATAGAATGACAGAAATTTTGTAAGGTTACTTACTATTCGTAGCAACTAAGCTAGCAGCTTCAGTTAGTTTATGGATTCTGTTGGTTCATGCTGTCCCACAGCATAGTAAATGGGTATGCGCTAAGCGATTTTATGCGCTTATGCACATGTTATTTATGTTCTTATACATATCGCTGTAATGTCTTGTTGTTGCTTTTGCTAGATCACTAGATTTGTCGTGTTATCAGCACCAAGCTGGTATATAAATATTTCAATACACCTATCAACGACAGAAATAGTTGGCGATCGTAATGTAGTGTTTGTACTGCATACCATTGCTCCAAGTTGTGTCAAATGTCTCTTGTCATTGATTTGAATGAGAAGTAAAAAAATGAGAATGTTGTGTTTGAGAGTTCAAAAACTGAAATTAAAATCCACATAGAAAGGGTATGTTTTCCGTTTAGTTCAGGAATTCCACAGCGTGCGACGCGCGTTTAAAGAACATTTTATGAAGTAGCTTTCATTAAACCATAGAACTATAGGTAACCTCCAAGTACTGGATTCTTCAGATTACTCCACCTGGCGACTCCAATCTGCCATGAAGACTGCTTGACTTGTAGGGCTCGACTTTGCTCGACAGTTATTTTTAAACTTTACAGTCTTAGGTTTCAAGAAAGTACTGTAGCTTTTGCTCAGCGTCGAAAAAATCACAGTGTTCGCAACAGTGTGTTGCGTCGTCAGCCTCTCTTGAATTGCGTTTACTGCATAAGGAGGAGTCAACTTAAATATGCATACATTTGTTTGTGTCTTTTTTGTTCAGTGTCTGTCGTGCCAGAATTAAACCCCCGACTCACATAGTCAGAATTACCGGCTCTCTCCCACCCAAATATGTATCTGCAACTATATTTTGTTGTTCGTCAGTCGTCAACCGCAGTGATTGGAGGATGCACACACATATACGTATATTGGATATCACTGTTGCATATATATATATATATATATATATGTGTGTTTTGGTATTCGTAAAAGTACTCCCTCTACCAACCGTTGAGAGTGAAGGTTATATATACATATATACATATACACACATATATATTATTGGCCCGTAGGCGGCTGTAGTTGGGTGGGTATATTATTCGAAGTGTTGTCCTTGAAGTCATTTGGCAGGGTTTGGCTTCTACGATCTTATTATTAGTAAATACCTTCGATTGCTCTGATATATCGTACGCCCGTATCCAAAGCAGGATAGTGTGTCGTTATCACGCACATAGCGGGACTTCTCGTTGTCCTCCGATTGTGGTTGTCATCCGAAAAGCAGTACTTCTTCGGACAGGAATGCTCTAATGGGTTGGTTACTTCATATAAAGCCTATATGCCGTTTATATTCATTTAAACGTATATATATATATATATAGAAAGAGAGGGGGAGGATTCTTTGTTGAGCTGTACGAGTAGTAAAACATTAGCGAAGCGACAATTAGTTCCTCCATTCTTACATTTAAAGCACTTTTCGCCATACCTTTCTCTCTTAAATATATATATATATATATATATATATATATATATATAAGGGAGAGAGTTGCGAAAAGTGCTTTAAATGTAAGAATGGAGGCTTTGTATATATATATATATATATATATATATATATATGTATATATTTAGAATGGCACTTACCATCTCAACTTTTAGTTGGATCTATAACCTACTAATATCGTCGTTCGTCACGTTGATTGCTGCTCGTTACCACAGATGCTTGACTGCAAGCGGGCTAGCACGAGTCGGCGAATTAGAGGCTCGAAATACAACAGATGCACGATGCGTTTAAGCCGCTGTCTGAGCCTGTTTGGTGCGTCAGTAGCAGTATCCACCCAGGCGGCGTATGCAGCTGCGACTGCAATTGATCACTTTACTGATTGCGATAGAAGGTTTGACTTCAAATCTTTCCTTCCTCGTTCGACCGATAGATCTATTCTGTTAAGCCTTTTTTTAAGAATGTTAGGTTAACAAAACGACGGCGAAACTTTGTTGTTCTTGTTGTCATCCTCTAACGAAGCGGTCGAACTTGTAGCCAGACTAGCAATAATTGAAATGACTAGCCGTGGGGCGTGATCCCGCCGGAGGTTGATCTCGCCTAAATCCTTTGTACGCAAGAGGGGAGAGAGAAATGTGGGGGGAGCACATATGAATACGAGCGTACGGGTTAAGCTGAATTAACAGCTTTTCAAGGGGGCGTCGCGAGCATCATCATCATCGTCGTTGTTGTTGTTGTTGTTGTTGTTGTTGTTGGCATCCTTACTTAAGCGTCATCAAAACGGCATAATAGAAGCTGGTCAGTATTCAATTCTCCACGACATTTTGCTGTCTCGGTTTAGCGAGCAGCTCGATAGGTAGCGATACCACTTATTCTTGGTAATCGTACGCACGCATGCCGGCAAGTCGATACGGTGCTCGAACGACAGTAACTTGACAAACGGTTGTTGTCGAACTAGACTACGGGCCCATGTGAGCGCAAATGGCAGTGACAAAACTAACGGTTGTGTAGTCTTCCTGCGGTGATCACCTAACTATTAGTACTAACTTCGATTAGTCGTAGCGCAACGTGTTTTGGAGAGCTAACTCGCGAACAGCTAAGGCCACCTGGGTGTCATCATATCACAGCCGTTGACGTGCGCCAACTCACGTGTTCACAATTTTGTGTGCCAAAATGGATTGGTTCGTATATTCAACTAAACAAATTTCACTTTTGCGCGTAAACGTATGTGATACCTGTGTGAAGTGATACATACATGTATGTGAACTGATTGACCTTTATTTATATATATATATATATATATATATATAACAATGAACATCCCCTTTAGACTTGAGGGATTTCACCGCGATTTTTGCAGAGGGGCTGCACAAAGAAGAGCACCGCATGCATTTGCGTAAATTTATTTTAAAGCTTTAATTTGAACGACGAATCCGACCCAGTGGCCCGAAGGACTTTCAGTGCCTAAACGTCCTGTCGCATAGGAAACAACTAAACTAGCGCGTACCACACGGTAACTCGCACAGAACAATCATATAAGTCATAAATATTAAACAATAATATAAGTCATTATCGTAAAGGTGCTACCTGTGACTCCTCCTACTGTCACCTAAGGTTAAAATGATAGAGACCTTTTACACACCGGGGCGGCGCATTTTTAGTAAATTCAAACACAAAAACAATCTAAAAGCACCTACTTGAGCAGTCTTAAGAATGCCGTTTTGTACACGCTATGGAACGTCCCTATACATAATCAACTTGCATTTGAAAAAAAACGTATTGTCACATACGTTTGCTTGTTAGTTTTAAATTATTACTTATCACAGTATGACATTTTTAATATATGATCGATTATACTATATGCGAGAATTAAATTTCAAAATGTGGGATTGAAAATGTGTTTCTCACTACAACAACAAGGCGATTATTAATATTCATATTATTATTTATTCAATTTTTCAGTATTTCCCTGCAATTGTGGGACCCAAACGTGTACCCGCGTACGCTCACCCCCCCCCCTTCTCAATTCATAGAGCCGATGATAGCGGCGTCGTTTCCCCTACACACTGCGAGCGAGAGTTGCTGACGTAAAAACTCGCCCTCGCGCTGCTCACCTGTGTTATTATTATTATTTATTAGCTGTTTATATGGAAGAGGCAACAATTGTCTCCTTATGAAGGCGATTGTGTATAATAAGATAATGTATTGCTATATTTTGTTCAGAGGCAGTGCAACCATGCAGTCTCTGTTCTGAACCGCACTCATTTGGGAAACGCGCCTAACTCTTTGCGCAAGATCAGTTGCATGACTTTGATGCTATAAAAGAGTCACCAGTAAAATAAACACGTGAAGGGTAAACAACCACAGCTCGCAGGCCCCTCCCAACACTGTGGCCAATGAGCCAATGACTGTGTCCGAGGGATTTCCGGAATAGAAAATCCCATACAGTTGTGTAGTGTGTGTGCATAGAAGAAAATCTATCATCTGAACTGCGCATAAAAAGGTGTTTGCACATAATAATATTATGCTATAGTATACGCAAAGTATTCCAGCGCCGCTTTTACGACAGTAGCCGAGGTTGTACTCTGCACAATGACCTTAGAGACCATGGCAACGGCCATAACCAATGGAAAGTACGCTGTATTACGGAGTTTTATTAGGTGCGACTCGCGTAAGAGAACAATGCTGTATTTCACGCCCTATCATGCACCACAGACTTGGTCTTGAGGGCACGCGTGTGATGCTCCTCCTCATCGTTGATTGTGAACTCGACGAATTACGTGTACTGGCGCTTTTTTTTTTTCTTGAAGACGGAAACCTGGAGCACTCCCTGATATACTATTACGATAGTTCATAGAGAAGCATTTAAAATGTCAAATGCTTATAGTTGGAAAAATTAAATTGAAGCGCTGTCCTTATATATGTATATATATATATAGGAAACGTTTTCTATATATATATATATATATATATATATATATATATAAGTGTTCCTTAAGAAGTTTCTACGATTTCAATTTTCCCTTACAATAGTACCGGAAGGGCTAATGCATATCCTGTACGCAGGTGTAGTCCGGTTGGGTCAAGGTTGTGTTGCCTCGCTTTTATTTCCCGCATTCCCTCGATCGCGTTCTCCCTGACGTGTCTAGCTTGTCGACTGTTCGCCGTTGTGCGTCAGGCAGTCGGTGGTGATTTTCTGTAGCAGGCAACGACGTCAACAAAGCAGCAGAAACAACACCATTACCAACAACAACAATAACGTGGCGGTGGTACGAACAATGTGGAGGAATGTCGGCTTAACGCGGTAGCTTTGCCCGCGGACGGCGGAATTGACGACGACGCACGACAGAGACCGTGTCACATCATAGGATGTAGTACCGTGCGTCAAAACTCCACTTTGTTGTTGTTGTTGTTGTTGCCGACGACGTATCGACATCGAATGCCGGCCACTATTTAGGTGGCCTCGACAGATTCAGCGAGGTGGTTTCGAAGAAGGCGGCGTCACTAAATCAAAGCCGAGCAAACTTTAAATGTCCGTGTCGTGTTCGAGGAAAACTGGAACTTTCTCAAATGATAATAATATTAATAATAATAATAATAATAATAATAATAATAGTAGTTTGGTTGTCTAAAATGCGTTACTCTCAGTTAAAGCGAAGGTGGCTGTTTCGTGTGCTGCCAGAGTGTTCCCGCTGAGGACGAGACTAGAGGTGCACAATAGGGCTGTGAAGATGACTGCGCCGTTTTGGCTCGGCATTGCCTTCGCTGGTCGTTGGATAAACACACACGAGTCGACCAAACAAGGAGCGACAAAAGAAAGTATTTGCCTACGTTTATGGCTTTCGTGATTTGCCAAAAATGTGTTTTCTTCGTTGTGACTTGCTATTTTGTCTATTACAACTGCCTTTCGTCTACTGTCTGTAACGCAGCCGAACAATTTCGGGCAGAACGGCCATACTAGCAGCTGTTTTGACGCTTTTTGGAAACTAACGATAATAAGCGATTTATTAGTTGAAATAGTATATCATTCAAGAATCGCGGAAAACTTTCGAAAAATGATTGTTATCGTCCAGCAATATATGTATTGCTTTTTTTACTCAATATAATCAATCCTTAACGGTACGACATGACATTTGTGTCCCGACGGCGAACGTGTGCACCGTTACGGGCCTAGTCTAGAGACTAGCCATCTCTAGAGGGTTCCCCAAAGCGAGGCCGCATTGCCCCGTCACATCCAGTGACTCAGGCGCTGTTTGAAGAATCCGCTCATGTCGCCCGCTCTCTATCTCTGCTGGCTAGAATCAGCTTCTTCCCGGCCATTGCTAACAAAACGCAACTGGACGGGCTATTTTCTTTTACATTTATTGTTTATAGTTTTTAGAGAGTATGTATACATTTGATTGAAGATTTAGATTAGAGGCGTTCAAATAAGACTTTTAAATGCTGCGATGCATTTTCGGTCAGATGTTTTTCCTAGCACAATCAATCGTGATGAGCTCGAATAAGCTAAATGGTACCATTATGCTATTATTATTCCTCATAATAATTTTAAAGTTCTATAAAATAGTTTTACTAGTGAGCCATCTGCAATTAGATTTATCGCAAACAGCGCAGCTTTGCTAGTTATTGTACATAAAGTTACACGGATTGCGCGTAGATTAGGAGAGGTAACAACTACGTGTTTGCAGAGAAGTGAGAATACAATATCCTTATAGACAAAACGACTACGTTGGAAATACCCATGCTCTAAGACACTGTATCTATTAGAGATTGAAACAATTGCAAAGCGTGTTAACAAGACCCAACATAGCTTTAAGTCGAGGGTCATAGTCAGGAACCGGTTGAGCCAGCAAAAAATGTACATTGCTCTCTAAGAGGGCTCTTGACGAGCGCCAAACTACGTATAGCTACTCAAATGCGACAGGACTGGTGCCGGGTTATCGTGCGGGAATGTTAAGAACTTCACAAGTGAAGAAATTTAAATATGAAAGCTTCAGATTGTGATGAGAAAGAGCCAAAGAGACTCGTCGTGTGACGCTTGTTGAAACCCTGGATTTAAGTGAGCAAATAATTTGATATAAAATCAACTAGACTTGCCGTATGCGCCTGAGTTTAAGTAAAAACTTTTTGTCTCTTAGGCAGCTGCTATATTGCGAAACTTAAATAGCAACATTTTACGATCATAGACGTTTATCACCAGACCGAACTGCGCGATCAGTTATGTAGCTGCAAAAAATAACATTTCTTCTTCTTATATATATTGTTGATATATATATGCAGGAACATTTTCTGGGACGCGCGATCACATTTGCATATAGAGCAGGCGCCTATCGGGACTGTCTTAAGATTACTATACGACATTTTATCTTTGACATATATATATATATATATATATATATATAGAGAGAGAGAGAGAGAGAATGAATAAGATAGGTGTTGGCAGAGTCATTAAATCATCAAAGTTAAATCATCAAAGTGCCAAACTTGGAAAGGTTTATGTAGGAGTGCAATGTGATGTCAGTGCGGAATAAGTAGACATATTACGGGGATAGCTCATCACTATACCCCAGCGGTCTAAGGTATTCCAATGACAGCAAAAACGTTCAAAACTCTCTACGAGGGCCCTTGACAAGCGTTGGACTACATATAGCTACTTAAATGCGCCACGACTGGTGGCGGATTATCGTGCGGGAGATAAATGTGAGAAGCTACATATGCGATAAAAAAGAAGAACAATTCAGGGAACATTGTGTCATATTTTGACACAGAGTGTAAGGCTAGGCACTCGACGTGTGACTCTCGTCAAAGCATTAGAATTAGGGGCGGAAACAATTATGTATGAAATCAACATCGTATGACAATGACTGCCCGTATACTTAATTTAAGTAATAACTTTTTATGTATCTGCAATATTGCAAAACCTAAATAGCCTAACATGTGACGTTAAATATAGGCGTTTATTGTAAAATCAAGCTGCTTGATTAATTCTGTAAGTACGAATTTTACATTTATTCCTCCTCTTCTTATATACCGCGTGTGATATATAGAAACATTTTCTGGAACGTGTTATCATACGTACCTTGCCTGTAAAGCAGTCGCCTACAGGGATTGTTGTAAGACACTATATGATATCGTATCTTCGATACATTCACATAAAGCTTTTACCCGATGTTTACCCTTCGTTTGTTAAAATGTGTCACGACCAGGACATGCATAACTGCTGTATCTGGTGTAACTCGTGCCTTGCATATTTTTGCTCATCGTGCTATTTTGTATCTATATTTATTGCAGTTTTAAGGATCAGGCTACTATATCGGCTACTACCGTTCTGCTCCGAAGACGGTCGAAGTTAGTCTTTTTACTTTGCTCCTGCCCCCATGTTCTCTCTCTGATTCTGCCTGACGATAATCTGTCGGCTGACGCTATATGTTTATAGCAACAACACGACCCAAACATGCATACCTCGCAGTTAGCCGGAAGGTATATCTATACTTATATATATATATATATATATATATATATATATATATATATATATATATATAAGTATATATATACTTATATATATATTTAGTATTCGCATTTTTTAACCGTTTTGAAAATTGATTTGCCTAACCACAGATCAAACGCGACATCAGTCCTAGTTTGTTTACGTTTTGAGAGTTGGCCAATAAAGTAAAATATTATATACTAATTACCATGTTTAGCTGGAGGCAGCGGATACTACTCGGGCAAGCTCTGACAGACTAGTAGCTAGCAGGCCGATAATGAAATTTTAGGGCAATTTTCATGTCACTGCGGCACCGTGACAGCATCCTGAATGAAGCAAGGCCAAATAGCGGCAACTAACAGTAAAGATCTTCCTCCAAAGCCAACTGCTCGAAGCCCCAATCACGTAGGCTCGGGTCGAGTCACGCACGGGCGTCAAGGCCCTATCTAGGCGCTGGCACGTATGCACTCACGTCGGCCTCTATATTAGAAGCACAGTAGGACAGGAAACCGGAATCAGTAAATAAGGACGCCGTCATATAATTAGTACCCCCCCCCCCCCTGATTTACCGATAAACAGCTGTAGTCGGGCTGACCGATGGAAACAAATAGTTGTTGCCAGCTTCCTGCACGCAAGCTGCAGTAAGGAACAGGTCATATATATATATATATATATATATATATGTATGCAGGCGAAGGTGCCTATTTGCCAGATGTCACCCTGACTGACGATTGAAGTTGCCTGCAGTCTGACATGCATCTCGACTGTCTTCTGACGCGTCCGGGCCATCACCCGGTTGCCTATTGGCCACCCGGCCACCCATGACAGGTGAAAACCTCGTCGATGACATTGCTTAAATAGCACGTAACACGTCTTCTCTCGCTGAGAAGATATATATATATATATAACTAAAGTAAATGAGAGCCTATGAGGCTGCATGTTTGGAGTACCTTACTTGACTCTATGGCGATTGCTGACAAATACACATATATATAATATAATATGCTATATGATATGAGAGAGGATGGGAGGATTATGAAGGGATACGAGATTAGAAGAAGATGGAGAGAGAGATGAAGATGAGATGATGAGGGAGAGGAGGATGAGAGAGAGAGAGGAGCAGGAAGAGATGACGAGAGAGAGAGGACAGAGAGAGAGAGAAAGAGAGGGAGCAGAGAGAGATAGGATATTGAAGGAGAGAGAGGAGAGAGAGGAGAGAGGAGGAGAGGAGAGAGAGAGAGGAGAGAGAGAGAAGAGACCAGGAGAGAGAGATAGAGAGATAGAGATAAGAGATATAGAGAGGATACATAGAGAGATAGTAGAGAGAGATATAGAGGAGAAAGAGAAAGAGAGATAGAAGATAGGATGATATAAGAGAATATAGGAGAGATAGAGATACATATAGATATATATATATAATAATATAGTCTATATATATATTAATATTAAATATATATAATTTATGTTTATTAGCAATAACTTTTGCATTTCAAATGGTACATAATTACATTTTAGCGTCATTATATACAATTTGAACAGTTCAGCGACCGTCCCATGGGCGAAAAAGTGCAAAGACCGCCGCTGCGTCTGGGCAGCTCGCTGCGTGGTATTTAGCGCATATCTGCGAGCAGAACCGGCAACGACATTGATCGCTAACTTGGTGAAATCTTTGGGTCGAACATACCAAGTGATGATACACAGGCACAATGTACCGTGTATACACGTGCCGACTAGTGTATGTCATTCCATCCCAAAGCTTCCTGGCGAGGTACACATCTAACTGCGCTACCTCTGCCGAGGCCTAGGTCACTTTTCCCTGCCACTCCAACAAAAATTGCTGAAATGGTTTTTTAAAAGGTGACCTGAGCCAGGCTCTGATTGTTTCCACCGCCGGCTCGCAACCCGCTAGCAGGTACACGAAGCGGGTTCTTGCCGTCCGCGGTAATCAAAGAACCTGCTTCATGTATATGGTAAAGCAGCTTTCTAGCTGCGCAAAATTTGCTGCTGAAGGTGGCCCCACACCCTTCCAAGGCTGTAGCTCAACATTGGCACGATAGTAAGTTCAAAAAGACGCACGCCCGCACTTAGCGACAGTCGTCGAGGGTCTCTCATCTCTGTGTGAATAGAGGCAATAGCCGCCCGGCACCTGTCGCCGATGTGCTGAGTAAAGGTGGTTGCCGTATAGTGTAGTCTCAGGCCCAAATACGGGAAGGAGTTGACAAACTCCAGCTGTTGACCACAAGAGGGTATATATGTAGGGAGAGAGAGAGATGCGCTAAGTAGGCGATAAAATGATGTGTATATATATATATATATGTTACATTACATATATATATATATATATATATATATATATATATATATATATGTTACATTACACTATTAAATTAATCCCGAAAACTGCGTTCGTTTTCGGGTTATCTTAAGCATGGATATGTAGGTTGTATATGTGTTTATCCAGGAAATATCACTGAGTCAACGCCGAAATTGCTGGTGGATATTTGGTGCAAATGACGCCGCAAAGTGTACAGCGATCTTTATCGCAAGGGTTATAGAACCGCTCCGGTGGCCCACAGCTTATGCTAGAACCCGTGAACGAAGAAGCTTTGCTTTCGGTATTTCCGTCATTTTCTGTTCAAACCCCCTATAAAACTCTCGCAGTGAAAGCTGAGGCGTGAGATGAAAGCTGCCGGATCAGGATCCTGCTGAGCGAATAGGTATGAGAGGCAAATGAGTGTACTACCATTTTATGCCACTGAGGCGGCCTTCAAGTTGCCTAGCCCGGCTAGATTGCTTCCCATTGCTGGCTCAATTTGCTTAGAGTATGTGTTCTGCTGATTAGTAGTTAGTCCCTCCGTCTGAACGTTACTTAAGAGGCATCTGGAAGCTAGTTCTTTTACCCTTAGGCCCCAGCCTTGTTGAGGAGGTGCGTGTTTTAGCTCTGGCTGTCGTGCGCTTCCACAAGGGTACAGCATAGAGCATGAAGCTATTTGCTACTCATGCTAAGAGACGGCGCCGAGAGTTGATCTCTGCTCGGGTCCGCGGGAGAACGTTTTGCAGCTGTGACACTTTTGTTACATAGTGCACATGAGGTGTTCCTGTTGGAGTCCTACCCAGGATCTTGCCCGAGCAGTTAACCATGGACGTGGCTGTTTCCTCCAGCAGACCCTCGTCACGGACGGTAACGATCAGTGCCAAATCGTCCGCCTAGGCGACAGAATAAACTTCCGGGGAATGTGGGAGTCCAAGTACTCCATCATAGGTTACATTCGACAGGGTTGGCCCCAGTACCAACCCTTGGGGACTCCGGCTGTGATTGCATAGTCCTGTTTGTATTGGACCGACCACACTTGTGATACGGCAAGTTTATTTGAAAACCAACGGAAATCTTTTGCACGCCTTCAAATGTAGATTCTCGGTCTTCTAGATAATTGGACGGGACACCAATCTCCTCCGTCATGAACACAAGCGTGCCGGACACTTCGTGCGCACCTCAAGATATCTCTCCACGTTATCCCAAACCACATTTACGTTTCCACTGGTTTAATTGTTACGAAGTTTCGTCCCTTTTCACTTGAATCTACCTTCTCTCGCTCTCTCTCTCTCTCTTTATTTATATATATATATATACCGATTCTTTTGCCCCATTTAACAGTCGGCGAAGGATCCGATGCTGGTTACAAAACCCACTTCACGCAACTGAACGAACTAAGAAAATACTCTGAGTACCCTCATGAGTTTTGTTCGATTACATTTGATACACTGGAAGACGCGGCTAATCCACCAAGTCATTTTACACACACAAAGCGTTTGAAACCGTTCTCCTGGGAGCAAAAGGTCATCGACGTTTGTTTAAGCCACGAGTTGACCTCCTGTTGAATCGGTCTAAATATTGGACGAATTGGAATTGCGACTGCTAGAACAAATGCTTACCGGTATCAAGTGTTAGTTCTTTGCGAGATATTATTGACTTGTAATAAGTGAGTTGTATATATATATATATATATATATATTACGTCAATGTAAAAGATTTTGTCGTTGGTGAAATATTACCCTTTACCTGTTCACAAAATGTGGAGTTTGGGTAAATTTTTTTGAGGTTGTTCTACTAGAGGTACGTCTTGATCGACTGATTCCTTCTCCAAACTTTAAAGTGAACAGTGTTCATCGCAGGTTAACAAACGAGGCTTGGCGGCAGCAATTGAGGAGAGAAGTACAGATGCTCATACGCTCCAGTTTGTTAGCGTTACTCAGTTTATGAGGAATCAACTTACAGGCCTTAGAAGTTATTCCACGTTTTTGAGCATCCTGACAATGGTTGCCTGGTCAACTTCAACTTCTTTCGCGAGTTACTTAGTAATAACCTTGTGATTTTATTGTATCTTTAAGCTCAGAGTGTCTTCTTCCAGCAAGGAGGCTCGGCTTCCGCAAACCGTTTTCGGCAAGCTCGCTTGTTGACGGAGTTGTCCCCGAAGATGGAAGAGATGCTTCGACAAGCTTCAGTAGCGTTTTTACCTTTAGAAATTTGTACTTTTACAGTCACTACTTTCTCGGCCTTTTGATAAATGCATATACAGCGGCGGACGCTTTAGTAACTCAAAATACGTCGCTTTGTGAACGAAATGTGGTACCGCAATGCAACACGTTCGGAGCATAGACAAGACGTCCCAGCAAACTGCTCGACCAGTCCAGTCTAAAAAAGACCGCAGGGGGGCCGCCAGATATCAGAGGGCAGATATCTGGCCTAAGGATTTTATAGGCCAGATATCTAGAATTAAAAACATTTTTTAAGGAGGTTGTTTTTAATTCTAGACTATCCTCCGTCCCCTACGGGCTTGGAACTCAACCTGAGGTATATCTTCAAAGCACCGAGAGCCGGACATGTTAAGATATCTAGTCCTTGTGGCAGCATGTCCTTGTGGCAGCATGGCCGCTGACCCTCAGCGGTATGGTTATTCATCTAATCTCAATGAGGATTGCTCAAAGAAAATTCGATCAACAACAGGGATCGAACCGGGGACCGGTAGATGACAACCATGACTAGCGCACTAATCCCCTAGACCACGCCGCCACTACAGGCCAGATATCTGCCCTCTGATATCTGGCGGGTAAAAATATTGGGCAGATGGGGTGCTTGCAATGTCCGCAATAGTGGTTAGGGAATTCTACTCCAAATCAACAGAGGTGCAACTGGTACAAGGTGGTCCACCGTATGATCCAACGCAAAGGCGTGCCTATAATCAGTTCACGAGAAGTGAGAGTTGAGGGAGCGTCTCGAATAATTAAAGGTGAAGCCACACTGCAGAGACAACGTAAGATGAAGAAACATCAATAATGAAAATATGATGAAGCAATCAGCCGACAAGAGTCTTAGCCGCTTAGAGAGGTCACGTGTGCGGGGCCGCAATGAGTCCCCCAGCTCCATTCGCTTGTGTAGTGGGTCTCTGATATGAGACTCTCTAGATTATATATATATAATCAATAAACATCTATTAAAAAAAAAAACTCAGCTCCATAGCGGTGACCTAATGGAATAATACTAAATGCATACTCGCGTCACGCGTGCGTGCCTTATTTTTATTTAACTAAACAAAGCAAAGCTGTAACGTTTGTACCGGTTGATACGGCCTGATCGCATGTTACAAGTACGCTAAGTACGTACGTTTGTCACTTCCCAGGCTTCTTAATGAATCAGAGAGGATGAGAATATAGTACTGAGAATAACCGCACCTTTACGATAAGAAGGGAAGTGGGATGGATATCCGTAGGCGCTTAAACATAAGCGATTATGCCCTGACCCCGATCCTATGGCAGTGTGGTACTTAGTTTGCTGTTAAGATGATAATGTTTCTGTTCCTATGTAGTGTAAACTATCGCGTTGATTATCAGGAGCACGACAGATAGATTGCGCATAGACATCAAGTGTCTTGAGCTAGTGCGCGATGATTTGTTAACGGATTGCTGTACTTCGTTAGTTAATACAAGTCACACTTTTTGCGTGTTTCAGGTGTCGTTTTCTGCCGGTATCAACGCGACCTCGTGGTCGTCGGTCGACCTGCTCGGCCATGTGTCCTATGATCCCAATCACGCTTCTGGCTGCGTTTTTGCTGGCCCTTATCGAGTTCACTTCGTCAGTTTCCGCTTCACCAAAACTTAACTTCGAACCAAAGGTACCCATATTAATTAGATTTCTGCGACCCCATTCTGGGATAAATGAAACTACATGCAAGTTCTAATTGGCTACCCTTTGCATTTACACAACTTTTGCGCAGATATTATAATGGCGAGCTGGGGAGGGCCTTCTATTTATATATGATGCATCATATATATATATATATATATATATATAGAAAATTTATCAATTGTACAATTTGTATTTGTGTCATCTTTCTCTGCCGTTTGTACGACTGGTATGAAATTTCAGCACGTCGTGCTGAAGAGCGGCCAATCTCTCAATGTTTCCTTTTGGACGAATGAAACGATCGTCATACCAGATTCCGGAAACCGCAGTTTCGAGTGCGAGGTTTATTCCAACCCGACGTCTACACTGATCGTTGATAACTGCCAAGTATCGCAAAAGTAAGTTGCGTTATTGTCGATTATCAATTTAGTAAGGTAATTTAAAATAACAACGTCCCAATCAGTCGTCATTGTGCAAATCGTGCAGGAATATTAGCGGGTACGATCAGCCGTCCGTGGCCTTATTTATTGATGGGACGCAGCCATTGCTTTCGGTATGATGTGTCGTTGACTTCGTAGGTTGTTGGGGCGAACATCGAGGAAGTCCGAAAGCAGTTTTTAATTTAAACGCTGTTGTATTGCGGTTCTGTTTCGCTATCCAAACGAGCCGATGCAAAAGAAAAATCACTGCCGGCATTTATCTAAGCGGACACTATTCGAATTCTGTCATCTCGTTTTCAGTGAAAGTAAACATTTGGTGGGCCAGTTTCAAGCCACCGGAGACCTTCTCGGTCACGCGACGGCCACCGTCGAGATTAAGTCGCCAGAACCAATTAAGGACCAGGTAGGCTGACGTCCGGCGTCACCAGGCATTCACATGTGTAGCTAGCTATAAAATGATATTTCTTTGCTGATAAGTGTTAGATAGTGCTGGACAGACTTGCTCGTACTCTATGTATGTATATATGCGTATAAGCGTAAACTCCGAACCGATATCACAGACGAGTAACAAAATAAATCAAATAATACACCTGCACACTGTATATATTGAAGCTACTTTGTTAACAATGTCTTTGCTACGAAATCTGTCGTTGACCACAGGTGGACGTTACGATACTCCTTCCAAAAGCGCTAGTTCAGCATATTTTCCTCGCTAGTGTAATTCTTTTGATAAGCATCAACTACGTCAACATGGGATGCGCTCTCGATATGAACATTATCATCCAGACGTTAAGGAAGCCGATTGGACCAGCTGTCGGCATGATTACTCAATACGTCATCATGCCAATCGTAAGTCGAAGCCATTTTGCTCTTTTTATGCCTTTATTTGTTATGATGATATGTTGTATGATAATTGAATGCTGCTTATTTCGGTATGGTAGTTAAAGCTATTGCTTTATTTCTGCTGTTGTTGTTGTTCTTCTTCTAGTTAGTCCATCACTGGCCACCATTATTGCTGATTCTGTTACGCGTTGTATAGTTAATGCTGGTGCTGCTACTGTGAGTTGTTCTTGTGTTCCGATTTACTAAAGCCGTGCTCCCAGAATTTTATTCAGGCGGTCATGTCTTTAGCTATGAAGACAGTTTTAACGCGCCGCATTGGATACGTTACGCTGATGTGCAGTTTTCAGGCTAAATTACACCTTGCTTTACTAATCATGTCACAAATTTAACGTTGCCGAGTGCGCTCAGACGACGACAACAAAGGGTCGATCGTTTGTCGCTATATATATATATATATATATAGTTGGTTGTCTATACGTTGCTCTATATACTAATGGTGGTGTTTGCGTTTCAGCTGTCATATATTACAGCCACTTTTTTGTTGAGCGAACCCTACCTTCAGCTAGGCCTTTTCACGTTCGGGTGTTCACCTGGTGGTAAGCACTTTATCACGTTCATTAACATATCAACTTACATATATATATATATATATATATATATATATATATATATATATATATATATATATATATATATATATATATATATATATATATATATATATATATATATATATGTATAAATATATATATAAGGTGGTGCTAACTAGCAAACATGTGACACAGACGCTCTGTTTAATAAACAAACATAACACCTCCTTCGTTCTATGGCGCAGAAACATTTGTGCGCACGCATGTGTGTGTGTGTGCTATCTATATACATATCTTTATAACTGCATTTAAGGTGGAGCTTCTAATATGTGGACGGTCCTGCTAAACGGCAACCTCAACCTGTCGATTACGATGACCTTCCTCTCCTCCATTGCCTCATTGGCTATGATGCCCCTCTGGCTGTTTACGGTCGGAAAAACTTTCTTTGGGTAAGAAAAAGAACATTATAAATTTAATCTAATCTAATTTCATTATGAACATGGATAATAATCTGAAGGAGCAAGGACAGCACTGTAAGGCGGATCCGCTGTATTACACCATGAGAAATCCAGCAACTGGCGGTGCGTTGCTCAGTTGTGTACGGGCAGACACTTGATTCTCGCACTGTTGTCCCAGATTTTCCCGGGAAAAGCTGTAGGCGTGGCTTTTATAACGAAACGTGCATTGTTTTCAGATATCCCAGATGCCTTCACTTTTTATTGCCGTGTTATATGCAGTATTTTAGCATTGTTCCTATTGTCCAAATAGTCTCGCACACCACTGGTTAAGAAAGTATGCGTACTTATCAGAGTTGCATTGCTGAAGCATAATTGCTCTTAAATTTTTTGGGGGGAGACGAAACAGATTTATGTTCCAATAAGAGGAAGTACTGACTTAAAGTGCGTATTATCTGTGGCATTTCAGACAAACGATTCCCCGTATTCCATTCAGCAACATCATTGCTAGCCTCCTGGGAATGATCGTTCCACTTGGAATAGGTCTCCTCATGCAAAGGTACAGACATATAAACACACGTTAGAACAGTTTTTGTTAAAAAGCAGCCTCTTTAAGAAAACTTTTAATTATGGTACCGTTATCGTCATCGATGTTGTTGCCATTATTGTAGGCTTTATTACTGTTGTTGCTGCTGCTATGTATAGCGGTTATGCACTTTGATTAGACTGCAATGACAAAGATTTGATTGACATTTTGTTTTCACAAGTGAAATGTAGGCCAATGATTGTCTGTGCTCGGTGGTTCTCCATGGGGCAGGCCTGGGATGTGTCTTGTCGCGATTGCGTAGATCTGATGGAGTTTACATACTAGCTAACACTCAGCTTAGAAGATCGCGCCATGATGAAATCAGACGCTCTTGAGCCTCAACTGCCCCATTGGGAGTTTGTCGAGCTTCACAATTAAGCCATTTTACATACGGAGGTATTGTCTCAAAATTTAAAACTGCACGTTGATTATGGATCACTAGAATACAATATTTACGCCGACAATCTAAGGCTGTGCGGTAAATTCCACCTCAACAAACACTGAGTATCCATTCAGATGGCGATTGAATTCCTATCTATGTGGGCAGTGGAACCCAAGGTGTCTGTGTCGATCCCAAAGTGCGAAGCTAACAAAACTGTATTAGACAATATAAATTCTACTGTCAACGAAGTTTCTATACACGTTGCTCTACAAAGATCTCGGTGTAACCTTTAAGAAGACGAACTCCAGTTCCGAGAGCACATTGCCGAATGCGCTATGCCCTTATCAGCTTTCTGCAAGATGATTATGCGCGCTTTTATTATCAAAGACCTAAACGTCTAGCTAAAATTGCACAATGCACTCTATAGTAGACATAACTGTGTAAACGTTTTGAACATCCTCTTAGCAGCGAAAAGACAAAAACCTCCTCCAAAACATTCAAATAAGTTGCGAAACGCATAAAAGGGGAGTAATGTTTCTCTGTAGATGGTCTTGCTGCCTACAGTGCCATAATGCCAAGTGCTTCTTACACGAACATTATGACTTACAAGCACTGAACAAAATATCGAGTGACATGTAGACTCTTCGGCAATTCTTCTGTATGAAAAATAATAATCTGCGCACTGGTGTATCTAGTCAACCGCCAGAGCTGATGTTGTGATTAATTCAACTGCTTGCCAAATGGCGCCGCGCATTTATCCGAACTCCAAAAGCACCTGCAACAACCGTAATATCATAACCCCTTTTCCCGTTGAATAAGAGAGACTTTGTACTGCATCATAGCTTGTCTCGATATGGATAATGAACAGAACATATCATTGTTTCATTACAGATTCTGCCCGAAGGGGACAGCCTTCTGCAAGCGTATGCTGTCTCCCTTCTCAATGATGATGATCGTCTTCATCATCATTTTTGGCACATATGCTAATCTATACATGTTTCGACTCATTACTTGGGAGGTAAGATTCATAGGTATGCATTTATGCATGCGACTATGTATATATATTTTATACTTGATACATTTGACTTGACTACGAACAGTTTATTATTATTATTATTGAAATGAGGATTTCATTATGTGAATATTAACCTAAGGTCATGCCAATTCTTTTAATATTATCACAAGACCACACGGCCGATTACATCTGCAGACAAACATTTGCTAATAACCTCGATGACAAGTGCTTAATAGAATATATATATATATTCTTGTCGTCATTGTTACTGTGCTAGTTGCTTCTACGCCCCTTCTTCATCTGGCAAGCTAGTGAGAGAGGAAGTCTTGGAATTAAACAAATAGATTTAATATTAATATTATGATGTGTGGTCGTGCAATTATAGATGGCGCTGGCAGCAATGGCCAACGTGTGGACAGGCTTCGCAATTGGAATAGTGGCGGCGCGTCTTTCGGGCCTGACGTGGACAGATTCCATTACGGTCATGATTGAGACGGGCATTCAGAACACGGGAGTCGCTATCGTATTGCTGGGAGTGTCCTTGCCGAAACCTGACGGAGACATGGCTGCCGTATGTACATAGATACCTGTCCTTTTCCATATATATATACAATGTGGCGACGTGGTCTAAGGGACTAGCCATGATTATTATCTACCGGAGTGTCGCCGGTTCGATCCCTCTTGATGATCGAATTTAGTTTGACCGATGTTCTTTGACAATAGAATATAAACCATACCGCTGAGTTTCCGCGACTATACTGCCAGGGCTAGGGTAAAATATATATATATATATATATATATAGATTTGCCTTATAGATTCAGTGCGGGCATGTTGTAACGATACTGTGATGCAACCTATATGCGTTCGAAATTGCAGGTTGTTCCTGTAACTGCGTCAATGATTACACCTATCCCATTATCGATCCTATGGCTGCTCATGAAATTGGTCAACTGCCGTCGGCCAACGCCAAGCATGAAGAACATCAACAGCGTTACCAGCGAGAATGTCGGCTTCCTCGCTGCGGAAAAGCAACCTTCAAGCCCAGCCTAATATCACGCTTGTACTAACTGCTTTGTATGCCTTCTCTCTCTCTCTGTCTCTACATATATATATATATATATATATATATATATATATATATATTATATATATATATATATATATATATAGATATATATATATATATATATATATGATATATATATATATATATATATATATCTATATATTTATATATATATATATATATATATTTATATATATATATATATATATATATATATATATATTTATATATATATATATATATACATATGTACATTATATATGTTTGCATGTATTTATACATACACAAATATACGCCTATCTATTTTCTATATTATTTCGCAGCGGGACTGGGTGAATGGACGCAGCGGAATGCTTGATTTATTGGCCGTACTCACTAAAGTGCACCTCCGGGTACTTTCAGGCGTAATTGTAAATGCCTTCGGCTGACGAACAATCAAACGACGTTACATCGGACGGTACATTGTGACTCTGAGCTTCTGTTAACCGCGAGGTTCAGCTTTGGCGGCAAACTCGGTGTAGAAAGCTCAGAGGAGAGGTGACGCCGGGAGAGGGGCCGTCATGTTGTTAGTTTTCGCGGTTGTCGTTGATCACTACGACGTTAGTATTGTTTCGTCAGTATAACCTGCGCGTATTAGCGCTGGCATTCAGGGTGCACTAGTTGAGAGAAACGTGTTTGGAACGCGCAATGATGTGCCGAAAAATGCGTGTTCCACTATATTGTGCCTCCCTGTATATTTTATATGGATCACTGTTGTATAGGCACTAGGTGAAAATGAGCTATTGTGGCTGTGAAGGAAAGCACGACTGACTGTCGTGGCCAGAATGATCTGTGTGCGTCGTATATATATATATATATATATATATATATATGCAATTAGATAAACGTAAATCAAATTTTTGGAGACTTACAAATGTTAATCAAGGTACCACTAAAGTAAGCACATCTAGTGCATGCACATTATCAGACACAACTACTTAATTTGTCAGATACTTATCTTACACTGCGGATGAGATTCAATGCGAGTAAGTGTTGTAGAACTATAAAAATGAATGTTGATAATGGGTGAGAATAACTGGCATATGACGAGAAGAAAAATATACACATATATATTACAGTGTTATTACTGTACGTTGTACGTAATTGTGTTTTTAATGGTAACCGTGGTTGCAATGATATGTGCTTGGCCGCCTACGTGGTGATTCGCCTCCCCCGGTGTGAACATTTAATAGCTCTAACCTCACGAAATTATTCAACTATTATTTGACTATGGAGTAGCAGTCAGTGGCTTACCTTTGACACGATTTACGCCACTTAACGTCTTGGATAAGGCCAAACGACACTCAGAAAGTATTGCTTTCTAGGCCACAACCAGTATGTCTAGTTTACCACTTTAAGCGAGCTAATATAAAATGTTCATCATACTTTGAAAACACCAGTTGAAAAATAATAGCTATTGCCAAAATAAACACGATTACTTACATCTACTCAGAGCGTTTACACCTCATGTACGTTCACACCCGTAATATATTTTTAACAAGTTAGTAGGCGTGTTTTACAGTACTTGGTTGATTTTTAAGCAATGCAAAACCCGCAGGGCTGGACGTTAAGCTAGTGGTGAGTCCTTCCATATATGTAAGCCACCGCAGATGAATGTTCATGCATTCATGCTTGCTTCCTTTCCTCTGAAAGATTTCTCAGTTTGCGCGATATCGGAAATAGGCTGAAGCACAGTGGAACATCAGAGCCACGAGTCCGCATCTCTTCGAAGCAGGTAAAGCGTCAAGACAAGAATCAAACTATGCAATCAGATCAACACATTTGTATTGAAGAGTAGAAAACAAACTAACTAGGCGATTGTGGCATGCTAGGCGCTAGAGAGTCAATTTTAAGCTCATTCTTTTAAACATATACAATATGTTGTCGTAGCTTGCTAACTGAACGCGCTTTATTGCGTAGCGAGTCCCCGAGTTAAGCTGAGCTTTACGTAGCCACTCTTTAAGGCGAGCAACTTCTCAGTCGAACAGCCATAGTAGGGTTATAGCCGTACGGTAAACATACACAAATACAACAAAGAGCACCCTCATACTTCTGCTTAAGCACTAAGGTGCTTTTTCTCGTGACGCGGTTCTGTATTACAGCAGAGTGATGGGTGCTGTGATGGGGCTAGATAAGCCGCTTCCCGACCTTCTGCAGCAAACCGCAAATGGACGGGCCCAATGGGTTTTACCCATTTGCCTTTGAGTTCTTTCTGGTGCTTTATCACATTACCTGCCTCGGCGAGACCTGAAGCACAGACAGCCCAACCCACGCCCGCACTGACCATTCGAGTGGCTAATAAGTTATAACTGTCGCGATCTAAACCACCAAACCACCATGCAACCGCTCTCGAACAAGGTTAAGGACAAACCTATATATAAATATATATATATATATATATATATATATATATATATAAGAATAAGAAGAAGAGAAGTGAATATACGTACATCATACATATATGATGTACGTATGTTCATTAAACTTTTTTGCTTCTGAGAGGCCAAACACAGGACTCGTAGTCATCCCGCGCAACCTTAACCGTGTGCTTGAGATAGATTCGTGTAGACCATCTAGGATATCACCAAATATCCTTGAGCCTTAGAACTTTCGGCAGTACTCTCAACTTTCATGATATCAGTCCACCAGTACTGAGTTAAAAATGCTCCCTTGCTGCCTTGAATTCCACAAATACGTCGACCACGGCTCGACATGGCGGCTGTTACATAAAAAAAACAACTCGACATTGCTGGTATAGACTTGCCCGACGGAAGCCATATCATAGGACACGATAAAAATGTAGATGCATATATGCGTTTAAAGTACCTGGTTAGATTTGTAACAGAAGAAATCGAGGTCAACTCATTGACGCCCTTTCTACATTGTATATATGGTTCTTGCGTGATTCTAGAAGTAAGTCTATACGAGAATAAACGTAGACCGATGATCGATTTACGGGTAGTACTACTATAAACGCTTGATTGAAGTGAACACCTTATATTTTATTTTCCGAAAAAAGGTATGTGAAACGCCCACGTTGCCGATGAGATCTGGATCATAGAACTACTAGAAAAGCAAACATATATCTCCTTCGCTGAATGCATTCCACTTCTAATTTACGAACATACGACATTACGACAAAATACAAAAGTAGAAAAGAGGCATAAAGATAACAAGAATAATTCTCTATTTTCACAAATATAAGCTGGTCATTGCTTGTATTTTAATAATTCCCACTTTCTTCACTTTTAGCCATACCTACCTCACATGGCTATTATCACAAACAATATGCATGAAAGTACATGTTCTTTAGTTAGTTTCTGGGCTAACGTTTGGGCAATCACTATAAACTATTAGAGTTATATATATATATATATATATATATATATATATATATATATATATATATATATATATATATATATATATATATATATATATATATATATATATATATATATATATAATTATGATTTATTAATCATTTACAATACGTTTGCACACTAGGCAGTGCTCGCCTTAATAAAAATGGTGGTAAAAAGCTGTCACGTGAGATTAAGAATCAGCTGTCCGTGTCCTTGCTTGATGGCAGCCCCCGCTCTTATGGACTCGGTGCGAGCGGTATATCCTCAAGGTCCCTTACAACGTTAAGACGGTAAGATCCCTAAGATTCCTCTTCGTGACGCCGAGCCCCAAGAGCGTACTCGCAGATTCGGAGTCCCATACACCACTCATAGAGATAGTGATGGATCCGGATCTGCGAAGTTTTTGCGAGTCGGGGAGCGCCCCTCTTAGGAACTCTACGTCATGTTTGGTGCTGCCGTGCTTTTGCCAGGCCCCTGTTTGGGCCGCAAACCTCAGCATCTAAAACCCAAACCTCAGTGGGTGTTGTTATTATGAGGAGGGACCCGGTGCGCCCGGTTAACGGAATACTCGCTCACGAACCACCTCATGACCCCTCTCGCGGAGAAGACTCGCCACGCGATCACAGACGTCATCATGTCTCTATAGTTTGCTTGTGTGTTGTGTCGCACATCTGAGCGACATAAGCCAACGTCTCAGGCGCATGACACCCGTGCCTACAACGTTTGTTGTAGCGTCCCCTGGCCAATCTGGCACGCGTTAGTAGCGCGTTGATTCTGAACTTTAGTAAGTTTAAATACTCCTTACCAGAAAGGTAGGACATACCCTTAATCCATTAATGTACAAAGGGCGTTTCGTGTGTTTTTTTTAAATGTGCCCATCGGACGTGTTGTGCAGTTGTTGAGACCAGTAATCGGTCTCTTGTGTAGCGGTCTCAATGGAGGTTCCCAAGCGCTCGCAAAGAAATCTTGTTTTCGCAAGGTCTTTTTTGAAGTGCTCGGTCGATAACATCCATTGGAATCCAGGGTGCGTTGAGTGTTGTAGTGCTGTCAGACGGGAGAGGCGGAGTCTGGGGATAAATGTTTGGAGGCAGTAGACGTCCAGACCGCCGTGTACTGTGTGCGTGTAGAGGCATGCGTTCGTCACCGAGTTTTCGAGCTTAAGCCATTTCGACTTAACAACCCTTGTGAGCTCTTTGTCTGATTCGCTAAGGAGTGCGTGAGATGGTCCGGGACCGGAGACCAGTTTATATAGGAGACGGAGAATGAGAATATATATATAACAGTTGCCTCGACCTTATATATAATTTTATTAACGGCAATAGCAAACGGTAATAAGTTAAACGTTCTAGCTGATAGGATAGCAGGTATAGAGGTTTCGTTCCGTAAAATCCACTTAATCGAGTGTAGTGTTCTGAAACGTTTAAACTACGGAAAAACAATGAATACTACATTCAATATGAATTTACATGTGAAAGTATGTTAGCAAAAAAACATTTCATAACATCGTTTCAATATGCAATTGCAAACCCTTTAGAGAGCGATGCGCAAGCATATGCTCCAAAGATGCCTTAAGGCACTTTCGCTGATAACTCTAAAGTAGCAGTACGATTCGGCTCTTGAAATTCTGAAAAAAATTAACCAAACAAAGTGTAATAAAAGATTAACGATAATGATATTAAATTTCCTCGGCTAAGGTTTCTAGACCTGCTCTATTATCCCTGGTGTGCGGGAGTGGGTCAAAGGGCAGGAGGAATCACAGTCGCTGACCTAATCTTTAACGGGCCACGGCACCTTAGAAAATGCATGCATAGTATCGGACGTGCTCCGTTGCCAGTGTATATTCTGTGCGACTCAGGAGAAACAGACGTTGTCAAACACACTTTCCAAATATGCGCAGCGTTCACCGCAGACAGGGTGTAGCTGGCGCGGCTCTTAGACTAGGAACTCCCCACAACATGTAAACAAATGGCGCAAGCACTCTTGTACGACACCCACAGCTGGAACATCATGAAGAATTTTGCCGCGATCATCATTAAACGGAAAGGTTTGGTACAGACCGCGATGAGCCCTCTGAGCCCACGCAATCCCAAGGCAGAAATACGAAATAAAGTAGTATTGAAAAACGGTTCCAGCTTCTCGCCTCTTTTTGAGGCCATTTAGGTAAGAGGCTTTTGTGGCAATTATGCTAACGGCATCGATATTGAGTCCCACACTACCCGCTTGGGGGATGCGTAAAAGCGTTTTCCCTGTCACTAAAAAACAAAGAAAGATATTTAATGAAGGGCTTTTTGACATGTTCGCTAAGTCATTTTTCATCGAAGGTGCCGTGTAGAAAAATAATGAATGTATTGTTTATTAACCAATATTTGGTTTATGCACATATGTGTTACAGCTCTCCTGCATAACTTTTGTCAGCGATATTGCCTTTGTACACTGTTGGAGATGATACAGATCACACGATTTTCCGCATTGCTTGCATTCACACTCGGTCGATATCTCACGCAACCCATTTCGTATACCTATCTTCATATGAAATCCATGAATTGCAAACCCAGTAACGAAGTATCTGTTTCTACAGAATGGGCTCTTCCAGTAGTGTGTGGTCATTGCTCTAGTCTCATAAAAACGCCAATCAACATCCGCAAATGTATACTCCCATTCAGCAAGATGATTCTCGAAGGCCTCTGTTCTCGGTAAAGCATAGGTTGCTCTGAGATCCTCCACAAAGAGTGGTGTCGATGCCAACAGATAGATAAGCCGGTTGCGGCTGGTGCGGTGGACTACTAGTACTCTTTTTAGAAAGCTGGCTTTAATTTTGTCAAGTACTTCCAGATTCGCTTTCAATAGGTGGGGCCATATAGCGGCGGCCTGGAAAGAAGGTATTGCCCACTTTGATGCGATTATGTCCACAAAGGTGGTCAAAGAGACTGCCAGGAGAGCTCGTCTTAGCGTCCACTCAGGCTCCGGTCGAGAGGGGGAATCTGTAGACGGGAGGCGGGTGGGTGATAGGCAGGCGGACCAGGCTAGGCAAATACAGCAAAGGATTCCCCAGATGATGACTCTCGACGCACCCACAAGCGGGCGGGCTGCGGAAGGTATCAACGGCCTTCTTGAAGTCGCCGCCCCTCACCAAAGCGGGCTAGGGCGACTGTAGGAAGGCTGGAGTAGGGAGGAGAGGCAAACTGGCCACTCCCATGGATACGAAGCGATGCCTAGCAGTTACCGTTCCCTGGGGGTGGGGGGGAGGCGGGTGTTAGTGGGTTTGTGAGTCCCACACTAGTCACTGGCTGTGGTGGCGCATGTACATCACGATTCCCGTAATCCCCCATATTAATGCTAAGAGGTTTCAGCATATAAAAAAAAGTGGGGCCATATTACCTGCATCCCGTAAGCAGCGGTCGGTGCAATCTTTAAATTAATAAGGTTAAGAGCGACATCCAGTGACAACCGATGAGGCTCTAGGATAGTATGAAACGATAAACTGCCCTTACGAGCTCTTACCTCGACATGTTTAGTAAAATGTAAACCCTGCGTTGAAAAGACTACTTCCAGATATGAAAAATGTTGAACAAAATCTAAAGCTGCGCTGCTGCTCTGGCAAGCACTCGGTATTTTCCGAAAAATCTTTTAGTCGACGCGCTACCAATGCTGATAGTACTTTGAAAATAACGCCTTTCTTTGCTATGCCAAGGTATCAAGGCATCCACTTTCCCTTCGGTATCACATTTAGAAGGCTGACTTTCCATTCTTTAGGCAAGTGCGATGTCTCCGTGATTTCGTTGAAGATAGCAGCAAGGCAAGGAGCAAGAACAATCGCCTGTTGCAGATGTTCATTCTGAACGAGGTCTGGGCGGCCCGCAGCCTTTCCGGACGGCGCTTTCGTTATCACATCCACAACCTCCGAGAAAAATACTATAAGCCACAGATAGGACATTCAATACTATGCATATATATATATATATATATATTTTTTTTAGAAGGTTTACACGGAATAAGCAGCTCCAGAAAAATTAACCCGATTATAAAGCATGATCTGTTATGGAGATGGAAATGTATTTCCGCGCACCTGAAAATGAAACTGACCCCACACTAAAGCCTAATCTGGAGCTACTTCCTGAGCGAAGAAAGGAATCAAGAAATCCCTCGCTTGAAACTGTTCCAGTATTCCAGTTTTTCTTTTGTTTATTTGCGTGAGTTAGCTTTATGAGACGTGTTGAAAGATACCTTTCTTAGTGCGGCTAACACGCGATTTGAGATGCATAACAATCACCACCACTTCTGCACACCGACATTTTTTTGTGGAGGATAGTTAAATGCAGTTACGCACTACTGCTACGAGTAGGAAAATTCGGTTTACATCTCGAGCTGTGTGGGACTCAACCCTAGCGGATGGACGTTACGCCGCTGAGACCCATAGCCACTGAACGCACCTCCCCGCCTTAAGCTTCACTCTCTGACGGCCCAGATCTCCATAGAACAGTGCTATGGGCCATCAGGAGAAGTGGCGAGTGCCCTATCGGATCAATTGACCGGGGTCGCTCACGGGTTCCCCCACCTGTCAGGCGCACTTTGTCCTAGCCCTTGCGAACCCGTTTAATTCAAAGCTGCGCTTTCTTCGGCCGTGCTGGCCTCAAAAGAATTCTGCCTTTACATGCATCTTCTGTGATTTGTTTTTAGCACCTCCTGTGCTATTTCCGTTCCAAATTCGCATGCTTTTCTCATTTCAGGATGGGTTATTCCCGCTCTGGACGATTTCTAGCGAATGTGTCTGATCGCCGCGGCTCTGGCCTCTTCCCTATCCTGGCACTTGAGAAGTGTGTGTTCTGGACTGTCCTCCAGGGCATTTTCGCAGAAAAGGCATATTTCTGATGGGGCCTTTCCTATTCGTATGATTCGTATTAGGTACGATTGGAAGTTGCCATGCCCCGTGAGAATCTGTGTCAGGTAGAACCGACAGATATGCTAGGCATATTGTCTTATATATATATATATATATATATATATATATATACTACCTCCTTAGGTCCAATGACCTAAGGAGCCTGCCTGATCATTCACTGAGTTCGTAAACGTTTGCTTGGCGGATGACCATGCGAATTCAAATAGTACTAGCCACTATTTGGCGATTAGTTACGTTCTTCTTGCAGAAGTATGCATAATGAAAACAGTACATACATATACATGACCATGATAAATGTGATACAAACCCTTTGATGTGATAATAAAGGTAATTATGTTATGGTATATGTCTCCATACGTGCGCCCACGTCCGTCTGCATATATTGTACTGCGGCTTGCAAGAACTGTGAATGACGCAGCTAGCTGCGGCGTTGAAGCACGTGTCGCTGAAGGTGGCACTGGTAAACGTTTCAACTCATCAATTGTATGTCGATATGCTTTCTCAAAGGCGTTGTGCCAGTAACTAACTGGATTGATTGCCTTTTGGATTATTATTTCAAATATCCACCCTCGTTATGTATTCACCTTCGCTGTGGAGTTGCCTAACCGGTATGTAATTGGTATTTTTGGTTATTTAGTGCTATTTCCTTATCTACATTGGCCATTAATTCCTGTCAAGTCGTATATTGTTAGACGAGTTAAGTTAGTTTTTCGTTTAAATAGTGAAAAATCACAATTGCGTGATTTGTGCCGCAAGACCACATTAAGCGCTTCCGATCGCTATGTTAAATCTTCATGCGACCGAGTCAGGAGGTCGAAATATTTCGAGTTATAAGATTAAGATCGTCTACCGGAGTATCAAGATTCGGTCCCCGGTGTTGATAGAATTGTCTTTGAACGATGCTCATTAAGAATAAATAATATACCATACCTGCGGCTGAGAGTCAGCGGCTATGCTACTGCCACAAGAACGGTTGAGAAAATTCTAGATATCTCAACTTGTCCGGCCCTCGCCGCACGACGATTCCAAGCCCGTAGGGGACGGAGGATTGTCTAGTTTTAGACACATATTCTTATAGGATTAGGATAGCGTTGTATTGCCGACGAGTTTTCTCGCGGGTCCAAGAGCCCGCGAGAAAACAATTATGAAATCGGACGCGGCGTTTGACGACCCTTAACAGGCGAGTGAGAGTCCTTTCATGTTATTCTGACTTAAGCGCTTGAGCGGGCCTTGGGGATGAGCAGAGCGGCTGGCTGACAAAAATCGTCTGCTGATTTGTTATAAGGGCGCGCAATTCGAAACTTCAAGTGCTCCAGATTTGATCCGAATAACCAACATTCTGTAAGTCATACAACCTTGAGGCGACGTCAATTCGAACAACGCCCATTTCTGTAGACATGCGTTAAATGAGCTTTGCTGAATTGCGCGGGAGGAGCGCAACGCTGTTGTAGGCATCAACAAATGGTGTGATATACTCAGGGCATGGTGCCTAAAGGAGATACGATGCTGGAACCCGCTTTCGGTTAGTTTTTTCAAGTTCCTCTATACAAGACCAGCTTTTTATTATTACCCATAATACTATTAACCGAAGACCTGGAAGGCCTGGAGCAAAACTTAAGAGAGGCTGCGGTTTTTAGACCGCCGAAAACACGAAGTTCTAATCGGTAACGCCAATAGTCCGACACTGTTCAGCCCGCAAGATGGTGTCAGTCTGTGCGTAACGCATTTCTTCCCTCTCCTAAAGAGTTTTTTTCTGACATGGAACATTCTCAAATTGAATGAAAAGCATTGTTTTAGCAATGGGGGGAGGGGGTTGTGGGACGGTGGTATTTTGTTCAGAAAATTAAGCCTTCTATGAGTTAGGCGTTTTCACTGACATTTGTGTTTGTTTATAATTGAATCTCAGGTTTAGGTAACGATGCTGATATTCGTGGGCGTCGGTCCACGTTTCACCTGGTGTGACTTGGAGGCAGGTCCTTGGTAGATTGTAATCGTAGGTCTGCTGTGCTTCTACCATTTATGGCCGTACGCGAATTGATTTCACGCAGGGCTCGCAAAATTCGTACAGATAAAGCGAACAAATTGCGTACATGATGTTCCGCCTCGCAGCCCTGGCGTGCTGGTTTGCAGAGCTAGTGAAATTGCAGTTTGCTTTACTGCGAACTCCGTGAATGCGCTCGAGATGTCCGGGGCAAGTGCGACTCCACATGCGCATGGCTCTCTCTGCCTGCGACTAATGCCTTGGGGTTCTTCCAGCTGCCCATTATCCTACAGCCGATCTGAACCAGGCGGGGGGTGGGGGGGGGGGGGGGGGGCGAAGGGGGCAATGCAATGGAACGGAACAGAACCACAAAAAGCACCACGCAATCTCTCGCGCGCGCGACAGTAGCAGCAGCCGCCGCTGCCGTTCCAGCTCCATGACTTCCAGGAACAAAAGCAGACAGACATTCTCTGAGCCCACAAATTGCTAGTAGCCAAATGATAATTATGATGCTGCTGCTCGTGATGATAATGATGAAGCTCATCTGAAGAAAAAACATCGACAACATAACTGGGGCCGTTTGTTTTTGCCCCCCCCCCCCCCCCCGTGGTAGACGAAGGGAAAGGAGAAGGGAAACAAATACTACCACGACGAAGACCACCAACAACTAGCTAACTCGACCAACCACTGCTGTGGCTGCTGCGAAGGGACGAAGCAGACGGATGTGGGCTGCTTGATCGCTCGCATTGATTCCGTCCGCTTAAAGAGCGCTAGGAACAGGACATAGAGGAGAAGGAAGAAGAACAAGGAGGGGGCGGCGGCGGTGAGGGAATAGAAGCCCACCACAGGGAAAAAGTCCGAACGGCGGCCCCTGGGGCCGTCGTCGACGCCTCCGCCGCCGCCGCAGCAGCAGCAGCAGCAACAGCAGCCAATACGCTCTGTTTCCCTTCTGCTGCTGCTGGTTCGACGCGGCAGCGGGCGGGGGCGACGGCGGCCGCCGCGGCGGCAGCAGCTGTAGTGGGGACCCCCAGGCGTGGTGGCTTTGTGGTACGATTTGTGGTACGTCGACGCTGCGGCGGCGACGACTCGCTGGCTGTCTAATATGGCCGCGGCCGCAACAGCAACAACAGCGGCAGCAGCGGCGGCGGCGGCGGATAATGGCCGACGTGAGCAGCCAGCCAGCCGCTAGATATCCAGCCAGCCAGCCACCAACAGTCAGGCAGGCAGGCAGACCTACAGGCAGCTGGTCACGTAGAGTAGAGTCACTTGGAGAGTGGTTGCCCGTCGATCGGTCTTCAGTCGTCAGTGAGATCTCGAGGCCGCTGTCGCGTTGTCTGTTGCAGCGCCGCTGCTGGCTCCGCCGGTAGACTTCGCCGCGTTGTGTATCATCGTATCGCGCTTGATGAAGGAGCGGCACCGCTGTACATAATAGAGAGGCGCTGCTGTGGCTGTCTGTGGCTTTCGTTGATCGCTGATCGATCAGACCGACGAGTTCGTTTGGACTTTTAGTTTCCGTCGTCCGTCTTATTGTGCTTACAGAGGCGGGGGCTGCTGCTGCTGCTGCTGGTGCAACATCAGCCAGCCACTTCTTCTTCAAGAATATTTTGTGTGGCTGTTGTGATCATCATCATTATTACTACTACTACTACTACTACTATAATTACAGATAATATCATCGGCGGCTGGTTATTGTTATTGTTTATTGTGCAGGTCGTCGTCGTGGTTCTACTGCTGTTGCTGTTGTTGGTGGTAGCCGTGGTCGTGGTGGTGATGTTCTTATTCATGGTTGTGGTTGGTAAACGCTCTCAGTGTGAAGGGGGTGGTTGCCGCCGTTGCCAGCTATTGTGATGTGACTGTGACAGTGACGACGACGACGACGATAACGATAACAACTTTGGGGTGTTGACGAACATAATACGACAAAGTGGCATATTTGCCTTCGACAGGCTCAAGCACAAGACCATAAGCAGTAGAAGCAGCACGGGCAGAAGCCGAACAAGATCAATAGTGAATGAAATCAGCTGAAGCTGAATGAAGCCACTGCATATTGACATGCCGCTGTTATTGGTATCGCATTTGCTTCCTGCTAACGTACCGAATCCTGCCGTTGTGTTACGGGCAATCATCAGCTAGTACGACCGAACGAACGTGGACGCCATCGCAGCGAATTCTGCTTCGAAAGCTACCGCTGCCGCTGAAGGTTCTATGTTCTTGCGCTGATGCTGTTGCTGCTGCTGCTGAGGGGAGCTGTTGTTGCTACGGTTGTTTTCGTCGGCCGTGTTGATATGCTCACGGCTTCGTGTAGAGGAGGAGAAAAAGGAGTTACATCAACAGCAGGGGCAGGAGCTCAAACCCGATCGCCGACGATTGTGTTACGTCGCCTCGTCGACTCGAAAGAGGCCGGCCGCGCCGAACGGGGCCACATTTGGCCCTTGACGGCTGCGGCGACGTCTAGCGGCGACTAGTCATTCCTAATTATAAATTAATTAATAACTAACTAACAAACAAACAAACGAACAGACCGACAACACAAGTTTTATTCATACACCTACTACTCGTCCGTCACACCACTTCGATCGCTTCAAGCTTCAATCGCTCGTTTGCACTCAACCACTACCACTACCATTGATTGATTGCTGCACTCAACTACCATTAGATTGAGAACGAAATCATCTTCGAAGGCCACCGACAACAAGAACAAGAACCATACTCGAATAGTAAAAGAAAGAGAGATCGTACAGAAACACAGAAAAAGAAGAAGAATACAAACGCCAGCGTTCATTCACCATCAGCACCCCCACCGAGGAAAAGGACAGCTGCAGCATTTAACTTAACTTAGAAGGTGTGGCTATTGTCGAGTAGTTGTCGTTGTTGTTGCCGTTGTTTCCGCTTCGGCTCTAGCCGTAACTAGACGAACGTGGTCATCATAATCTCCTGCACCTGCACCTGCATCATCATCGTCAGAACGTCGAGGAGGTGGCGGAGGTGAAGAAAAAGGACAGAAGAAGCACAACGAAGCGACATAATGGCGGCCACAGCAACAGCGTCGAATAGCAGCGGCAGTAGCGCGACCACGGTACCGTTGGCGTCGACGCGTCTCGTTGACGATCGAACATTCGTTCCGCCACAGCAGTGTCATGTGTTCGAACCCACAGCCGACGACTTTAAAGATCCGCTGGCGTACATCGCCAAGATTCGCCATCTCGCCGAAACGACGGGCATCTGCAAAGTGATTCCGCCCAAGGTAGGCAGACAGACTCTCGCGCTAATAACGCACAGGAGACGCATCGATGTTGGTGTTGTTGTGTTGTTGTTGTTTTTTCTCTTTGTCATTATTATTTGTGGTGGTGTCGTTGTTGCAGTTGTTGGTGCTGTTGTTGCTGCTGCTGCTGTCGCTGTTGTTTTCATTGTGTGAATGATCCTGAGAGCCAAAGGAAGGCTGGTGGTGGTGTGGTGATGAAAATGTGTCTGTCTCGATGTCAGACCGTGCAGGACAGCAGCTAACAATGACGGCGACGACAATACTACTACTACTAATAATAATACTAATACATATTATTACTATCAATGTCCTGGCGGCAACACCAGCATAAGCTCAGCAGCAACAATAGCACGAAGAACAGCGAATTAATCACCTACACCACCACGACCACAACTTCTGAACAAACGAATCTTTCTCTGACAGGGATCTTTCTTCATAAATGTCCGCAGTAATAGTGGTAGTAGGGGATAGAGTTGATCTGACGGTAAAACGAACATTGGATCAACAACACATGAGGCCGGTAGAATCACGAACGTTGAGTTATGACGTTGTACATACGAAATGCCACGCACACCAGGGCATCGGTATTCATCCTCATCATGGATGAGGTCCAGATTGAGTCTGTTTATGCTGCCAGTCTCACAGATTGCCAACCCCACCACTAACAGGCTACTACGTAATTAGAATCGATTTTTTCGATTACTGAGGCTTATACTAGGCATACTGATGGCTGCAGTAGCTGCTTCCTCTTCTCCACCCAGTCTCTTCTTAGGTCGGATTGACTGATAGCGTCGCTGCCAACGCTGCTTGGGCTCCGCGGTAGCTATCAAAGAGACCTATGAATAATATACCAGAGTAGTAATCATCATATTCGTGGTCGGGTGTTGCTAAACCAACTACAGATCTATCGCCTAGACGTACGTAATATGTCGTAGTTCTTCTGCTAGGTGGAAGAATCATAATAATGATAATAATAATAAAATAATACTAGTGCTAACGATCATCGTCATCATATTCGGTCACGGTAGTAGTAGTTGTTGTTGTATTAGCTGTGTTAGTAATGATTGGTAATAATAAAATAACTAACCCAGAGAGAGAAAGAGAGTGTGTGTGTGTACAAAGTCATCGGTCGAGCTTTCATGAGTGATTGTCGGATATTCCCTGTGAAGAGACTTTTGAGTGAGACAGAGAGAGAGACGTGTTTTGCAGTTGACGACGTTAGCCTCGTAAGCGAGAGAGAGAGAGAGAGAACCAGAGAAAGGAATTGATTTGAGCTATTGTTGTAGCAGTTTGCTGTAGCAGTAGTAGTAAGTATTACGACAAATAGTGCTAGCAGCCTGGATTGATGTTTGTTGTAGCAGCAGCTGCTGCTGTAGCTGCAGTAACCAACGAATAATAGCAATCGCATTGAGCTGTAGAACTTCTAGTCATAGCAGGTCGGGCCCTCAAACCACCAAACAGGAAGAGGCCAGGAACAGCAAACAGCTACGCTCAAGAGGAGGGAAAAAACATGAGCGTCATTGGAACGCGCTCAACGCAACCAAATACGAAGCGACGACGGTGACAAAGACGAAGTAGCAGCACCAGCAGAAGAAGAGGAAAAAGAAGAAAAGGAAAGACAATGTAGCAGCAAGGCCGAAAGACGGTCAATTCTGTAGCAGCGGATTTGCTGCTTTTGTTGCTGTTGTTGCTGCTGCTGCTGTTGCTGTTGTTGCAGTCGTTGTTGTTGTTGGTGGTGTTCGCCAATGGGGCGCAGGAGAAGAAGGTAACCTTGAGTAGCTTGAGCAGCAGTGGCGGCCGCGGCGTTAGCAGCAGCAACAACAACAACAACAGTGCTGTCCTGGTGATCAATTAAGCTGCTGCTGCTGTTGCTGATGATGCAGCTGCTGCTGCTACTAACGAAGACGAAATTTGCGACTATTTGTCCGAAACTGAGTAATTAATGATTCAAACTAATAATCACTTAGTTGATCTTCGTTGTTGCCGTTGTCGTCGACGTCGTCGTCGTCATCATCATTAGCATCGACATCATCGGCAATAATCATGGCGGCGGCCTGTGGCGTCTCTGCTTGGCTGGACCGACCGACCGATCGACCGACTGATTGAGCCAGTGAGTGGACGCTTCGCATCGCCATCTTCGTGTCCTTTGGACTAGGATGTCTACAGCTATAATTACTACAGCTGCAACGGATCCTGATACCGGTGGAGATCGTGGCGGTGGTGGAGATCGGGGTGGTGGTGGTAGTGGGGCGCGCTCGCTAATCATGTGCTAATAATCTACCATCGTCGCCATCATGCTCAGCATCAGCAGGAGCAGCAGCCACCATGATTCTCACGCTGGCTGCAGTGTAACGTCGTCGTCGTCGTCCTGGGCGTCGTATGGCGAACAATTGATTCATCATGATCATCGTCGTCGTCGTTGTTTTAGCCTTTCAGCGTGTTTGATGATCGACATCGACAATTTGGGTTGGGCGTGATGACGAACTAGACGTGGTGTGGTATGCTATAGTATGGTGCGCCATAGACCATCAGGCCAGACCGTACAAGATCAGCACCATGATCAGGTACCATCATCGGTACTCGTCTGATACCAGAGCCAGATCCAGATCTCACCATCACTAATCAGATCAGACCAGACCAGGGCTATGTGCAGATTCTGTTTCGTTTGCACGTGGGCAGTGGGAAACGCGACGACGACGCAGAATCTCCTCGTCACGTTTTCCCTTTTTCATTCCTTTCCCCACCCCACACCGCCCCCACTTCCCATCTTCCCTCATCGCCCACCCCCCGCCCCCCCGAAGTCTTGAATTGGCTTCTTCGTTTTTGGCCTCTACTACGGTTGATTATGGCGACGGCGACAATGGTAGCGATGATGATGATAATGATGGTATGGTAGTAGTCAGGTCTGTCGTCGTCGTCGTCATTTTGAGCAGCAATGGCGTCGTCACCGTTGTAACGGACGGCTGACCGGACGACAACGACAATGACTTCATCATATCTACAACAAGTATTCAGATTCAGACGAAGGCAACACACGAATTACCGTGTATGTTTGTCTGTCTGTCTGTCTGCCGCTCGCTAATAGTAGTAATCGTAGTAGTCGTAGTCTTAGTAGAAGTCGTCAAAATATGGGTATCGGGTGTTGGTGCTTAGTTGGTGGCCACTCTCACTGCCTACGCGCCGCTCGCTCCACATAAATGAATGAATGAATGAATCATCCATCGCCAATCATCAACATTATCATCATCATCATCATCGGCGATCCGATCATAAAGAGGCTAGCAGGCAGGATGATACATCAATCAAAACAAAACAAAAAACGCCGTGAGAGCGTCTATCTACCTAGCCGATAAATAGGCCCAATGCTGAAGTAGTGGTACCAACATGCGTAAATCTATCAATTAATCAGAGAGGGAGGGGTTTTTCATCGAGTCGCTTCTTGTTCTTTTGGGTTGGGGGTGAGAGGGGGGGGGGTGAGGTAGGCTGGAGGAAGAATATGATGCTACAATGTTGTTCTTGGATGAGCTATGCATGATTGTAGTTGTTGTCATTATTGTTGTTATGCTGCTGTTGCTGGCAGCGACGCGGATCGTGCAACTGCTGTTCCTGCAGCTGCTGCTGTTGTTTTTGTTAAGTAGTCCTGTTGTTGAAGGCTGGCGGTGTTTTTGCTATTTGTATCAATGTATGTCGATTGATTTCTCTACCTATCTACCTTACTGTAGCTGGCTGTGTGATGTGATGGTTGTGGTGGTAGCAGTAGGTTGTGGGTTGTGGCGTTGTTGACCTCGTGCGTGTATATCTATGTGTGTATATATGGGTGTAATTATGTATATATATGTGTGTGTGGTGTGTATATATATATATATATGTGTGTGTGTGTGGTGTGTATATATATGCGTGTGTGGTGTGTATATATATGTGTGTGTGCATATATATGTGTATATAAGTGTGTATGTGTAGCAAACAACACACGCCAAGAGAGTGTTGTGCGTCGCATAACAGCTTTAGGCCTCCCTCAGCTGGTGGCGATCATTTTGTGGTGACGACGACGACAGTGATGATGATGATGATGATGATTGGCATTTTGCTGTAATCGGATGGCTGTGATGCAACAAAAAACAACAGCAGTGCCGCCGTCGCCAGCCACCACCGTATCGTGTTTGGCCTAATCGATACTAGCTCATCGATAGCTCCAGAAACATCGAGGTGGCCGGGCCGTGCCGATTCAGCTGGGCTATATGGAAGACACAACAATAGCATCAACAACAACAACAAACAACCTCGTTTTGATTACTTGTTGTTGCGTTTATGTTGCCATTTGCTGCCGATCGACTAGGGTTCAGGATCCACGGCAATTGGTGTCCGTAGCGGACGGGGGTTAAAGGGGAAGGGGTTAGATCAAGGAGACACGATGATGATGATGATGCTGGCGGCGGCGGCGGCCTATCCCGGAAGAAAAATAATTGAGCTCAAATGCTTCCGAGGTTGGCAGCGAGAAAACAAAAAGACGTCGCCGTCCTCCACCTTCTTCGAGGACGCATTGTTGTTTTCGTATCCTCTGAGTAGTAGGCTGTTGAGCTAGTTAGTATATGTGAGGTCTCTCTTTTAGTATGTCATGCACAGCTACTGCGTATGTAGCCGATAATAACCCGAAGACCAAAGTGAAGCACTGAAGTGAAGACAAATGCAATGGACGATGATACGTACGCCTACCGTACCGCCAGCCCTATCTGTGTCGTAGCAGTAGTAGTGTCCGGGTGACTTTGATAATTTTGTTTGCTGTTACCTTAGCCCATAACTGTAGCGGGGCTGTGTAACCACTATGTACCCGGGTAGCACCGGCTGACGACCACTGAGAGAATAAGGCATGCAAAGGTGAGGTCGGGTGGGTGGGGAGAATTGATGTTGAACTTCACCACCCCGCAAAACACCCCATCCGACAGACAGCCGCCGCTTATCTTAGTTAGCGGGTGCGAACAAGGCGAATAGCGTGGTTTCATTCAACAAGGTCATCTCGTCCGTTTGTCCATCTGTTCGTTCGCCCGACCGACATTTGTCCTACTATTGCCGTTGTTTTTTGCTTCCCGGCGTCAAGAAGCAATCATTCTCAAGTATTGGTATGCCGGAATCCGCTGTAGACGACGGATTAACGGCAACTCTGAAATTACCCCCCCCCCCCCCCCGGGCAGGGATTGCCAAGGTTGTTTCCTCGGCGGCGTCGTGGCCGTGTTACAACGTCCCTGGGTGTCGTCTGCCTGTGTTTTCGTGTAGACACATACATATGTATGTATATACACAAATACATACGTATATGTGTCTGTATGTATGTGAGTGTGAGGGTTATGGCTACATTTTGTGTGGGTGTGTATGTTTGTGGGGTAGTGGTGAGGGTGGAGGGGTGTTTTATACGCATTTGAGGACTTCATCACGTGAGCTACGAGAGCTCCTCATTCGGTGCCCCATCTTCCTCCTCTCCCTTCATCCCCCCCCCCCCCCGCCCTAACCTGTGCCGCTGTGAGTCGCCGCTGCTGTTGCTGTGAAATACTACGACGGCCGGTCGTAGTAATAAGCCCCCCCCACTCGTCGGACACTACGACACCCTAACGCTAGCAGTAGGCAACGCAGGCAACAATGACATAACATAACAACAACAGCGTCAACAACGCGTATCAGTGGCAAACGCAGCAGCAGCAGCAGCACAAGTGGCAATTCCACCAACCATAGCCACTGGCTTGGGCTAACACTGGTACACTTCGTCGTCGTCGTCGTCGTCACGAACCCTGTTGCCACGACATTGTTGTACAACAACGATACAAAGACGGTGTGAATTAGGTGTGGGCTTAGCGCTTGGCTCTCATCATTGCAATCGTTGTCGTCGTCGTCGCCGCCGCCATCATCATCATCATCTGCCGCCGCCGTTGTCCACCATTCTTGCTTTCATCTCAATATCTCAATTCCCAATGCATCCATTGGTCAGCAGGAGCAGCACCCACAACAACAAATACCCGTGTTTTTGCCTTTGATCTTCCTAGTAGTTGAACTAAAACCAGCGGCGTCCATAGCGGCCTGTATGGGAGGAGACGGCCCCTCTGCTGGAAACCGTAGCCAGCCGCAACCACAACACGCACACAGTTCTGCTTGCTGGCTGATGGTGTCCCAATTGTTGCCATATTTGTGCATGCTGTGCATATATATATATATATATATATATATATAATGTAATGATTCTACATTGGGATTGTCGGTTCATCGACTCATATCTATTCTACATTGGGATTGTCATTCATCGATTCATATTTATTCACTTCGACCTGGTTGTTGTTGTTGTTGTTGTGATTCCTCCTGTTTCACTCCGTTAGGAGGTTCCACCTGCAATTAGGCGTAACGTGCCCGAGTTAAGAAAGGGAGCAGCAGGACTATCCTTCATTTGGCTGCGCGAGAATTTGTGTTGAGTCTTTTCGCGTGTCATATAGGCGTGTAACATGCAGCTATATTTCCGTATTTGGGTATCATATATCCATGTGCGTATATATATATATATATATATATATACAGCGTCTGCCAATGTCGGCGTGAGCACAGCTTTGTTGATATTTCCGGCATTTCCTATACAGTGGCGGAGCTAGTCATTGTGCCTAAAGAATGGTGGCCGCCCGCCGTTGTAGAGAGCAATGGTACGTCATTACCAGCAACGGCGGCGGCAGCTGCAGCAACAGAGAGAGAGAGAGACAGAGAGAGGCATGCGCAACTAGGCTTATCCGAGGCGAAGTGGTGGGGCCTGATCATCATCAACATGAACAGTGAACTCCATCTATCTGTGTGGCCGACGCGGTGTGTGTGTGCGGTGCCAGCGGATCGTACCGGGGTACTGGGGGTTTTTCTCTAGTGAGCACGCAGTGACAGCCGTGACACATGCAATAATGCTATTCTGTCGAAACGCAACGCCGTACGCTCAGCGCCAAATCTAAACTAGACGCTGATAGTTCATTAAATTGTCGAAGACTAGTATGTTGTACACTTGCCGATAAATAAAAATAAGACGTTATAAAAAAATTGTGGTAGTCGACTAATCGCTTGCGCTTATTTTCTTGTATTTGTTTGGTGTTCTTCGTTTGTTGTCAATATGTGCGTAGCATTCATTTTTATACACGTGTCAGTCAACTTTAGCATCTCGGCAATTTGATTTTTGACTGAGATCTACTGAGGCGCATCTCTGAATTGGTGCGTGTTTTCGATAGAACGGATGAAGCAAGTTACTTATGATAAACGTTTACCAGATACTATATATAATATATATATATATATATATATATATATATATATATATATGGAGGAGACGCTGATGGTTGCGTCAGCGGTGCATGGAGACTTGCAAATAAGAGCAACGTATGCTGTACGGTGCCGAATTGGCCCAGTGTTGCAAGCGCCTACGACGACAGGCAATCGGATGGGTCTCTCTTGATGGGCTGTGGGAGTGTCCCGTTTGCTTTCGCTTCGCTTTCTCTTTCGGCCAGCCATCAAAGTGTGAATCATCATCAATGAAAGTCGCTCTGCGGCTGCGGCACACCAGTGCTATCACAGTTTCAATGGAATTCAATACTCTTATTCAATTGAGGTCATATGTAATTGCAAATCGATGAATTCTTATCCCGAATTTCTCAAAAATCGGTAGACAAAAACACTTTCTATAAACGGATGTGTATCGTCACGCTTTGAACCTTATATCAGTTGCCTGATTGCGTTCGCATTTAGTCGGAGCCGTGCTACCTTACGAATAGCGTAGCATGCCTTGTTGGTTCAGTGGCCTGTTCTGTGAAAATAGTTACGAAATTCTGCTGGTCTCGTTGAAGTCTGGCGTTTGATCAAAAAGTTAAGATTTAATTGGATTCCTCTATCTTTGCGGATACATCAACGACGAACATTGCCGGCTAATTCAAGAAAAGCTGACAAGTGAAAAGTACACGTCAGTTTATGTGGCTTCGAGGAAAGAAGGTGGCTCTCTTTTATGCTTTTGCTAGTAGACTCCGCTCCACAGTCGCATCTAATTTAACAGCACTCGTGTAAAGATACTGCTATCTAAGTAATGGAACTCGCATTTATAAAAATGATAAACTGCTATGGGCATTGTATGCTCATGCATGTAGACACTAAACAAATAGACAATCGACTTAAATGTGCGTTTTTGTCGAGTTGGGTGTATTTCGGGTACAACTTCGTCTACAGCGCTTGCATAGCTTCTGCAATTGTTTGCTCCTCAGCTGCTTACTTTTCCCTGTCTTTCTTTGTTCCTCAACGTTGACAGCCCTCCTTCTCTGCTTATGAAGGCAGCAAAAGTAGAACATTGGGTTAATGGCTACAGCGATGTGTGGTGGCCACAGACAATGTTTAACATCCCGAAATGTCTATGGTATATTTCTGAGTAAATATATATATATATATATATATATATATATATATATTGTGGCAAAGGTGAGGGCGATTATAAGTTGAGATTTTAATGATAACGCAGCAAAATATATAACCAGGCAAGATGGGCTTAAGGCGACACATTTTATTACATTCATCTATTATCAGCGAATATTGTACTGTTAAATCCACATGCAATGCTAATACATGTTAGGCCTAAATTGAGCTAATAATTAATATACTAGCTAATAAATAATAATAATTATAATATTAGAATGAAACCTGAAAATGTTTGAAACTAATGTAGTGTTGCAAATATATGACAATTGTGTATGCGTATGTACATGTTCTGATGATTGTGATTACTGTAATTAATGCTTACACGGATATGCCTTTTGTTTCTTTGGTTGGATAGGATTGGCAGCCCCCGTTTGTGGTTGACGTGGATAACTTTAGGTTCACTCCACGAGTTCAGCGGCTTTCGGAGCTCGAAGCCTCGTCGCGACTGAAGCTGAACTTCCTCGATAAAATCGCCAAATTTTGGCATCTCCGCGGGAACACCCTCAAAATACCACTTGTGGAGAGGAAGAGTCTCGATCTTTTTAAGTAAGTAGCACCACATATATACGATGTTCTATTAACCATTGATCTTCGAAGTTCGAAGCAATCATAAATTCTTGCAAGCCTATGTATTTTGACATAATATGTTTGAGTAGAAATTTGTATATGTTTTCACGTTAATCGCATATATAAACATTGGAATCTTGATTATCGTGTACTTCTTAGCAACGTTTACAGTAGACGTGGACGCGTGGTGCATTCAACTCACTGTTTGATAACAATATTGTCCCTTTGTAGGTTACATCGAATTGTGCAAGAGGAGGGTGGCTTCCACCAAGTGGGCCGTGAACGCAAATGGTTTCAAGTGGTACAAAAGCTGGGTCTACCGGCGGTGAAGTCGCTCTCAACCGTTCTTCGCAACCACTACGAACGAATCCTATTGCCGTACGATATCTTTAAAAATACTGGCGGGTTTGTTGCGTCGGAGACAAAGCCCGCGGTTAAGGTGGAAGAGGTATGTCATTTTTAGCATGCGAAAATACACACATATATATATATATATATATATATATATATATATTAGATTCAGTTTTGCTTATTTCTGTTTGCGTTATTCGCGTGCGCGAGCGTGCATTTCTTGGAGAACGATTTCTAAAAGTGACCAGTACACAGATCATATGTGCACTAATACCGATAATATAAGTAGCAACTTCATAAACGAAAACTTGATGATGATTATGACATTTAATGGTCATTGCTGTTGTTGTTTTTGTTGCTATCGCTGTTTGGACTTTGACAGGTGGATAGAGATTACGTGCCACACGAAATTGTACAGCGGCAGAACATACGTCCGCCGAGCACGACTGGCCAGCGCCGCAGCAAGCGGCATTGTGACGCCTCGCAGGGCGACGATGGCGGCGGGGTTAACAAAGTCAAGGGTGGCGGTGGTGGCGGAGGAGGTTGTAATGGTGGTGGTGGTAGCAGCAGCAGCAGCGCGGCCGTTGTTGTTACGAGCGCGGGGGGCGGTGAGGTGTCGGACAATAAGGAGCTCAAGCGGCTGGCCTTCTATGGCGCCGGACCTAAGCTTCCGGGCTACTCGCCGCCCAAGAAGAAGGTTAAGGACGAGCCGATCGGCAGCGAGGCCGTGGCACACATCATGTGTAAGGCGTGCGACAAGGGAGACGACGAGGACCGCCTGCTACTGTGCGACAAGTGCGACGCACCCTTCCACACGTTCTGCCTACGGCCGCCGCTGCACGACATACCCAAGGGCGAGTGGCGTTGCCCGGGCTGCGTTGCGAGCGAAGTTCTCAAGCCGAAGGAGGCGTTCGGGTTCGAGCAGGCGCGACAGGAGTACACCCTGCAGGAGTTTGGCGAGAAGGCGGACCGCTTCAAGCGGGACTACTTTCACATGCCAATCCACAAGATCGGCACCGAGGTAGTCGAAAAGGAGTTCTGGAAGGTTCTCGCCGATATACACGCAGACGTGACGGTCGAGTACGGGGCTGACCTCCATTCGGCCGAGGTCGGAAGCGGTTTTCCAACCGAAAGCACACCGGGTTTGATGCCCGAAGACCGCGAATACGTCACATGTCCGTGGAATCTCAACAACCTCGCCAACTTAAGTGCGTCTGTACTTCGGCACATCGATAGCGACATATCCGGCATGAAGGTGCCTTGGGTATACGTCGGAATGTGCTTTTCGACCTTTTGCTGGCACAATGAGGATCATTGGAGCTACTCAATTAACTATCTCCACTGGGGTGAGCCAAAAACTTGGTATGGTGTACCGGGCGATGCCGCAGAGAAGTTCGAATCGGCGATGGCTGCCAAGGCACCTGAGCTTTTTGAGGTTAGTAGGCTGTGACCCTTCTCTTGTCGCATTTATATAAGAGACGCAGCGTTAATAGCATCCGACGCTCGTGTGGCGCTTGTGATTCACAGGACTAACTTATTGGCTTATTCTGTCGGTTCCCATGTATTGTCATGTATGTGCAGGCCCAGCCGGATCTACTGCATCAGTTGGTTACTATCATGAATCCAACGGTGATGCAAGCTTCGGGAGTTCCGATCTATCGCGTGGACCAGAAGCCTGGCGAGTTTATCATCACTTTCCCGCGTGCCTATCATGCTGGATTTAACCAGGGGTCAGTAATTTATTGAATGTTGGTCGTGTGATATATTGTTTTATATAGATTCTTATATTGAGGCCCTACGAATGTGTCTAGATTAGAAGTGCTAGAGTATGTGCCTTGAACTGTAATTTGTTTTTCCTGTTTCAGTTACAACTTTGCCGAGGCTGTTAACTTCTGTCCTGCTGATTGGTTACCTATTGGGCGTGCTTGTGTGCGTCACTACGCACTGCTGAACCGGTTCTGTGTGTTTAGCCACGACGAGCTTGTTTGCAAAATGGCATCCGATCCCGATAAGATTGATATCGGGCTGGCAGCGGCTACTTTCCACGATATGCTCACTATGGTCGAGGGTGAATGCCAACTGCGAAATGCTGTAAGCGATTGGGGTGTTACGAAGTCGGAACGACTCATCTTTGAGATCATCCCCGACGACGAGAGACAGTGCCGCAGCTGCAAGACCACTTGCTTTCTGTCAGCCATTACGTGCCAGTGCCGCGAGGAGCGCGCACGCCGTGGCGACAAGGAAAGCAACAAAGACGAGAAGGAACAGAGCTCTATGGTGTGCCTCCATCACGCCAGAGAACTTTGCAACAGCTGTAAACCAGCACAGCACATTCTCAAGTATCGGTATGCGCTCGATGAACTGCCGACAATGCTTGAAAACTTACGCCGAAAGGTCGAGGCGTTTGATGAATGGGTGCGCAAGATCAAGGAGCTGCTAGTGAAGAACCGAAACCCGAAGCCTAGTCTCGAAGATCTTAAAGCGCTGCTGAATGAAGCGAATGAACACAACTATCCCTCAGTTGACGTCGGGGCAGCTCTTAAGAAGGCGGTGCGTCAGGCCGAAACATACGCGCAGTTCGCGCAACAATTGTTAGCAACTAAAGTTCGCACGAGGCGACAGGATGTCAACAGCCAGTCAGTTGGAAGACTTACCAAGGATGAATTGGCAAAGTTCTACCAGTAAGTGCTTGTCAAGTTTAATGCGTCTTTGAATGAGCTGTCGAGACACTAGTGTGTAGTTGATTTGAAGACAACATGTGCAATTGAAGTGTCTTATGAATGTTTTGATCAGATGAAACGAGATTTCTGTTAGATGAAACATTCTTTTTGGAGACTATCTATTATATGCCTGCATTTTTACGTGTCACGTGTATGTATGTTAAATATATATATATATATATATATATAACCGGGCTTACCCATTCCTGACGGTTGGCTTGTGTGGGCACTTCGCAGGGAGATGCAAACAATGCAATGCACAATCAAGGAAACTTCAATCATTCGCGGTTTGATGGACAGTGTGGAAAATTTTTGCACGCAGGCTGAAGATTTTCTCAAGATGAACGATTCGGACGAGTCTATTCCCCTGGATAAAATTAAGGTAATGAGTAATGCATATTCATGTTGTAGTACTTTTAAAAAAGTGTGCAAGATTGTAGGAAAATTAGCTTGTAACACACGTGGTGAACTATTAGTATTCTTAGACCTTCCATAGTGCGTTTAATGTCATTTAGACATTTCAGTTTTGACCAAGAGATAAAAATTATTACAGAAAGCTTTTCTGAGGAACACTTATTTTTATTTGTGAATATCCGTTTGTCTGTTATCTATGACCATGTACAGGAGCTGACGGTACGTGGAGAGTCATTAGATGTTGAATTGCCTCAGCTGACGCAGCTGCGTCACAAAACAGATCGCGTTAGCTGGCTGCGCAGAGTCAACCGTCTCTTAAATGCGCGAAGAGATTCAGAGCATGTGGTCAGCGTGAGTCTGCAAGAAATTCGCGTTTTGCTTCGTGAAGGTGTGAGCCTTGCACCTCACCGGAATATCGAAAGCCGAGCAGGGCAACTGCAGCAGTTACTGGTCGATTGTGAAAAGCATGACGATTGGGCAGCTGAAGCATTGAAGGCCAAGTAAGTAGATGGATATGGTTCTCTTTGGTGGAGGTTAGGATGGGGCTTAGGCTGATTGTATCTTTTAAATGATGTTACCATAGGAGTTTGTGTAGAGTTGAGATCTATCGATTCAATCACGTCAGTATCGCCCTTTTCTCTGTAATTATTGCTAAAAACCATTAATATTTGCGAGGTTTTACATCTGATGATATAAAAATAGAGGTTATAAAATTATATAATATATGGTAAATTTATCACGTTTCTGTGTCTCTGTCTGTTTCGACGCAGGCCAAAGCCGTCGATAGCCGACGTGGAGGGCCGCCTGCAAGAAGCCTTGCAGATCCCGGTAACCTTGCCCTCTGTGCTGCTGCTCGAGGAGGCTTTGTTCAAGGCGAAGGATTGGGTTGAGCAGATGCAGGAACTCACTAGCCGTCAGAGACACCCATACCTTGAGCAATTAGAAGGTCTTATGAACAAAGCAAAGCACATCCAACTTGGTTTAGAGCCTTCATGGGGCAAACTCGAGGGTCTCGTCGACGGTGCACGGGACATGGCGAGAGCGCGCGGCGAAGATTTTCATGAAGAAGAACACACCGGCTGGCCTTCAACTTCTGGACATCCTCAGTCCTAGGGATGACCCTCTTAATTCGCGGGGCGTGCGGATCAATAAGAAAGACGAAACTAGCGTTGTAAGTGACGTGACGCTCACTCTAAAGCTGTTCGGAATCATACCGATATTTTATAGGTAGATTAACCGTCGGTGGTATATAAATATCATTAGCATGTGTGTGATGTACCATACAAAAATATTAATAATTGCTGGCTGACTCATGATTTGGACTGAAGTCTGAGAGAAATCTTGTTGCCCGCGGTTTTGTTGTGTATCCATATAGCGTAGCACTGTAATCAAATTTTCTATTTGTGGTGACATTAGGCATTTGTTTTGCTAATGGCAATTCATTACGCACACACTACAAGGCGCATACCTGTGCGCACTGAATAAAGCATGTAGCTAGTAAAGTAATAGCATTTCACACAAATGTGTTCCTTCTTTGTTCTTGTGTTGACGTAAGGCTGAGGCATTTGAAGCTGCAGCAGCCAAAGAGCTAGACTACTATCGGCGACTTCGCCGCCACAACCAGCTGCGTCGGCAACAACGTCGGCACTTGAACACCACGAGTGGTGGTGCCGCGAACAACAGTAACAACAGTATGAACCACAGCAATGCTGGGGGTAGCGATCAGCTGTCCGTCCTCGAGGAGAAACATTGCGTCTGCCATCGACCCTTTACACGAAACATGCTGCAGTGTGTGCTATGCTACGATTTCTTCCATGGTAAGTAGGGCACCCAGTACGGCCATAAAATTCGGCTCAGATCAGCGCAATATTGGGGATTTTATGAGGGTCGTGTTATGTATCAGCACAGAGCTACTTGGATGTGACTCGGCACGAACGTAAAGCAAAGTAACTAACACTTCGCACAGTTTCGTACAGTTTTAATGAAAACGTATTTGTGAGCTGCACATCTTTATCTGAAGACAATTGTTGCATTTCAGCCACGTGTGTCCCTCCATCATGTATGTCTCAACCGGGTCTACCTCAGACAGGGGATCGTTCACCGGCCAGTAGCGCTGGTCACCCATCGACTGCTAGCGGAGACAGCAACTCATCGTCGAGCGTCGATAATACCAAAACATCAACGGCGAGCTCCAACAACGCAGCGAGTCATACGCAATTGACACCAGCCAAGTTTGTCTGCATCTGGTGCCAGCGAGGTCGCAGGCCCCGTCTTGAGACCATTCTGCATCTCCTCGTATGTATAAAGTTATTAACAGGCTAACTGTAACGTATAGTATTGGTTATATATATATATATATATATATATATATATATATACGCCAAACGGGGTAGGTTATATATACATATGTGTGTTTATGTTTGCGATATAATATGAACAGGTTCAGCTTGAAAGTCTACCGGTACGCGTCGTGGAGGGCGAGGCGCTGCAGTGGCTGACGGAGCGAGCTATGCTTTGGCAGAACAAGGCTCGTCAAGCCTTGCAGGGTAGGGAGGTGAGCGGGGCCAGCCAGAAGTTGCATCAAATTAGCCTAACACTACAACGCGGTGAGCTTGAGCACCTTGAGTCGACGTATGGATTCGCGGCACGCCGTAACGCCTCTGGTAACCAGGAAGGTTGGTACTATTCAAGACCACTAGTACACCTGCCCGGCGACATTCTTGCTAAACTCGAAGACCTCATGATGGAAGGCGACTTACTCGAGGTGTCGTTGGAAGAAACCATGTCTCTCTGGAGAATCATATCGGTAAGCCTTCGATACGAATAGAATCTTGGCTCTACACTCCTCTGTTCTTCCCTGTAAGGGGGACATTTTTCTTCCCTGCCCTATCAGGAATATTCTTGATTTTAGATCTTCACAGTTTATATTTACATAAACGTGCTAGATTTAGTTTGGGCGTTGGTTTACTGCGGTCAGTGTGCACTGCCACAGCATGTATAAGCATAGTTGTTGTTGCGCATATAACTAACGATTTTCCTAATTAGTATATATATATATATATAGTATATAGTGAATGTTCTGTCAACTACTGTAGTGTAATATCTTGCATTGATAATTAGTAGTTCAATGCTTTCAACATCAATTGGTATAATTATGTGATCTAGTGATTCAACTGCTCGGGTTCGTGTCCATGTTTTCAACTCAGGCAACGAAATCGAATCTGCCCCCTCTCTCTGTTGGAGGCCCTGATGACCCGGACAAGAGTCCTCGAAAGCGTGGCCGAAAGCCTGGGTCGGCTTCCGAAGATGGTCGACGGCGAAAAGCTCTTGCACCGGCCGGGGCTCTTAGTTTAAGCGTTCAAGAGGTTGAAGGTTCTGTGGAGGAATGCGATGAGGACGATGACGACGACGATGACAAGTAGGATAAGTTTTATCTCGCTCGGTGATATTTTGCAATGCTTATAATATATGGGACGAATTTTTAACTTGCATAAACCATACCTTAATGTAAGCGTTAATATAGTTACTAAAGTATTTGAACGGTGGCGGTTACAATGCAGCTCTCTTTCACATATAATATTGAATAAATATTTGTCTCTTTTGTCGAATTTGATCGCATGCGTGATAGGTGCTCGGCGGACCAGTGCGAGCGGCCGGGGGGTGATGCGGTCAACTGGGTGCAGTGCGATGGGGGCTGCGACAAATGGTTCCACATGCGCTGCGTTGGCCTTCCGGATGACCACCAGATGGATGATGACTTCGTCTGCACCGCCTGCAGCAGCGGCAGCACCTCGCAAACTTCGTCTAATTCTGGTCCTCGGGCAATCCATCAGACGTCTGAGAGAAGTACATCAATGCGTGCACCCGCCCCCGGAGGCATTGGTGCCCGGTAGAGAAAAATCAGCCAGGGAATGTAAACGAAAACTCGTTGATCCGAGGGTTATCATAGAACAGCAACCTCAACAACCTCAAAAACAGCAACAGTCACAACGATGACCACAATGATCAGTTGTTTCACATAGTTGTACACATATAAGAGAGTATTGATCTGTATTAACCCTTGTGAACTGAGACAAGATAGTATATCCTAGGTACGTACAGATAACGGTGTTGATGATAAGGACTATCGCTGTGTATATATCTATATTTCTCTCTCCCTCTCTCTATATGTAGACATATATAGCGGTTGTACGTAACGTGCATAATTGATGCATATGCTTAATGAGAACAAGTGTATGCTAATATTGGGCGATGACGTACAAGTAATTATGAGTGTTGGTGGTATTGACCTTAGTCAATCAAGTGTCATTATTGTCGGTACCGTACATGTAGTAAGAATCTGGTGCGTTCGAACGAACAGCCTATGAGGCTGCTATTGGCTTGCTGGTAGCAGTTGGATCGCTCCAAAGTCTCACTCGTATCGCTGTCCGCCAGCGAGAACAAACACAATAGCCCACAGTTACGGAAACGCGACGTAGTAGCGTCGGGTACACACACTATGTGCCGCTACTCCTACTAGTAATACCACTACCAAAACTACTTTTATTTATAATTCCATAGAGATGTATCGCTAATTGAATAAAGTAGATTCTCAATAAATTACAGGATAGCAGTAACAGTATATGATTGTACACCAACAACTGCTGTCACAGTAAATATTGATGCCCATATATTTGGTACGCAGCGCCAACGCTTGATTCTTCAAATTGACGTCGGATGTATCGCCGCAGTGCTAAACAAGCGTTGTTCGATCAAATCACAGACGAATGCTGCTGAATGTTTGCGGCGGATTTTTTCGTAGCTTCGCCAGACCACAGTACGGCAGTGCTCTATATATATGCGGTTGACAGTGAGCGGAGTGAGCAAGAGAGGGGTGAGAGAGAGAGCAAAACAGGTAGAGAATGTGAGAGAGAGATATAAGGCAGTCAAGCCGAAGGCGTCTGAAGAGAAATGAACATACAGAGAACGCTGAGTAATAATAACAAACTGTTGTTGTGTCCTGCTACAGCTACTGCTCCTACACTGCAAAAGAATTACAATTTCTGATCTCCTGAATTCTCTCCTGATCAAGCCCGCTACTGACTTCAGCGGTGCTGCGTTGACCCCTTAATCCGATATCGGCGTCTGAGCGTACTGGAACTGAAGCTGATTGACTACCCTGCGTGACCATTCTTCTTCCCATGTAGATACAACAGACTGACTACATAGTCTTCGTACGTTACCGATACAACTTCATACAGTGTCGCCAGAGTCATTAACCGTTACGGCTCGCTTTCCCGGCATATATATATATATATATATATATATATATATATATATATATATATATTGTCTCATATGGTAGTTGATAGTCCAAAAAGTCCAAAAATATTTCGACTGGGCAGGGGAACGCCGAATTTGTGGAAACCGTAGCTGTAGCATGAGTCAAGAGGAAATATTTGCCGTGGTGACAGTAGTGACCATAGCACAGCACCTTCTCTGCAGTCGATGCCTTACGAGAAACCGAGTGGACAAACGAATGCGAACCGTATGAAGTACACTGATGGACGCACACATCATCCCCGGCTTAGGGAGTTGCCGCGATTAACACATGAGAGGCACTGGTCGATTTCATAAACGTGTAACACATTACAAATTATTGTAATCATACGCGTAGCTACAACAACAGTAACTACACTTCACAAGAAAAACTTCCACGTGGAACATGTAATTGAAACTATATGGCAGATTTAAAACAAATGTAAATTTGTCGCCGAGAATGGTATCAACTGAAACGACAGCCGCAGCAGAGACCTCATGGAGTCGTCACCAATGGCTTCGACAAGCAAAGTGTAATAAAGTTATTGTCCTCCCGAGTATATTACACGTATACTTAGGAGAAAAGCGTATCGCATACACTGTCTATTTGTATTTTCTACCTTAAACATCCTGCTTTTCACGAGATCTCAAATAAACGTTATAGTTTTCTGCCAGTGTCTGTTAAACGACGTGATCTCAAATTAAAAGTGAACCTGTGTCATTGAATCAGTACTTTCGAATTACCTATGTTACTAAGGCCGGTGCGGGATAAACAATTAAAAACGCGTAACGAATGCAACAACTATTTGTCAGTTTGTTTACATTTCGTGGGGATATGTTTGGTAATGATACGGGATATTGCAGGCCATCCTGGCTGTACTGCATCTTCTGCAAATGAATTAATCACCAGATATATACATCTCCTATATATATATGCACTGTTACACCAACTTGGACCGTACCTTTCTTACGAGAAGCCGACTAGTCATTTATTAATCACTTCAACTTTTTTATCGATGTGTGAGTCCCTATACTAGTCACTATACTCGTCCCGGTTAACGTCGGGGGAAAATGTGGGATCGCGTGCGGCGCAAGTTAGTACACACTTTCCGTGCGATGTCATTTTGGAAACTAAAATATCGGAAGAACGAGATACTCATATTTACGTATGGTTCATTCAGACTGCAAAAAACACAGTTCAGTAAGGACTGGATGTCATGGTTCTTATGAGCCGCTGGCTCATTAGGTTACTGAAATATACACAAAAAGTGTTCTGGTAATTCACATGTTGTAAGTTTACGCAGAACATATATGTTAGGGAGAAACAAGATATTTATAAAGGCGAATATACATATGGGAAGTTAACAGAATGAAGCAGCAGCAAGTATTAACAAGGCTAGTAATGCATCCACAACCTTGTTAACGTGGAGGCTAAAATCAAGGTAGAGGGTGAAAGGAGCACGTCAATTTCAGAACATCTTTGAGCAATGCCGTCGATAGGCGATTGCAGAACAGCATGGGAGTCACTCGAGCACCTGCTACTATACTGTACGGGCAGGAACTAATTTATGCTTAAAACCAAAATCCTGTACAAGAGAGGCGTTTACCATAGCTATAACAGGCAATTCTACTGGCTAAAAATGCCGTTACCAACTGACCTCGCTTATCCCAATCTATCATGGTTTTTATTTGATGTTTCCAGGCACTGTTTCTTGTACGTTAATACGAACTAATAACTTGGTTAGTAGAGCTATTACTGCCAGAATGGGAATATAGTGCTCCCTTATTCCGACGACCTCTAGATAGATAGATTTTATTATTCTCATGAGTGTTTTACATTTGTACAGAGGTTCACAGCTCGTCAAAGCCATCAAAGGCTAGTATGGAGTGTTTATATTGCATGTCTTCTTATAATTTTATTTATTGTCATTATGATTATGATCGTGTTCGGCTTATATTAGAGTAAGGTACCCAAATAGTATTGCTTAGCATTTTGTTTGAATATTGTCAAAGAAGAGTTCGCGCGCACATCTGGGGGCAGCTTGTTCCAATATGTGGCACCGAGATTTGATATTGAGAAACAATATTGGTTACATGAAGCTGCAGACAAGATGAGAAGTTGTGTGTGATCTGTAGTATCCACCACCCTAACGACCGGACGGCGACCGTAACGAGTTCGCTAGTCTTTCGCTCAAACAACACACGTCCTCTGCCTGGCTCGCACCAATGACTACTGATTCATTTATTCTCGTTCCTCCTTATATATTACAGAAATGCCCGCGCATTTAGTAACTTCCCGCGTCTTCCCTACTGGTGTGGCGGCATCCTATTTGGCGCCCTGTATTTAGTTTGCTCCAGCATGCAACAGACGATATATATGCCCGCGCTGCTTAACGGACGCTGCTATCCTACATTCGCCGCCCCTTCACCGGCTTGTTTCGAATTCGGTCCCATTTTCACCTACGAACTCCCGTAGCCGGCTCGGTGCGCGTCTCATCCGCCGTGGACGTCCTTCACACGGCGCGCTGTCGTCTTCGTGTTGTTCTTCTGGCGCACCTCGTCTTTCTTCTTCAGGTCTCTGCTGTGCACCTTGATCCGGGCGCTGTAGATAGCCTGGCCTCTGCGCTGCCCGTGCTACCTGTGGTTGGCCGGCACGCGTCAACCGGTTCGTGTGCCATCTCCTACCGTCTTCCAAGTCGTACATGTCTGCACCGACTTATCTTTTACTCTCGCCGGTGGTCCATACTTCTCTCCCCCCCCCCCCTTTGCAGCGACTGGTCTCCGTATTCTGACCCAGTCCCCGGGTGCGAACTTGGTTTCCACTGCCGCTCTCCTCCTGTCTGCGTACTCCTTTTGTTTGTTCCGTCTTGTCTCCACTCGCTCATCCTCATCATTCTGATTGGTGTTTCCTCGCCGGAGACCCGCGTCCAGTTTCGTCCTCATAGACCGTCCATGTAGTAATTCAGCGGGCGATTTGCCTGTCGTTGCCTGTGCGGTTGCGTTGTATGCCGATCATCTCGGTCAGGCGTCTCCGCCGGTCGCCGTTCCTTTAAACGGCCGACCAGGATAAAGCCGCCCAGTGTCCTATTGAACCTTTCCACCAACCCATTTTCCTGAGGGTGGTACACAGGTGTACGTATGTGACGAATTCCGAATTCGGTCATGAATTCTTAAAACTCGTAGATGCCAATGATCCGACGAGCTGTTGTTTCTGCCATGAACTCCACCTCAGCCCACTTCGAATAGTAATCCATGACAACCACCGCGCACCGCGCTTCGGGTCCCATTGAGCTGTCCGGGACCTCGAATGTCGACTGCTAGCCTCGTCCACGGCTGGGCTGTCCAGGGCGTCGTCCTCACGGGTGCTGTGGTAGCCACCGCCGTCTTGTCATGTAATGCGCACAACCGGCACTCTCGTACCGCAAGGCCTCTTCTAGGAGGAGCTTTTCTCTCACATGTGGCATCGTCGCTCTCAGAATGAGCTCGCTCCTCAACGCCCAGCCCTGATCGTCGAACTCACACCCCACCAGTAGTCGTCGCAGTGCCGCGATGTACCCCACCAACCGCTCTCCGCTGCGTTGTCGTCGCCGGAAGAACTCATCGCCACTCCTTTATGCTCCTTGAACATCTCAGTTAGCTTCGTCACCATCCTGGCGTATTCTGTAAGTGGGACCTCGCCATCCTTCTCCGGCTCCGTTGGCTGATCCGCCAACGATATTGTGTAGTAAATTGCACATTTCTTCGCGTCGGCCAACTTTGCTACGCCGACCGCGGTGGCTTCTAGATATACCTCAAATGCTTGGTGCCACTCGGTCCACGGTGTTATTTGTCGGCCCATGGCTGGCAGGAACGTAGCTGGGGGTGGCAGACCTGTGGCCATTGTTGCGGTGGTTTTTTCCTTCCAGATCCTGTCGACTGCGCCAGTTGTAGTATCCACCACCCTAACGACCGAACGGCAACCGTTACGAGTTCGCTAGTCTTTCGCTCAAATAACACGTCCTCCGCCAGGTTCGCACCAGTGACTACTGATTCGTTTATTCGTGCCTCCTTATTGTAGTGTATGAAATAGATTGATGAGTATGATGATCTATGATGATAATGATTGATGGAAGCACACCGCCCGGGGTGGGGGATTACCTGCCACCAGGGGGCGCCATGATAAATTGGCCTCAAAATAAACGAGAGAGCCTCTTTGGCGTCAGCGTTGGTTGGGCCGGTTACTCGAGACGGTGAGTGTCTTTACTGGCTTCTACGTAGATATTACACTTATATATCACAGATTTGCCCGCGCATTTAGTATTTTCCCACGTCTTCGCTACTGGTGTGGCGGCATCTTCTATGTGGCTCCCTGTATTGAGTTTGCTTCACCATTGCTGCCAACAGACGATATATATGCCCGCGCTGCTTAACGGGCGCTGCATGATTCCCTTGTGTTCATGGTTGATGTCGAACGGGAAAGATTGAGTCTTATTAAGATTCGTTTGATCTCAGTTACGACAGACATCCCTATTTGCAGAGGGTAAGGCAGAATCGACATCTCTACGTATTTATAATGCATGGACTCGCAAGGCTCTTTTTTGCAGGCGATGTAACGGACATAAAAACGACATATTCCAAATATTTTAACTGCGTAGGCCAGTTTGGTATTCAGAATACTGATGTCGACGGTATCAGACGCCTTTCTCAAGTAAACAAAAAAAGCAGCAACCGTTTTCTTCTTCTCAAGACTTTGACGGACGCCATCTACAAAGCTCATAGCAGGGACGGTGGTGGACATTTTAGGGCGGAATCCAAACTGTCGGCGATTGAGTACATTGTGATGCTCCAGATGATCCCTGAGTTATTCGAATGTGCATTTCTCAAATACTTAAATATCAACATAAATATGCTTGCTATGTTGAGGGCAATAATAATCGTGCCTTTTAATAAAGTTATAAAGCACACGTTTAATGTCCGCAAAATAATATTGCGTAATCTTTTGCGAGGTATTTTTTAATTGAATGAACGGTCGTAGACGCTTTACCTTTAAAATTATTTGGAATTCTTATTGCGCAACGATTTTTTTTTGTAACTGATGACCTGTAACAATATATGTACTCCTTTTGTTAAATACGCAATATCATGAGATACCAATACGTAAATAAACTATCCTGATAGTTCCACTGTTGACTTGGCTCCTCTGTTCATTTCTCTAGTCAACGCCAAAATCGCATCTTTCTGCTTCACTTTGTTGTATGCATCACGGCTTACATCGATGAAACTTCTATGTTGTTGTTCATACTGCTGTTGCACATTACAAATACCACATGTGTTCGAAATTGGTTTAGTTGTATGGTGAATGACCCTGTGGTAACGAAAATGGAACACCTCGTCCTCTTTGAAAAAGTTATTCCGTTTCGATCCATGTGGGCTTGCATGCAGTGTGCTCGCGAAAGCGTACTCGCGAGTACATTTTTGCGAAGGACTTTGTACTTAGGAAGAGACTTATAGCCAATTGTACATTTACACTGTTTGTGAGCTTAACGCTCTGAGTGCAATCACACCAGGTTTGTATCAATGTACGATTGTGGCAATGCGTAATAGCGGAACATTGCCAATTGACTGATTGCCCTATGATAGCTACATATAATTTGTCAATTATAGATACATATATCTGGCATCGCGGCTGCTGCCGCCAAGTATCGGCGATAACTCAAGGGTAAGGGACTTCGTGATGCTGTAGTTTTGCCAATACTTTACGCAATTTGTTCACTCTCTGTAAACGCTGTCCTTGGAGCTCATTTTAGATAGGTAGATACGTAGATGATAGTTGCATATATTAGGTTTCAGCGGCTTTAAATTAAGCTAAAGCAAGCCAAGGGTGGTTGATTGATTTCTGCTAGTATATTGTAACGTTGTCTCGCTACGCTAAGTTAGCTGGGGATGCAAGCTCAGCACGGCGGTTACTACAACACGAGCGACCCGGGGCAATGAGTGAAAACACACAGCGCAGAGCCTGACACGCAGAGTTACCGGACGGAGAATGCGTGGTTAGCATCCTTCTCCCGGGCTATTTATTGGCTCCAGTGACGCCGTACCGTTCGTATAGCAATAATGGTAAAAGGTTGACTCGAATCTATGACGTTGTTAATCGATCGGATTACACTCTTCTCTCGGCGGTGCACGTTGTCTTTGGTGGTGGTGGTGGTGGTGGTGATGATGATGATGATGATGATGCCGATACTCTAGATGTGGCGCGGTCCGTGGACGATGGTGCACGTGCCATGTGGTCGTATGCACACAGCTGGCTGGTTGTGAATCGAGTTGTCTATGCTGGTCTCAATGCTGTGGCTGTTGCCGATTCTTGGGGAGGCGAGATGCACGTTCGACTATGTGCTCGGACGGTTGTGGTGTCGCCTCTCCGTGCTGCTGCTGCTGATGATAGTGGAGGTGGTTGGTGACGATTCTCCAACCGCCTAATCGGCTTCCCGCTGTCATCGACGGTCGGTGCTGTAGGTCGTTGACGTCTGAGTTGGCTTGGGTAGTTGGTCGGCCTGCTGACGTCATAATTGGCTGTTGGCGTCTCAGTGACTGGCAGTTCTGTTACTACGCTGTGGTTGGCTTCTGTGTTACTGGGCTGTGGTAGGCTTCTGTATTAGTAGGCTGTGGTAGGCTTCGTTACAATATTTTAGGTTCCTTGTTTGAGAACTTGATTTACGTTACAATGTGTGATGATACCCTGTTGCTGATTTAGCCTTGCGCCGTCATTTAATTAATGCCACTAGTAGCTGTGGTAAGCTATTGGTAGATGCAAGCGGTCAGACGTAAAGCATCTTCGGAAATAGTGTGAATCTGGCAATTGCTTCTTGAGCAAAATTAAGGAGATTGCTCCAAATGCATTGAATCCTGCATGTTTCTTGCCAAAGCAATGACCAGCAACTGTGTACGCACGTTTTGTCGTTTGTCAACACCAGCTCTAATAATGGGAAGGGAACGCAAGTGATTTTATTACTCGCGGTAGAATGTCTCGACGTTACGAGCAATAACCGAGCCCCAGCCGATATTTTTCAAATTTCCACGGAACCCTTTGCATCTGTGAGAAGCCGCTTAAGATTATTATTGTTTACGATGTCTATACTATCGAGCGAGCGTGCTATCTTGCAGAAGTGCCAACATACATTCTCTATACTAAACATTGCAGGAACATCCGAAAAGGATAAGTGATGAAGCGACGCGGTAAAGATCCGTTTCTCTCGTTGGATACGGCCCAACCCGGCCGAGATGAATTGCGACTCTACATTGGATCGCTGCCCGCTCTGGCTACGCGAAACAAGCTTTTCAGTGCCTTTCGATCATTTGGGCGAATTGCCGGTTTGTGGAGATAACACACTACTGCTTACAGACTTAGTTGATTTGCCATGCTATATCACACACACCATATATATGGGCGAAAGAAATTGGGTAAAAAAAATTATATATATATATATATATATATATATACAAAAGGATCAAAACAAGATTTTCATGCAGATGGATGGAGTACAAGATGGATCTTTGCGTCGCCTGCGCGTGCATTGCTCTCATGACAATGTCTAATATTCTCTTATCAGATGACTCGTGTTTGAACAGTGCAACACGAGGGCATTGCATCAGCTTTAAAAATATATATGATTTACTTGGCTTACGTTAACCTAAACCACTACATATAAACATATTTGACGAACAAAAGATGTACTGCTGCGGCTAAAGGTATACCGCAGGAAACACAGTCGAGCCTCTCACATAATTGTCATCACCACCCTTCATGAGAAGGGATGTTTTTATAAGGATGTGGTCGTATTATTTTTGCATACATTTTCACACTGAAGCACGGCAAGATTTTAATTGATCCCATCAATGTGAGCTTTTATTTACGCCGCTTACAGCCGTATTAGCCTAAATCATTTGTTGTTTTCTGTTTAATCTACGTATTGAAGCTACTTATTCGTACGGGTGGTGTCGTCAGACGCGTGAAGGGGGAAGCTTAACTGAATGCATATTGCATTTTCTTACTACTACATTTTTTCCACCAAAAATGAAAATTGTTGTTTTCTGTCGCAGCGATATCACCAGTATACAAGCCGGCCCGTAAACCAGCATATGCCTTCCTCGAGTTTGAGTTAGAAGCCTGTGCGCGGAACGCCCAACAAGCATCGATCAGCGGTCGGGGAATAGAGATCGCCGGGCAGCGCCTCTGTGTGAGGCGTTACATGCAATTTTGCAAATCTACCAGGTTTGCTATCAGATGTTTCTAAGAAGCTACGACAGACACTTCGTAGTGTGCTTTGCGTGCGCCTGTGTTTTGTTGATATCAATTATCGTATCAATCTAACATATTGTACATTTAGCTTTTAAGCCACGGCGCAAACGTTTAACTGCTTCTGCTAAACATCCTCGTAGGAGGGTAATACTAAAATATCCTTATCCCAAACTTCAAAATTAAGGGGTCTGTTTTCCAACTGAAAGGACCAAGGAGCATTCGTGGGCCAAAGCACGAAACTTTACACACTAGCTTCTATGCAGCTTCAAGCGACCATAAAATTGGCATATCTAACTGATATTCTAATTGTGAGATTCATTACAAATTAAACTACGATATAGAGCTAATATGACCTAGAGAAACGATTTTTTTTTACTGAACTTCGATATGTATAATGTGATCCGTTTTGCTTTACAAAATTCAATGTTGCCAAGACTAAACTGCACAATATACGCTAGCATTACCTTGATACTAAGCTCAATGCTGAGATCCCAAAAGGTTTGTTGCGCTGAAAGGGCATTATACGTCCAAATAACCAATTTAAGTCTATTGAATAGCAGTCTCGAACGTTACGTATATGATGAACTTCGAACAGGTCTTAATTGGTCAAGTTCGATATTTACAGACTATAAGCATCCTGAGTGTGCCGGATTGATTTGTTTTTCTCATGCAATGAGAAAAGTCAATCAGTCATTGCATTCAATGCCTACAAACAATCACTTGACAGGCTACCGGAACGTGAAATATTAGACTGGTTCTTGATCTGACACTGAATATAAGTCGTTGAACTAACCGGAAACGACTAAGTTTTACTTAGTGACAAAAATCGCATTTGCTCAACCAAACCTAGGAGTGCCACAGGATTTATTGATGATTAAAAGTAGAGAATATAGAATTATAGAGGCAGGTTTAGAAATTATTAGTGCTAACATCTTCTCTGAGTTCGAAAAGGCGTTAACGAAGTATCTGTTGGGTGATTGAGTCACTACTAGGGTGGGAAGTGCATTTTGTATATTTTTTTAGTCAACGCAAACGAAATACGTTTTAATACATCGTCTGAATTGGTCTCCAGTGTATGCGTATCATGTGATTCCCATATATTTACTGGTTGCTCGTTGGATTTGTCGGTTAGAGTTTTAGTGTGTCAGAGGTTTTTCTCGTACCTTCTATGCCGATTCGCAACTTCTCGTCTTCTCTTTTTTGGTCGGGAACGGAATTCCTAGCGCCGTTTGGAATTATTTTGAAGTTTTTAACACACGGGTTTTCGAGCTATGTTGGTATGTACTTAGACTGTAATAAAAATGACATATTGCTTTTCTCCACAACTGAATAATGCATTTTCGCGCAGCTATTTGTTTCTTGCGATAAGCATCAGTCGACGTTGTGAAATATATCATTGGTTTCGTTACTTTGAATCCAATAAGTGGTACTCATGATGGCCATACGTGAGTGTGTCTTATTATTTATATGTAGAAATTTGAGTCTGAAAAGTTAGTCAGTCTTTAAATATGCTATAGGGTGCTGTTATTTTTATTCTTTGTGTACCTATGCAACTGTGATTTAATAATCCGCATAACTACCCACACTTTAAAGCGCTTTTTATCTGTTAGGAAAGCCACATTTACCGAGTGGTAGGCGTTTATCATTTTCATCAGTCTGCCTAACCTCCGTGCAGATCTATCCATACGTACCAGTTAAGCATTTATATTGGCTTTAATCGATATGCTATATCTTTTGTATTTATTCAATTTAAGCTACATGGGAACAACTTAAATTTAGCACGTGCACAACTTTAAACATATACATGATTAACTTACTATACCCTCAGGGGCTCGTGGCGAGCGCTATCAGTCGAGCTTGTCCCCAAGGCAGCCCCCTCATGCCCATGATTGCTTTTGAATATGCTTAATACATCTAAAAGTGAAAGTTGCAATTGTGCGTTCGTTGTTTTATAACTAGTTTTCTTTTTTTCTCATTCCATTCTATAAAACAACATCTTGACCTTAGATCTCAACCATCCTGCCCGTCTACTTAAGACGCATCGTTGTAAAGATTCCTGCATTTACGCCTTCCACTTATCCGTCACGATCATTGGATAGAAATATTTAAATATTGTTTTGTTGAGGTTAACAGAATTGCAATGCATTTTCTTCCTGACGGCAAGTAAAACTGCAGTGCTTAGCGGCTAGCATTTATGAATTGATTGTTTCAGCTGTTTCATTTCTGAATTACGGCTAGTATTTATGAATTGATTGTTTTTGTTGCAAACCAAAACTTTACCCAAAACTTTTTATGAGTGAATATGTTAAGCTAAAAAGGGTGGACTGCTTTCTACATGCTTTTGTCGTGTCTCCTAGATGTATATAAGCCATTTAAACAGTAGGCATGCAAGGTAGAACTCGAATGTAAGACTCTTTTTCTTATATGACACTTGTGTTCCTTAGTTGATAATAAGTTTTAAACTTCGAATAGCTACTGAAGAAGGCCTTCATACACCTAATACAAAAGTCTGGCTGAAAGGAAGAAACAAAAAGATGAAATATATATATATATATTTATTTTTTTTTTGTTTTTTTTTCAATATATATATATATATATATATATATATAAGTGCTGTCTGATATGCCACTAATTCCCACGTCCATCTCAGTAAAAAACAACTGAATTTACACCGAACCGGCGTAACGGAAGATGCGCCGATGATCGCTGATGTCAGGAAAGCCGGAACTAAGGAAACATCCGACGTCGTTGATTTTACTTTGAAGAATACTGATGATACCACCGCACAGGTATGTATCTCGAGGCGGCAGGCGACTCTTTGCTACGAGGCAGTTATTGTCAGTCCAGCGATGGAAGAATATTCGCAGTTGATTATATGCACGATGAACATCGTAAGGCGTACTTATGTGCATTACTTTTATCGGATAATTTGCTAAATATGAAATTTTAACTTAAACATTTGACATGTATACCATATATTACATTTGCCCGATAAACTTTAATCTAGAACTCTGCAATAGGACAGTTTTTTTAGTATACGAAGGCCTACTTATATTATTGCTCGTTAGTCGTGTATGCAGACGGAGCTTGTTTGTTTGAAACACAGCCTTTAATTGTATCTATACGATCATTCAAACGATTAATATAAGGAAATGTAGACATCAAGTTTGTAGTCTGTTAGTTTATTTATTGTAACAGTACACACGTATTATCTCCTTTGTCATTGCTTTATACCAAACTGTCAAAAATAATACATTTGAGCAATTTATATGTCCTCACACATATTCACTTGTAAAATAATACACGGTTAACATTTTTTGTTCAAGTTAACGAACCGTTTAAAATCTGTTTTATTTATACTTGCCTCTAACAAGCTTGCGTAATTGCTGTCTGAATAACTGATTCACCGCACTTTGTTCCAGGTACTGATGGTGGAATCGCATTTACTAAATTTATGTCACGTGAATAATAAATAGCCATCAACAAATACGGCATCTAAACTTGTCAAGCTTTTATATAATATATTGAATACAGTTTCCTTGATTTTATGTCATAGTCGTCGATGTTCGAATATTCGTTAGTCATAATTAGTCGCTCCTGTTTTGATGTGAGGAAGATGTGGCAAGCGAATACGTTTCTATAACTCATTGCTTTTAGAGTGAGTCGAGCGATATGGATATAGAGATCAGCTCCGCAAATGAAGATGACTATAGGTCCACCGAATCCATCAGCCCTGCAAGTCCGACAGGGCCCCACGCTGCGTTTATGCAAGAAGATGGCGGAGAAATATCGAAAACAACGCAGCGGTACACTTTCACATCTCCGATTTTGCCCTAGTTTATTCGACGAGTTGGTCAGATATCTTAGATAGCACAAAGAAAATGATGCGATGTGGTCGGGAGGCAGAGCAGCGGTGTAGTATGTGTGCGAGGCGCTCTTTGGTTGGTCTTGCCTAAACTAGAAGCTAGAAGTACCGCATTTAATTATTGTCATTCGTTAATCGAATATAGCTAGTTAATGAAAGAGGTTATGCTTAAATTACAATAGAAGACAGACCTGCTAATGTGCAATATGATTTAGCAATCACTTAAACCTAGATTACATATTTGGCTGTTCAGTTACTTTATGACACAAGCTGAACTTGACTCGGTTAGACGTTTACCGGCTATGATTGTGTACATGCGTCTATCTATATACAAGTTGACTTTGTTTGACAGTTCAAGCCCACAGCTAAGTGAGGCCAACGGTCCTAGTAGCCCACTTGTCTCCGAAGTCTCGTCGACGGAAACGGTGCAGCTGGTCATTGACGACAGCGAAGACGACACCAAAGGAGAAGCAGCCTCGAACCGCGCACTCAGAAAAAAGTATCGACTGCGGCCCATTGGGTAGGCGCGTAGGAAAGGAATTGGCATCGGGCGTCAACTTTGCCCTTTCTACTTATCAGATTAGATGTATAGTGGCCAACTTTGTCAGGCACATCCTATTATATTGTTTGTTTGCTTGACCAATGGCTAAATTAGTGCACGCACCCCAACTATAATATTATTTGAATGCAACTAATATTCCGCATGACACTTATAATGACACTGAATGATTTGCTATTGTATCCCACACCCTTTAGGTAATAAAGGTAACTATGTTATGTCAAAAAAAAATGTGCTCTTTTGTTTATCTTGGTGGCAGAGCGGTGGCTAATGTGGTGTTCGTGTCGTTTTCAAAGAAATGTTTTGTTGCTAACAATAACAGCAGCAACAATGATTGCTCTGTCGACTGAGTACACTTAGTAATAGCATTAGTCACTGCTATACCCCCAAGAGGAGCAGAAGAACACGATCTATATTGATGTCGGTGACTTCAACAAGCATCACTTTAACGTTTTCTGTTTTTAGGCCAATGTGGCGTCCGCCAACACTGTCCCACGTTCCACCCGAGTGTGTGTTGCTCTTTCGTGAAGATGACGGCGTGCCATGGGCCGACGAAATCCACCGTGAACTGCTTTCAAGTAAGCTATGCTTTGTCTAAATGCACTTTACACACACACACACACACATATATATATATATGTGTGTGTGTGTGTCTGTATATATATATATATATATATATATATATATACAGAGTCTACCAAATGATGACTGCATTTGATTGCAGCCTCTTCATACAAGCTAAAATTCTGTATAGCATAGAATATCGGCGGCCTTCTCGTCCCTTGGGTTAAGCTTAGTGTGCACAAAACGAAACTAGTTGCCTATAAGTCTACACATTTTGATGTGTTATTTTGTGGAGGAGGGTTAAATGCAGTTACGCACTACCGCTACGAGTTAAGAAAATTAATTTACATCTCCAGCTGTGTGGGACTCGACCCCAGCGGATGGGTATTACTCCACTCAGGCCCATACCCACTAAGCGCATCTTCCCCCTTGAGCTTCACTCTCGGATGGCCCAGATTTCCATAGAACAGTGTTGTGGGCCATCAGGAGAAAAGTGACGAGTGCCCTATCGGATTATTTGGCCGGGGTCGCTCACGGGTTCACGCTTGTCAGGCGCACGTTGTCCCAGCTTTTGCAAATCCGTTTGATTCAAAGTTGCGCTTTCTTCAGCCGCGTCGGCCTCGAAACGATTTTGCCTCTCTTTACATGTTGTGTGCTGTTTCCGCTCCCACTTCCCACTCCTGGGTCGAACCCAGGATGTATTCCACCAATTATTTTACGCCATTTCGTGGAAGTTCTTCCCGCTCTGGACCACCTTTCGCGAATCTGTGTACTCGCCACGGTTCTGGCCTCTTTCCATGCCTGGCACTAGAGGAGTGTGTATTGTGGAGTGTCTTCCACGGCTTCTTTGCAAAAAGAGGCATGTTTTTGATAGGGCTTTGCCCTGGAAATTGCCCGTGAGAACCTGCATTAGGTAGAATGTTAGATCCCCTCCCGGTCGTGCTATCGATTCCCGTATGTTGTTTCGCGTTTATTCACCATAAATTGGTAGCATAGTACAATAGTTCACATATCATTTTGTAGGCTAAGAATATCGTTGACGCTTGATTGTAGTGACGATGTGTCAATGAACGAGCAGGTGAGTATGTGGGAACGTCCGATATTGCACTCTCCACAATATTTACATACGCACTCGTCGATTTCATAACAGTTTCCGCCTAAGCATAGAAGGTGGTGGTAACCATGCCATGTTGTTCGGCATATCTGTTTTTTTGTGATGATAGTTTCCATTTATTGCTGCAAAAACCCTCGACATAGCGGCCCATTACAAATGCCATGTTGCGGTTTTCTCTATATTCTCTGTAGGTTTCTACGATTTGTCTACTGAACGGTATCTTGTCCAGTACAAAATCTTCTACTAGTGTGCGTTCGTGGCATAGTTCTAGTGCGAGCGTCGGCAAGCCTAACGTGCGCTTTATGAAATAAAATTTTATTTTATCTATGTTATAAGGTCTGACATTGTAGGATAAGGGGCAATTGCTTGAAAGGAGTATCTTACTATAGGAACAATTTTGATTCTAAACAATTGTAGCGCGATGTTTAGTTCTATATCAGTAACGCCTCCCACTAGAATGGTAGCCGCGGTGGCCTTGCTACGCATTTCCTCTATATGTCTGCTGAATGACAGCCGGGGGGTCACTGTTACTTCTAGATAGCAAAAGTGATTGACGAGTCTAATATTTACTCCCCCTATCTTAATGCACCAATCATCTGCAGCGTACGATCCGCCTCTACTAAATCGTAGTACTTTTGTTTTGGCGATGTTAATTGTCAGTTGATTCTGTTGGCACCAATCTGAGGCTTCCTTTAGATAAAACTGCAGGTGGTTTCGTGTTTTTGCAAGCACTACTAAGTCGTCGGCATAAAATGCATGTATCGTTTTTACGTTTCTGAGGGCGTCCGTCAATCCAGCTATATACAGTATAAAGAGGAACGGGCTTGCGGAGTCACCCTGGACGACTCCAATTTTCTGTGCTACTGGCCTGCTGACATAATGAGCCCCGTTATTGATACCTATTATACATAGCTCCCTCTATAGAGTATCGGGTTCGAAGTACGTTTAGGAGTTTGTCTCTTCTAACGCAGTCGAATGCAGTTTTAAAATCGATAAAAGCGGCATATGTCATCTCTTTTTGATCTTGGCGGGTCTTTACATGGTCTAAAAGAAAGGCAACGGCATCCGACGTAGATCGTCCTCTTAGGAATCCGTGTTGCTCGGATGGTAAATCTGGGCCTACGGCGTCATATAAGCGTTCTACAACAAGTGAAGTTAAAATTTATAAACGACGCTAATAAGTGCAATTCCGCGGTAGTTGTTTGAGTCGGTTACTTCACCCTTCTTTTTGTAAATTGGCTGCAAGAAACTTTTCTCCATTCTTCCGGTATTTTGCCGCAGCGTAGGCATGCGTTATACAATTTGGTTAATGGCAGGCACAGAAAACGCATATTTGTTTTAATATGTTCATACACAATTTGATCTGGACCCGCCGATTTACCATTTTCTTTGGATTTAATTACATTGGCGACCTATTCTTCTGTAAATGCTCGATAATCACAAACGTTCTCCCTCGGAGGTAGTAGGAGGTCACCATCGTATAGGCACGTAAAATGAAATATCCACTCATCGTCATTGAATAATGGGTTTGGTGGAGTGGGTCGTTTTGGGAGGAGTATCCTTGGTTTTGTAGCACCCTGTTGTACACGTGTCACACGCTGAAAGATCTCATATGCTTGTTATTTTCTTGCCTAATCTTTTTAAAATTCCGTTTCATGTCCGCAAGTCGTTGTAATCCCTCCGGGCTAAGATCCGTGTGAATGCAAATTGTGTATTTTTGGCTTTGCACTGTTCATCAAACCATGGTTTGTGCGCAGTGGGTTTGTGTAGCGGTTTCCGTGCGCAGTGGGTTTGTGTAGCGGTTTCCGTGCGCATGAAATCTGTATTGCCCACCGGATAGCTTTTTCAGTGACATTGATATCGTCTGTTGGCTGAATAAATTGTAGTGCTTTCTGTAATATCTGGGGGTTCAGGGAGCGGCATGGGTGTGTACTGAGGGTGCATTGGGCTTGTAGGTTCGGTGCAAATGGAACTTCATTTTAAAGTGTTTTCCATGCGCTGAGGGCGTTGAATGCATCTCGCTGAGGATGAATTGTGGCTGCTGTGCTGGGGTTAGTACCACATCGATCGCACTTCTTCCATTCCAACTGACGTACGTAGCCTCGTGTCTGCAATCTAAGCTCATGTATTCCGGATATAAAAGTTGCGCTGCGTGCGTTATCTTCTAATAGATCGCAATTAAAATCGCCCCCTATGCTTATTTGTATTAATACAATAGCTCATTGCGTGTCCAATGTCATGTATTACATCAGCGGGTTGCCTATCTGGTGGACTATAGATGCATATCAGGTAATGTTCATCTAGTTCTAGCACACTTTCTCTTGAAGTGCATTTGAGTAAGTGTGAGCATTCTGTCGTTCTGACGACAATAGGCACACCCCATTTGGGTCGGCCTCTCCCTTGAGACTTAAGTGCCAGTCCATGATATATTTTGTCTTGGGTGAACTGATTTATATTTGCTGTGTTTGTCACAAACGTTTCGGTTAAAAACATAATATCTATGTTGAGAAAGTCGTTTTCGCCCGACGTATTATATAATGATTCCAGTGACTCAACGTACCACAACATACATCTGTATTGATTCTGTGTGTATACTAGCTGTGCTGCGGACTGCTCTATTGCCTCTTGTCAATCTCTCGAAGATACCATTGTGATGTTGTCTTCTTCGTCAGTTTGTCTGCTGCGCTTAGTTTCCGGGGTCCTCGTTTTCTCTGCATCGTATATTCTAAATGGTTTTAGTTGTCCGCGAAAAGGGCGAAAGTGTATCCCTTCCGACCACATCCCAGGGTCTAGTAGTTCGTTAAATTTGTCGGCTGTTATATTTATATGAAAACTATTATAATACGCCTGATTCATTCCTGAAAGTTTTAACACTCTAACGTCTACACATGTAGCACGGATCATGGGCAACAGCCCACGATCCGTGCTACATATTGTTGTATGTGACAAATTGAGGCGGCTTACAAATAACGCTATCATGCGAGGTCTTTCGGGCACGTCTTGAACGTTTACGACTTTCAGGTCCATTAATTTGTTCGTGCCAGTTGTTGCACGTTGTTCACGATTCGTCACGTGTCCTCCTTTTCCAACTGTCAGCCATGCATTCTTGCATCCTCCATTAGGTGTGAACGTACCGCTGCGGCTTCGATGTTGTTTTGGCACATCTTGAATACGCAGACGTCGAGGGGTTCCGGTATTGATACTTGCATGCGAATTAGTTGAGTATTGCTTCTGTACGTTTGCAATGTTTGTTGTCGTTGCGGTGCTGGTTGGTTGTTACTGGTCCGGCTGGTGAACAGCTGGTGTTGTGGCAATGGTGCTACTAATATTGCCAATGGCCAATGTATTGACGTTGTTTGTTAATTCGTCAATTTTCTTTTTGAGTGAATGTAGATCGTTAAGCCACAGTTGGTCTGTACATTTGCGCTGTTAGCTGCCACGGTAGCAGCAACTTCTTTCCAAAAGCACGATTTGCAGTTTGTAATGTACCGATCGGGTCTTTGATAAGCACAATGAGTGTGGAGGGGTTTACTGCAGCCCTCACAAACAGTGCTGTCTTTTACTTGCCCTACTCTATCAGGACCATACACCAGCCTTGGAACGATCTTGAGGAGGAAGAACGCTACTCCCGTCGGTACGGATAGAGAGAGAGAGAGATAGAGAGAGACTAGGACTGTGCGCACTTCTCGACGATGTGCGCAGTGAAGGTCGTCTCAGAATAATGGAACCGAAGGCCCATATACCGGAAAGAGTTGATGAATTCCAAGGATTGGTCGCCGTATAACGAAAAACGTCGTTGGCAGCCAATCGATTCTCTCTTCTGAGTTTGGTCTTTGGACAGCCTTGGTCAGTATATCGTTTATTTCCAGCCCCCTTGAAACAAAGAACACCTCTGCCAGAAAAATGCGCTTGATGGCACCAGGTTGTGATGAGCGACCACTATGTCATCCCCTGTCAGGCCTTCTGGAATTCCTGTCGAATACAGCCTATTATATTACGATATATTACGAAGTTCTGTTGAATGTAGTCAATTATATTAGACTATATTACGAACTCCTGTTGAAAATAGACTATTATATTAAGCTATATTACAAACTGTTGTCGAATATAGCCTATTGTATTACGCTAAGTAAGACTAGCCAGATATAATACCTGCCTTACGCCAAGAATGTTCTTGAACTGTTCGGTTAGCGTGTGACAATCGCCACGTCTATACCAGATACATAGTTCATGGCTATCATCACCTGGTTTGTTCGAATACGAGCTTCCACGAAGAGTACACCGAGTGCGTCTGTCGACTGTGCTCTCAGGCGTGTACGAAGTTTCATGCATCTGCCTGCCTGGCCCTTGCGAAGAGATCACTGCACTGCCTCTCTCGTATAACATGCCGCGAGGAGCTGAGTGTATAATTGTATAATATGTATAATTGTTCATGTTATATGCATACTCAATATGAGTGAAATAAATACGATGATGATAAATTATATTAGGCTATATTACGAACTCCTGTTGAAAATAGACTATTATATTACGCTATATTACAAACTCTTGTCGAATATAGCCTATTGTATTACGCTAAGTAAGACTAGCCAGATATAATACCTGCCTTACGCCAAGAATGTTCTTGAACTGTTCGGTTAGCATAGCCCCTTTCGCGTATGGGCTCAGTCTGTACGTTTGTGCTCTAGGAGATGACCGGTTGAAGGAGATGAGTGGCGATCCCAGCGGGGGCCATCGCGCTTCTAATTTCGACATGAAATAATTGCCATTTACGATCGTATGACTTTCGTCTTTGTTTTCCAGAGGGTGTACGTGTGGAAGAGTGTCTTGTGTCGTCGGCAGATAACAAGACGATAGCCGCTGCATTGTCGCATCTTGCTTGTGCCTGGGAGCCCGTCTTTGCTCTTGTGCTACAAACTCATAATATTACACATCGAACCGTTTCCTTAGTGCGCTTTGAAGACCCTGAAACGCAGCAGAAAAGAGGTACGTTAAACTTAATTTCACGCAGCATCCTAATGTACATGATATAGTTTGGACAAATGAAAAGTGGACATTTGTTACAGCGTCATACGGGCAACTGAAGCAATGATACAGCGTCATTATTCAGAGTTGAAACAGAACGCCTAGAGAGTATATCGTAGTTCGCATATAGCCGACTTACCTGTTCGTGTGGGAGCATTTCAAGTGATGCGCAGTAAATATGGAACGGAACATCGCGCAGCAGTGCGATTTTTTATTTGCACTGTTTAGAACGATCAGCTGTCAACAAATGGCCTAAGAGTTTTCGTGAATTCAAATTAAACAAACGAACAACAGTGGTCAACACTGACCCATTGCTGCTTATGAAATTTTTAGAGATAATCCAAAAGTTATGCTTAATGAAATCAGCAGTGAGTCTAAGTGGAGGAACGGTGCACAATCAATCATCCAAAATCATCGAAGCTTGCCATATTTTTTTCATATATGCGTATAAAACATCTTGGATTTAGTGGTCATTATTTACTCATTTGACGTGTGCGAAGGAGGACTACCATCGGTGCAATACGACATGTCGTTGGAAGTGGCGCTGGGGGAGATCTCGACCGAATTGGCGACATTTCGCCATACCGCGCTCGATTGGCAACGACAGTTGCGCTACGCAGTCTACAGCATGGCCTCGGGCCTACGCCTGCATCCAAGTGACGACCAACGACTTTGCGAGGAACTGCTTGCGATACGAGGCCGTGGAATCGTAAAGAAGATGGGACACCTCTCTGAACGAGCAGGACAAGACAACGTAGCCAATCGGTATCAGCAGTGTGCAGAAACAGGCACTTCGAGTTCGATGCTAAAGAAGAGCGAAGCTATGACATCGCCTGTTCCATGCACGAATAAGGCACGCGTTAGACACCCTTAGAGGTGAAGTAACTTTTTGCTTCATAAAATGTCACATATATACACACACTAAAAATAAACTTGACCATGTCTCACACAAAATGATTTCGTGATATTTTGTGTCTGCGAAGAGCTTACGTTTTACATATGATCGTAGATATCTCATACCGAATGGACAGTTGAGCAGAACGGAGAGAACCACGCTTCTTTTGTAGTGCAGAATGCATACTTATTGTTATTCTGCACTATAGACACCGGTGCTCGAGCTCTTGCGCCAAGCCAGAGCAAAACCACCATCATCGCTACACCCTAGGCGTGAACGACACTACTTAGACTAAAGAAAGGCTTATGACCATGCAGTGAAATTTCTGCTTCGTTTGCAGTTATTGCTCAGATAAGTAGTGCAATGATTTATTAATTCATATAAACTGTTCTTTTCTACTTCTCTCATCGGAAGTGTGAAGACATATAAAAAAGTATATATATATATATATATATATATATATATATATATATATATATATATATATATATATATATAATGCTCAATTTGAGCGAAATAAATAAACTGAAATAATATTCAGACAATTCGTTTGCCTTATTCTCGTATTGCGCCACCGCTGATAAGAGTAAAATGCACACATTTCTAGGTTGTACGTCATGTTCCTAATTTTCTAAAAGATTTACTTGTAGCTTCTAATTAGGCTATCGTAAGAGCAGGACGGCTTCAGATACATACAATGCCCAATAAATACGCAGGCGTTAGTGAGAATGAAGATTATGATAGAGATCGTTATTCGAGGGCAATTTATAGATCCGCGAAACGTCCGTTGCTAGGGTGTACAAGCTTACTTCAGACTGGTATGTGTACATAGCTTCATAAGTAAGTGCACAAAATTCGTGTTTAATGTACATATTGTCAACATAGTCATCCCTATTTGTAGTCCAGACTTATATAACTGACTTGATTTTGATGCACGTTGCTGTACGTGAAAGGTCACACAGAGTTCCAATACTAACGGATTTGGAAGAACTTCAACACCGTCAACCGATTCGTCGCGTGCAGAGTACGACCAAACACTGAGCAGCACTAGTTGCCTATACATGTCGGCTCCTCGACGAATTACGAGACGCCGCTCTCAACACAGACATCAAGAAATATAGATAATTTAGTTCGCCGCTTGTAAAACCCAAGTCTGCTTCCCAGCAATTCCCAGTCAATGTCGGGCAAATTTAAGTCTCCTGCTCGAACGAACGCATGACCTGGGTTTCTTAGCTTGAAGGCCTTATTGGCCAGAATACTTATCCATTTAATTCATCACGCGATCCAGTTTTGGAGGAGCACGCGAACGTATGAGGTAACGTACTGATATGAGGAAGACTAGGGTTTCTACATACGGCGGAGGACAAACACGAACGTAACGTAAAAAGTCTGGTTTCTGAGGATGAGAGTGTCAGGCCATAATTTCCTCATATAGTCTCTCGGTTAAGACAGAACAATCTGTGCAGAATGTCTGTGCACTTTTCAACCGCTTTCTGCAGTTTCCTGTTTTCCAATGTAAACTTCTTAACTGCTTGCTTCGTGCTTCTCATCTTTCGTAGTATTTGGCAGCGCAGCGCCCTATGTGAGTGTCCGCTCAGACACCGTCTCTCGTGTCGTCCACAGTATTCATAACAGAGTCTACGAGCAGATCATACTGTGCAACTATTTTCACACTTTATTATGCCTAATTTCGCCTTGTAGTTCATGACGTCGGTTTTCAAATCGCTCATTTAAAGCTGGTGTGTTTTGAACGTATAATTTCCTATCGTAGTTTTCCCAAATATAGTACGGCTTTTTACCTCGACTGGACGCGTCCCTTTGTCTGCATCAAGTGAGCTAATCCATGACAAGTGATAGAAAAATCTCCAATCTCAGCTTTTCCGCTTTAGTTTCGCAAATAACTTTTGATCTCAGAGAAATTGAGAGAAACGAGAATGAATAGCCTGCCTTAAAAACGGGCTGTAATTGCGAATTGAAATGTATTGACATCTACAGCCAAGCTGAAACATACGCATCGTTTACCATTTTTATCAGTTAATATTTAGTTTGAGTACAATGTGAATTCCACGATATTTTAACCCTAAAATAGTTTACTGTGCACTTTGCTTCTAACAGGTCGAGTTTCCTCACTCCTATATATGTATATACATATATATATATATATATATATACATATATATATATATATATATGTATATATATATATATATATATATATATATACATATATATATATATGTATATATATATATATATATAGAGAGAGAGAGAGAGAGAGAGAGAGAAAGAGAGAGGGGCATGGGGACACACGTATCAAGCGAATAAATTTCAAATAGTTATTTCGCCTTTTTTTTGCCGCCCTGTTCAGTGATGAATTGTTCCTCTGCTGGTTAGATTAGCTCGGTATCAAAGCCTCATTTCTATTGAATGTAGCAATGTCAGTTAAATATAACATTTTTGTGTTCGCTGGAAGCTGCGTAAAAAATGCTGTAAAGTTTCGCATTTTGGCCCATGAATAATTAATAATTCTTGTAATTTAAAGAAGGCGCTATATATGTAAATTACTATTTATCTATGCAAGCAGCGCAGATCCTCACCATCAAACGCCTTTGAGAGGTTGAATCATCGTGCTAGACCGTAGGAAAATATAAACCAATTTTATGGTTTATTAACACCCAGGTTGGGTAAAATTATAAACATATACATCAGACACAACACTCCTGAGGATCGTGGGATTCTCCCGTGCTGCATAACACGTGATGAAACCCATGGGCTGCAAATGCCGTAGTTAAATGTCTGCCCTTATATCCCGCTGCTTGCCAGGCCGTGCTTGTCATCGCTACCGTATTATATATTCCTAAATCGATTCCCTTCAATTTTTCCGTCCACTTCAAAATATAAGTCTCAAACGCTTTCGTCCTAGGTAAACCCCATCGAAGTTGTAATTCCTGTGTCACTATTCTATTCCTACAAGAATTGGCAAACCCCAAAACCCGTGTCATAAAGAAAAAGCTGGCTCTATCTAGTATCTGCAGTTCTACTCCCAATTTTTCCCATATAAGTGATATACCGAATGTTGGTTCTACTTTTAATTTGAAAAGGGCGGAGGCGGTATGTATTGACAACATTTGCGGGCTCTTTATTGCTGCTGCCGCTCGGATTGCTCTTCCCACTCTGCTTTCTATATGTCTTCGGAAACTGCTACCATTCGACGTTATAGTGACACCCAGATAAGGAAATTTATTTACAAATTGTACTACATTGCCCCTAGCTCGAATAACGTCGTTTTTTTTTCTAATCGACCCCCTCGTCGAAACTTAACTGCTCTGTCTTTTGCCAGTGTATTCTGAGCTCCATCTCGTCCATATAATTAATTATTCTTTCCAGTCCCTGTTTAACCCTAAATATAAACAAATGGCGCAGCTATAAACGTAGACGTCTGCTAATCAAATGTAGCATTTAGATTTAAGTTTTCTTTTTGGCAATTACAGCCTCTAAACTTACGTCCAATCTAAAATTAATTTTAGTTGATGATTCACTGGTTAGTTCCTTTGTATCTTGGGTGCTCGATACACAACTAAATGAGAAATGGGACGCGGAAATGTTGGCTTTGCCACTACCTTCAGAAATGAGGCTCCCGTTAACTTTAAAGGTGGGTAAAAGTACGTTCTTTACCTTCCATTAGCCAAGTTTTGAGAAAACAACAACGTCAAAATTTCGAAGAATGCGTGCACCTTTTAGAGCATCTAATATGCCCATGTTTGTTAAGGAGTAGGCGTTAAAGTATATAAACTTATTTTTCTAAACTGTCGGAATATCTATGTTCACTTGAGCGTAAAGAGACTGGTCCTGCTCAGAACTCGCCTGTGGGATGCATTGGGCGTGGTTCCACTAGGGGAATCTGTTGTTGTTGTTGTTTTGGCGCTTTGAACCGTGATCTAGTCTCATTGAGAGCTGACTTCATATTGCATAGATTCGAATATCCAAATACGAGCACAATTTTATCTTCTGTCGGGCCCAAGTGCAGATCATTGGTGCAAAGGTCATGTTATTCTAAGAGACTCTTTGTTTCTAAGAACAAACAGTTGTAGCCAAGCTCGACGTCAGGCGAGATCCGTCCTGTGTGAAACAAAACCTGTGTTGCCGGATCCTCGTTTAGCTTGTTCGTGATAGTGGCTTGGGTAAAAGCGTCCTACAACTTGAGTGCTCGGGGCTCATTTAAGCACCGTAGCTCTTGCGTCTAGCTTTCAAGCTCTGTCTTCGTAGACTGACGAAGTGTCGCGAAATGCTGTTTGCGTCTGCTATGACATTTCTGACGTGATTGCACTTGCTGGGAGGTCATTACCGGTGGCACTATCTAGATCTTTTTTTCGTGAGTGGCTTTATAAAACCTTCGGTCCGGGAAAAAGCGTAGCCTTCGTGATCATATTGCTGTTTCGGTTAGCCGTTATGCGTCTGAGTACCAGTTTCAAACTTGGCGCTCGGAACGCTCAGAATGAAATGCTCTTGATCTTTTTGGATCCATCGTATCAGCAACAGAAATCGCGTGACCGTTTTTTGCTTCAGTCTTTGTTACATTTCTCTGCTAACATTATATAACAGGCTATAGCACTAAATAAACCATGTGGGGTATAGTAAGACTTGAAAAAAAAACTCATAAACAGTCAGATAAAAGTATACATACATGTATGATGTAACATTATATGTCGCATCTAAGAAGTCGACGTTGGTTTACTATAACATGATTTTATTCGTTAATCGCATCCATATTTCAAAGCGTATCATTACTAGTGCCTTAAAGGAAGCTCCTAAAATGATCTAATTCCGATCTTCTTTAACGCTGTATTGTACTAGCGCGGTGGTGTCACGACCGTTGCTGTCTAAATACATATATTACTCAACAACAAGTTACTCAGGTTAATCCTGCCTGAAAAAGAACAGGGGCTAGCGAGAAGTGAAGAAGGCTGCGGGCCTCCTTGTATACTATGGGATACATTCCTCATACCTTCTTCTTCCTTCTGTATATAAATTTGGCATTGTTAGTTTCATGATGTCATATACACATATATACCCAGAACTAGCATAAGAACATCCTTTACGTTTGGGCCCCAAATTCACTCTCATTTCTCCCAAGAAGCAAGTTACAATTACCACTGTCATGTCCAGTCACTCGGATACCACAGTTAGAAAGACATTAGCCGTGCCTAGACACAACATACCAGAGTAATATTAAACTACTAAAATTTTGAAGCCATAGACTTGATGAAAACGTAAGGACGGTCCGTGCTAGATCTCGGCATTTCCGTCTTTACTTACTGTGTTGTTCTCTATAACTACTAGCAGTGCTGGTGGACAGCAGAGATACAAACAGTATCTCGACTGACTAGGGGAAAATCAGGTCCAGAGACCAGCAGCGCCTGTATTTAGAACACAACGTTAATTGCCGCTCGGGCCTAACTATCCGTCCAACTATGCTGTGGCTGCGCTGCTATGCGTATTTTCTCAGAATAATAGCTTACATTTGTACAATTCTAAATGACATCTCTAAACGTATCTAACATTCAATCAAGCCAACTCGACTGAAAAACCAATGATGCCAAGTCGCCACTGATATAAGCGGGACACAAATCACTTCCCTGCCTAATGCAACGCGTTTAACGTTAGGCTGAGTGAATAACCTTGAAACGAGTAACAAGCTGCACTCGTTAGCGTTGTCGACTGTACAAACCCGCCCTCCACAATTCGGCTAGTTGGCCATTTCTAACGAAGCAATTGCCTTTACGCGTACTGCATATGGCGGCCGTTCAGTGACGAATAGCTGGCAAACTTCGCAGCCGTCGCTGTTGTGGAATATGCAGAGAGCAGCCTGCTTGGAACCGCACTCTATCGGAGGTAGCGGTTGTCAACTCTGACTGTTGCTGGTCCTCCCACCAGGGTAGATTCCAGGGGTTCGGATTTTCAGAAGGGAACAGCTTATCTGCAACGAATCCATAGCAAAGCTAGGGATGAAGGGAGATTACTTAATTTACAATCTTTAGGACCACACTCCACATTAGTGCTCAAATATGCTAAAGCCAGAACGCCAGATAGACGTGTAAGCTAAACGTCTGTATTGCCACTCTTTGGCTTTAATAGAGGCACACAAAGAGTAGAGAAACCACCATTTAATTGAGATCAAAACTATGCCTTGAAATTGGTGTCAGCGAAGCATTTGCTGATACGACTTGATGATTGAAACCAAGCCAAGTAAAACGCTTCTGGTAACTTCTTATGGCTGAAAATTGAAGACCACGCTATATATATATATATATATATATATATATAGGGTGTTGCAGGAATATTTGAAGCGCGATATACAGAATTGTAGAGCTCGTTAAAGCAAATATTTTTTTCCTATGGAACATGGTCTCTGAGAAGTCTTGTTTCGGAGTGAGAGTGAAATTACTACAATTTGTGACACTGGTGTTTTTGCCCGACATAGGAGCACAAAATGTGCTGTTGCGAGACAACCAGTCTTCCTAGACCGAAACTAAGCACACCATCGTGTTCGTGATAAATATCTGCTCCATCTGATATATGCAAGTATATGCAAGGCCGGTCAGAAGACGCGACATGGTCGCTTAGAAGAGAATTAAAGTTCTTTATTAGCGTTCACGCCAAATACTTTAGAATCATAACCCTACAACCACTCACAGCGCTCAAAACGGACATATTCAGCCAATGCGCAATTCATGGCGATCATTTTGGTACCAAACATATGTAAAGGCGAGCTGTGGTTGCGGAGTAATTACGATTTTTCGGAGGGCATGTCCAGATTAAGTGTATGTAAAATGACTGTGGCGACGTTCACTACCGCCGACGTGTCGCGCGACAGCCGCAGCGCGTCATTTTACATGCACTTAATCTGGACATGCCCTCCGAAAAATCGTAATTACTCCGCAACCACAGCTCGCCTTGACATATGTTTGGTACCAAAATGATCGCCATGAATTGCGCATTGGCCGTTTTGAGCGCTGCGAGTGGTTGTAGGGTTATGATTCTAAAGTATTTGGCGTGAACGCTAATAAAGAACTTTATTTTTGGCGAATTCTCTTCTAAGCGACCATGTCGCGTCTTCAGACCGACCTTGCATATTCTTCAGATGGAGCAGAAGAGCAGAGTTTTATCACGAACACGATGGTGTGCTTAGTTTCTGTCTAGGAAGACTGGTTGTCTCACAACACTTCAACACAACACAACAAGACTTCCCAGAGACCATGTTCCATTGGAAAAAATATTTGCTTTAACGAGCTCTACAATTCTGTATACGCGCTTCAAATATTCCTGCAACACCCTACATATATATAAAGCGTGTTAGAATAATAAATACCATTCATACAAGGCATTGTAGGTATTACCACTCGCATATCAATCAAACGATTAAAAAATCTCTTACTCACAAGGTCGAGCGTCTTGCTCTGTGTGGTCCTCATCAAAATCGTAAAGACTTAAACTTCTCAACCTCTTTATAAGTGATGCCTCGTTCGAGCTGATGCCATTTTCATGTTGGTCACTATTTAAAAACATTGACAAATCGTTGTCATCTGCAAAACAAGAAATCAAATTTAGACTCGTCCGGCTGCTAATCCTGGGTTCTTTATTTATAGGTTACGGACAGACAAAGGCAATATTACAGTACATATACGAAAACAAAAGTAAAGCCAAACATATAGTAGCCAAAAGAATAGCTCCCTTACCCTCCATCCCGGGATATCTATTAGAGGAAGGGAGCTTATAGCCTAAGTTTGGTGATCATATATACATATATACTTACGTACCATATTCTTCATCGTCTATAAATAGTGGAATTTCATCGAGGTCCGGACAAGTGTAAAGCAAACGTTGAAACCTCCGCAACTCGCGCAGAAGATCAGGCTGACGACGCACTTTCAAGTCAGGGGAACCGACAGGAAGCGCCCTTTTACATTCGCACTATAATGCAAATATGAAAATCAGTGCAAACAATAAAATTTTAATTCAGTCCGCGTCTAAAAACATGTGCATTAAGTATGTTAAGAAGCTGAGTTAACTTAAATCAACCATCTCTAAAATCCAATACCTGCTGTAGAAGCTGCGTCATTCATTTGCTGCGACTAAATTCGTATAGGTACATAGACAGAAAAAAATCTGTTCTGCAAATTTCTGCAAAAAATATATACAATCTTGAACGTCTTGGTGTCAAAATTATAATTTCGTTCTTCTATATATATATATATGTCCTCCATAAGTGAAGCAGTCATGTCTTCAAATACGACCGTTCTCACAGTAGTAACTATCGTTAGATTTTTCAAAAAAGGATCGAGTGTTGCGACACAATGTACTCACCACGTGACCGCCGATGTAGATCCAACGAGTCTGGCACGCCTTGCGCATCGAGTCGGCGTCGGCGAACGTAACGAAGCCAAATCTTTTCGGCACATGCGTGAGAAAACAGCGTTGAACTCTGGCCCGCACCACCTGTATGGCGAAATCACGTATGAACAAAATGCCAGTCTCGTTAGTACGAGAAAATTGCTAGTTTCCTAATGTTCATTACATATGCAATAATAACGAGATCAATGTGCCTCGTTCAGCCGAATGCATTTTACAGTGTAGTCTAGGGCGATTTTTCGTAACTTAGTAGTTATGATAGTGTATATATATATATATATATATATATATATATATATATATATATATATATATATATATATATATATATATATATGACAGAATATATATGTATGAATATATATATATATATATATATATATTTATAGTCACACTTGCCTGGCCAAAAATTGGCTCAACTGCCTTTACTAGAGCGTCCTCGGTACAGTTCCGCGGAAGTCCGCCAACGAAGATTTTCTTACTCGAGTCCCCCCGTTGCTGAAAATAGTAAACAACGCATCTTTTAGTCTACGCCTCTCTCTTGATATATATATATATATATATATATACATACAAGCTTGTCCCAACCTTAAGATTTGCCATACCTACGCACAAGTTCAATTGAAGGTAGCGGAGAAACGGTACCAGTCGGCAAATTACTGTTTTCATATGGTATTATGTAAAAGTGCATAGTGGATAGAGTATTAGAAGAATTTGCACCAGCAACGCCACTCGGTTATTCCGTCGCATACATTTAACGGATCGTTCCCTAAATGTAAATGTTAAATAAATGAAGTTGTAAATGTGAAATGTTAAATGAACCATTTTGGCGCCCTCTTGCAACGAAATGTCATCCTACATCTTAGAGATCCAGACCCTAAATTTTAGACGTTTTACAGGGAGGGATGTGCGAAAATGGTGGAACGAAAGAAGAAATTTGCCGGACCAACTATGATCACACATATGCTCCGAAAAATGTGTATTATTAAGTTACGCCTGTTGTAAACGTCCCTCCTTAACGACTGACTTTATAGGAGACAGGTACCAGATGAGCGGAAAATTAGTACGTTTCAACAAGTATTTAAGGAAAAAAGAGATATCCACAGAGCCATCTAATTATATTGTCATCGCCTTAACATCACGTTATACATAGAACTTTGATGTCATTGGTAGTTTTACAATTCAATAGCCTTAAAGATGAGGTTTTGCTCAAAGTAGTGCGATCATCTATTAATCCAGGCGAGTAAAGCTGCATCTATCAACTTTAAAGCCGTATCAATTACAGTGAGGAAAGCCACCGCGAATAAGAATATCTGAGACAACTACAGTATACCGCTGTGTATAGAAATAATACTACTTCCGCAATTAGCGCTATCGGATGAAAAGATAAGCTACAATTGCTAGACCCGACAACACGTTCAAACCTACAGCTGTAAACTTTGCTCCATAGACAAGTTGCAGCAAAATAATAATAAAGCCAATTATATGCTGCATCTATCGACTTCAGATCCGCACTCGATTTCTGTATATACAGGGACTGTCTTTGTGCGAACACGTTTCTATCGCTGGCACATTGTAAACTCCTATCCGGGAAATGCCATGACACGAGTATATCACTATCAGGAACGCGGACAGGAACATCCAAAAACCTGTGTATCCAAAAAGTGAATTACCACATAGAAACTTTGCTGCTAGCCTTTTTTTCTGTTCTGCAAAGTTTCGTGAACTCCTTGCTATTTATTTTCTATGAGACCGGCAAAGCAAACCTGCTGCAAGAAGTCGAAGCAGTACGTGGGTTTTATGCATACCATCAGCTAATTTTCTAGCGATCAAAGGATATGTTACAATACGATATAACTCAAACCTTCAAATGGTATCGGAAAAGATTAAATAGGTAAATATGACAAATATTCTTTGTTTTAGCAGTTAAAGAGAGCATGCCACCGCAGATCATTCTATTAATTTCACTACGTGACTCTTAAATATCACACATGTGAAAAACAAACGCCTGAAGTAAAGACAGAACCGAACAGAAAAATACTTCTAAACAAAGTTGTCATCCAACTGAACCACAATTATTGCAGAGGCGCACAGGCCCCTTTCCCCAGTGCCCAATTAGTTAGAAAGGATATTTAACGGCATGGGATTGTTCTAGTATCTAAACCTTTGCTCCCACACTCCAGGACATCTTCAACACCTTTTCCAAGAGGTGCTGAAGATGTCCTGGAGTCCAAGTATAACAGCGAGAGCTCGGGTCGAATCGGGCTAGATCGGATTGGACTGCATTTTTAGTCATCACGAAGTCGCCTTTGATGTCCTCACCCTCGTCTGGATCCACGCGGCCAGGATATCTTCAAGGCAAACCGCCAAAAGCGCTCGTCTCAAAGGACAAAAGCACTTTTAGTCCACTCCGCGATGTCGAGCCCGTGGTGCATTCGCCTGCGCGTGTTCGAGCCCCACCATTGCATATTTGTATTTATGGGGGACTGTCTATGAAGTAGTGCGAGAAGCAGTCCCGTGGACGTTAAATCTTAGCTGAGGGTCAGCCCGAAATGTTTATAGTTCACACCACGATACGGTCGTGTGTCGAGACAATGCTTCCCTAAATACCAAAAGAGAAGCCGTTGTCGTCATTACACTTCATCCAGCTGCGGGGCTTTCTTGCAGCTATCCGCTGACACAAGGGATGCATAAAGCCGCTTTGCTCTGTTAACTCAATTCGGAAACTTCAGCTGAACCTGGCTTTGATCATGCAACCAAGAATTACTGCTGTTACTTGTAGGCGTTACGTCAATCACTCAAGGGAGAGTACAAATGCGATACGCCAGACCACAGCAATACCTGTGCAGACATCTTGCGTGAGTTGTTTAAGTTGTCAAATTGAAAGGAAACATTTGGACCGTAACGAGCCTAAGCTTAAGGTAAGAGGCCCTCGGGGCAAGTGGAGCCCAACGCTACTGCGTTACAGAACTTCCGCCCACAATGTTGAGTGCCTTGTAAAGTCTTCGGTGAAAATTTGACAAACAATCGAGCGACAAGCGAGATAATAAACGAGAAAGCAGAGTTAGGACAAACTCTCTTTCTACGGGAGCGTAGCTTGACCAATGAAGGTTTGACGATTGTGGCAGTGGAAGCACTGCATGTAATGTGCTAGATCAGCTACAATCAGACCAAGCAGGACAGCAGGTCAAATCACACACGCAACGTACCCACCGCAGGGGCCGGGCCGCATGAAGCCGCTCAACACAGTCAGGCACTATTCCGGGAAGCTGGTGTGCCCGCTACATTTAAACGGCTTGCGTTTAATACATGATGACGGACTGGAATTTCTATATATGCTCAAGGTTTCCTGGCAAAAGCTTACAGGTGGACGTCACTGTGCGTCCTGCGATCCTGCAGTTACATCATACATAGCTACAGCCGGTTGCAAGTCATCCGAAATCCTAGAGGAGACGCAAGTACACGGTCATCGAACGTATATAGCATTGTCTGTCAGTTGTTATGAAAAGCAAAGGTAGAGCGAATCGAGTCGTGTGTGCCTGACAGAATGAGCGCCACTTTGGCAAGCTAACGTAAAGAAGTAACCTTAAAGAAACAGTTCTCCTTCGCAGCTTATATGCAAAGGGGAATTACTACGCATCTCATTACAATGTTCACGAGATACGTGCGTCGCCGTGCTTATCTAGTTGTCATTCAAACCACGCGAAATGATGCAAGCAACCTTAGCTATGCTTAAAGATCAGTCCTGCCAGCCACGAGATGCCAATCAATCGATTGTTGACCCAACGAAAGCAGTCACGTTAACAGGGTCATCAATACAGATCAAAACGGACTTCTTCCCAAAAGCCGAAATTCACTATCACACATGTCGCGCGTGTCTAGCCAGTAACTGTATGTGTCAGCACATACCTTCGAATTGTGCCGTACGGGCAGCCCGGAATCACTCGACGATCGCATGGTCGGCCGCTAGAAATTGCTTAGGCTTCCCAACTCCCAATTTGCACCAACGACCAACAACGAATCGTTCACATATCCTACGTAGAATTGAAGTGAGTTACCGCTACCGGTCACCGCCACTCCGAAGAGGTCTCGTGTCCTCTTCGGAGCAGAAAATCATGATCACGCATACTCGATCATACAGCCACACATACACACGTCCACATTCAGAGTATCTCCTCAATTCGATCGAAATTGAGAACGACGGGCCGGAGTCCAGGCACACAGAGCATGTACGCAAGATGTGTCTCGGCCGATCAACCGGTAGGTGGTGGGTAGCACGACCGCTTCCGACACTAACCTCGTAACGACGCAGTTGTTAGCTAGACGAGGCTACTCATCGTCTCAGTAGGGCAGTTGTCGTCGAAGTTTCTCATCTTGCTGTGTGTATAAAGGCCCTGCTGGCTTTCGGTCGTCGTCGTCAATATACTACTACTACTACTACTACTGTTACCGCTAACCGACGATGACGATGATACACATACATTCATCGCTGTACCTAAGAGCCGCGCTAGCGGCAGACAGGCATACATAGGTACCTTCTACAGGCGACTTAACGATCGTCTGCAATTTCCGATAAATTTGGCGGGCGCTAGACGATTGTTAGTCAGCCACGGCTGTGTGTAATCGGGCTGCAGTAGGCCTACAACTCCATCCACCGCGTATACGACGCGCTCTTCTTCCGGATGCTCTCGGAGGTTGTTTTAGGTGGATCGTCGTCAGACTCTTGGCTAAGAATTACTTAAAACTTAAATCTCGTTGTGCGGTCAGAGACGAGCCACAGTTCGAACGTAGAAGATACAGACAGAAGACAACGGCCGGTGGTGGTGGCGGCGGCGGCGACCGCTAAAAATCAGTTACAATGAAAAGCATCATACCTCTGGAGCGACAAATGAATGATGATGGCCCGTTATAGCACGTCTGCCTTCAAAAACAAGTTCTCCGTTTGTCTGTCCACCTGCCTATCCACGGCGTGTACGTGCTGAGCGGTGTTCATTTTAGGTATAATTATTTATACCGTTAGGACAAATCCTAACTTCTCAAACTTTTCGACACGCTGTGGGTGCCGCAGAAAGTCGTTGGTCCGCGACGATGTGACTGGTTGCGAGAGGCTAGCGTCTTACGTTGCTTCGGTAGACGCAAAGCTATGTTCATCATTTTTTTTTAGGAGATAGCTAAGTTTTTATTTAGCGGTCCTGTTCTTAAAACGGTGGGTTATATGTATGTAAATTACACCCTCGATCAAGATTATGAGTAACATATGTATGACTCTCAGCTGGAAGGAGATTTAGCTTAGCGGTTTTTTAGATGACACTAAATCATTCATGTTATTTGAATCATTAATGGCAAGCAATACAGGAGAATTCGTCGCATTTTATCATACGCGCTGTATGAACTTCTATACGTTTTTGGGCTATAGAAGCCTATATGTGTACACATTAGCTTGGATATATCTCTCCTTGATGAGTCAGTTTGTTAGTTGCAGATTTTGTGGTATTCAGGTGCCATTTAAATTGTGGATTCATATTCATTCGGTCGACTTAATTCGAACCATCCGACTCAAATTGAGACTTAGTTATATATATATATACATATATATATATATATATATATATATATATATATATCGTAATAAAGATAAACTCTCAAGAAAAGTAGGCCAAAAACATAATAATTAGGTATATATCAAAGACTTCACTTTTCATTTCAATAGTTACACACAGCTGATTTCCATAACCACTCAATCCAACCAGAAACCGATTATTCGCCATTCGGTATTTTCTCAACGGTAACACAGCGACCAAGTGGACAACTTCGTTCTTTAAAGTTTTTCTCTTCTTCTAGTATGTCGATGGGACGGAGTAGAGGTTATGGCCGACGACACTTATACATTGAGTCATGGCTTCGATTCCAATTTAAGTTTTGCAGGTTAGTGTAGTTAAGGTTAATATACACAAAACAATAAACATGTAGTCATTGACATAACGCGAAACGAGTACCTTTAGAATACCTACAGGTGCACTTTCAAATTAATTGCTAACGCCTTCTGCCTTGCAAATCCGTTCATTCTGAATTCGGCTAAAGTGCTTGATGTGTGCAGCGTAAATTGTACTTTCTGTACACGCACCGAGGTTTTTCTGGCTTATTTCTCTAAGCTCAAATGCCCGTGCTCAACGTAGACATGGGGGGAAGTGACATTGGACAAATAGATCGCTTGTTGTGGTGTAAATATCTACACGGCTGCCTAAAATATTATTCTATATGACCGTGTGTGGACGTGGCGTACAGAGAACTAAGGAGATCTATTCAAGTAATATGACTGTATTGATTACAGGCTTGGTTATAATGGAAACAGTTTTTTGTTGAAAATGCATAAGCTCGTATCTAATTGTGTTTCTCATTGTAACGAAGCTCGCATCTAATTTTGTTTTTCATGAGAACTCCCGTTTGGTGAATGTATCCTCGGCTGATTGCACGCAAACGTGAGAATGTAGGTCGTTTAATAAGTAATCGAAATTTTTACGAGATGGCGATTAGATGATAAATGTGGAACACTTTTTACACTATAGTATATATATATAGGGTGCTCAAAGAAATTTTGAACAGAATATTTGGCCTATTAGTGTGTTTTAAATAAATAGAAGTTTCAAATAATTATACAAATATAAAGTGGGCTAACTCCTGCGCGTTCGCACTGTCTGCGAGATCTGAGGCAAAACGACGGTACCCCCAACGATGCGCGTTAACCTTTCACCACATATCGCACATGTATTGCAGGTAGGACCCCCTGCCCATAAAAGTGATGAAGCCATGAACAGCCAAGCGCGTGAGAAGGTGTTTCGTCGTCCGGCGTTCCAGTTCGAGGTATCGCACCGTGCTTAGAAATCGGATCGATCTCGCCATTTCCCCTCCAGGTGATAATGCGCGTAGGCCGGAGTGGAGGGAGTTTGAATCTACGCTTTAGGTCCTCTATAAGAACGGCGTTCACAAGCGATACACGTATCTGTTAGAGTGCGGCAGACCTAAGCCGCTTCAGGAATGCAGGCTTAATCCGCTCGAGTTTTTCGAGTTGCGCCGACTAGAGATAATCCCAGATGACCTGTATTCCGTAGGAGGCGACTGGCGCTACCGTCATGTTGAACAAAGCTAGCGTCGTTTGTAGGGATAGTCTCGAAGGTGTTCGTATACTAACACTTGCAACCAGGGCTCGGCGCGCTCTGTCCGTAATGTGCTCCACGAAGGACCGACCGTTTGTAGGGAGTATCACCCCTAGATATTTGAAGCTGTTTACATATTTCAGGGATGTCCTGTTTATATGCAGAGCATCAGAAGCCGCAAGACGACCGCCGCGTCGGCATTTCATGGCTTCTGTCTTGCCCATATTAATCAATAGGCCAGCCTCTTCCACATACCCCGACAGCCTTGCCAGCGCATGCTGAACGTGAAACCGACTTCTCCCAAAAATCACAAGATCATCGGCATATAGCAGAGTTTTCACGTGTCCCGACTGGTCTTGAACGCGTCGTGGCAAATCGCTCAGTAATAGGGAGAAGAGTAGCGGGCTTAGATTGTCACCCTGTGCTACACCCGTGGACTGGACAAACGGGTCTAGGAGCGCTACACCGTCGTCTATGCTCACTGAATTTGCCTGCAGTATGGCCTTAATCAGCAGTAGCATGTTTTCAGGAACCCCGCACTGAGTAAGTTTGATTAAAATCTTGTCACGTGGCGCCATATCGAACGCAGATTTAAAATCCACAAATACCGCATATAGTGCTTGTTTTGGCCTCCGGATCGCCTGATGCACCTCTTGAAGCAAGATCTCACACGCGGTCATGGTGGAGTGACCTGCACGAAATCCATGCTGCTCAGGCGGGATACAGGAGCAAGCCTCCAGGTACCTTGTCAACCGCCGAGTGATGAGGAGAGCCAGCAGTTTGTAGCAGCAGCTCTTTTTCGCGATAGCCCGCCATGAGGAAGCGTCAAGAGGGCTGCCTTTGTTCTTCGGGATGATGCTAAGGAGAGCATTGCTCCAGCATGCTGGCAGACGTCCATGTCGTAGGCAGGCGTTGAACAGACTTGTCCAACAAGGAAACATGTCGGCCGCATACTTCAGGTGTTCGTTGCGGATCAGGTCCGGCCCAGCCGCCTTGTTCGACTGAAGATATTCCAGCGCACGCAGAACCTCAAACACTGAAAACTCGGCGCCTAAAGCCTCACGCATGGCGGTCGTTTCCTCGTCCCATACACAGGCATAAAAAGGGACCTCTCGAGGGATGGTATCCGTCGCCGCGTACATCCCTCTAAAGTGCTCTATTAGCACATCAGAGCTGATAGGGCATGCCGTCGGCCTGTCTCGCGTCAGCCATCTGTACGGCTCCTTCGATGCCCTTATTACTAACTTGTCCTCTTCTCTTGCAAGGTGCTGCTGACGGGCTGATTCGAGTATTCGACGGTACCGGCTTCTTACAAGGATGAAAAGAGGTCTCAATGCTGGATGCCGTCGCGCCAGTTCGCGAGTCAGTTGTAATGCGGTGGAGGCCATCTTACATGTCGCATTAAACCACGGGCGTTGGCGTCGCGGCCTCACCTCTGCCACTGACGATTTCAGGACGTCGGTTAAAGTGCAGGCGTAAGAATCGATATCTGGATCGCGAGGAACAGGAAACAAGGCTGCCAGCTTGGGGCCTAATTTGGTCGGGTCCAGCGCCTTAGGAAGACCAACGTTTCTTCCGGGTGGAGCTGCCTCTCGCGTGAGAAGCAACTCGATTCCCACTGGAACGTGCCATCTTAGAGAGCTGCCTTCGCATAGTGCATTATTCTTGCCAATGTAAAGAGATCTTTCCGGTTGGACATTTGTAGCAAATATGTCGATTACCGACCGCCCCATGAAACCTTCGAACGTGGAGATGCTGCTATCGGAGAGTAGACGACATCCGAAGTCCCCGAGCAGCGCGAGCAGAGTGCGTGTACGTAGTTCATCCGGCTTGTCGATGCGTGTGTTTAGATCACCGGCCAGGATGAGTGGAGTGGAAAGAGAAGGAAGGGCATGTATTGCGCGAGTGATCTTGTCAATCAGAACCGTCGTATTCTCACTGGGTGAGGGACGAACATAAGCGGCTATGATACTACATCTGCTGCCGTTCAGTACCAACAAATCGTCCTCTGCAAGTACTACTTTGACATCCCCAAGCTTCTGGTTGTACAGCACCGATACCCCGCCGCTCGGTCGACCTCGCCCTGAGGGAGGCCGAGCCAAGCAGTGGAATGCGTAGAAACCCGGTAATTCAAATTTCTTTGTTTCCCAGGTCTCCGTAAGAACGACGGCATCAATGCCTGAAAGTGCAGATTGTGGCAGTAAAGATAGTGCCCGCGAAGCGCCTTCTACATTCCAATGCACGATGGTTATCTTGTCAAGCAACTCTCCGCGGTCTGCGCCAATTCTCAGTCGAACCGACGGCCCTGGGTCCAACCTCTGCTCTGTGGAGGACCGTGAGTTCTGCTGGAGTGCGGATCGTTGTGCTGCGAAGTCCGTTGCGACTGCACGTTCGCGAGTACTTGCTTCAGTACTGCTTCCAGAGACGAGAGTGTAGCTGGAAGCCATTCCTTCTGACCGGATGAAGTTCTGTCGACGGGACGCGGTTTGTGATGAGTGGCCCGAGCACGGGTTGAAGAGCGACGGCGAGGCGTAGGTGGCGGTTTCGCGAGAGACGCACTGGGAGGGTGGGCCGCTTTGTCCGGGTGCTGATGCGCCTGTAGCCCGCTGGTCCCCGGAGGTCTCTTGAATGTTGCATTCTCCGGTTCGGACGTCAGTACCTTTTTCAGTTTCAGCGGCTTTACTCCTAAAAAAGCTTTTATCCTTCGTGCCAGGATTGCCGCGATTTTCATGGAAACGTCTCCCTTGTAGGAGTACCGACCGCTTTCAACAACTTGTCGTTGTATCACAGTCAACGGCAGTGCAAAAAAGGGTGTATCTTCCTCAGCCGCCTTTGAAGAGATAGCATCATTCCCGGCCTTGCATTCTGCCGAGAAAAGCGGGACGGACAGCACATGAAGTTCTGACTCGGGTCTACTCGCTTTCAGCTTCGCGCCAAAACTTTCCACCGTCTCAATGTAGGTGTCTTTCTCGAACTCCATGCACTCATGATAGCCGGCCTGAATAAAGACGGCCACCGGACCATCCGTCCCGCTGATATATTTCTCAGCTTCTTCAACAATGCTCTTCGCGTCCATTCCTTTTGCTGAGCGGACTGCTATAGATGTCTTTTTGGGAAACAGTTCCCTTAGCGCTGGTCGCAATGACTCCACTATACTGTCACCAACTACCAATACCGTTTTCATTGGAGGGCGCTGGATTTTGGCTCTGGCAGCTTTAACAGAGCCACCTGTCATCTCTACGTCCGTTCCTGTTGTCCCGGTAGCCTCGCGTCTCTGATCTAATTTGGCCACCTCTGCCTCGAGCGCTAGTACGCGGTGGAAGAGAAACGACACACATCCCATAGCCTCCGTGTCGAGTGAACAGGCGTCCAAACATTTCATGAAGCGCTCCATCGTCCAATCAGCCGTTGGGACACTGCACACTCTGCAACACCGCCAGATGGCCGCGGGACCAGCTGACGGGTCTGCTTCCTCACTGACCCGGCAAGCTGTGTGGAACACTCTTCTGCACTTGGAGCAGCAAAGGATGAGACCACCTTGAATCTCCTCATCGCACCTCGAGCAGGTTCTAGTATCACACAATCGACTGTCTTTTGCGCGCGGATGTTGTGTGGAGACGTTGTGCGTTTGCGATTAGTAGTAGCTAACGCAATTCCCGAGCTGCCGGCCAGCTGGGATTGTTTTTGTTGATTTTGTGCATCGCGAGATCCCTCACCACCATCCCGTCGTTTATCATTTTTCGAACCGGTCCGACCAGCTACAAGGTAGAAGAAACTCTTAAACGACGGAAAAACTGTCAATGATGAGACTGTCAACACTGACCTTGAAGAAGTCGTGCGTAAGTGCACTCAGATCTCCTCACCATACATTCAGAACGGGTGAGAAAGCGTTTACAAATTCGATCGCTTCACATAGAGGCAAATAACGTCGCATGCAGCCAAACCTCCACCAGCTATGCGACCGTAGTAAGGGGATCTCGTCTCCACTTGAAGGTTGGACACCGACGTGAATTCTACCTCTCGCTGTACTAAAAAGAAACCCTCGCTGTTTAGTAGCTCCTACATGGGCACACAAAAGGGGGTGGTTGGCCATTTCTGGAATTGCTCCAAACGGGTCCCACTGGAGAATCTCTAATCGTTACCCAGTGAGCCCAAAGTTATCCGAAGCTATCTGTACTGTTTTGGATGTATTACAGCCTCTATGGCCTGTGCTGGAACATCTCAAGCAACAGCATTAACAGTGTCGGACAGCGATAGGCACAATTTTAATTCGGAGGACCCCTATATCTAGCCGTGCTGAGGACAACTAACTGCAAAAATGTTAGCACTGCCACGGGAGTTTCACAAAAATAAGTATACAGCTTCATAAGGCATCGAATATCTTGGTAGTATCATCAAGAGCCTCCTCTCAACCAGGTATCGACGGCGGCCGCTGCCTCGCGGGTAAACGAACATTCAGCTCGCTTTCAGGAGGTAAGAATGCTTTAAAGCAGTCCACTTGGTCCCCAAAAGCAATCCAGTTAGCTCAAACGGTCACCAGAGCGGGGAAGAGCCCTGCAAGCGTGGACCGGCAGTGTGGGGACCCAATCCACTAAAAAGCAGTCGTGTGCCCCTTCCCCGGCCTAACTGGGGACTGCTTGCACATCTCATTAAAGGGTCAGGAGAGGAGAGCGAGTCTACTACGCTTGGCGAGTGTGTTGCCCGGGAGCTTCGGAAAGAGGGAGCACCTTAGGGGGTTGGTACTCATTTTTCTCTTGCAGCATGGCTTTAAAGACCTTAGATGTGGTGTTCCAGTACGAGAGTATTTCCGTCATTTCTTGCAGAGATTACGTAGGCTAAAAGCCGGTGTTTTCGTTAAAAGCCGTAGAGGTGAGGGCTGCTCCGCTCATGCTGGGCATCTCAGAATACTGTGTCTGGGCGTGATCGCTGGAGTCGAGTCACATGGAGCTGGGATTCTTCCGATCCTGAACAGTTAGGACTGCTAGTTGACATGGCCTTCAGGATCTGGGTATTGGGTTGTACTGTATTGCTTAGACGCATGTTACTCTAGCCAATCGTAAGAACTTCGACCGGTAAAAGCTATATAATAAAAGTGGTGGTGGACCCGCCCAACTAAGCATAAATTATTGCCTATCAGTTGTCATTTTACTAAGTGATAAGCTATGGCAGCGCACACAAACAGAATCTAAACGCGGACTTTTTGGCAGAAACCAAAATTATATCAGGCTTCTTTCTTCAGGCTTATTCACTCGCATTAGAGACCACGCATCAAACGTTATAACAATTTGGATTGTCGATGGCAACTAGTTACAAATCTTTGCCTTGCCTATCACATTAAAACAGCCAGAAGATGTAGAATACTAACTGAGTTCAATCTTAGTCACAAAAGTGCACGCTTTCTATACCAGTATGCCAGTGAATGGCTCTGAATTGTGGCCAATTTAGACTAGGAGGCTGAGTTAAAGGCATTTTCTGATAGGAGAGGAGAAGAAGAAAGGTGTAGTCTCGCTTCTAAAAACAGCAGTCCTAGTGTTTGTAATATTAAAAGGTAGCTTAGGAGACTGAAATGCGTTTAGGATGTGGACTAAGGCGGCACTGCCATCGTCTATCGAGTCAACCGGGAGATTGGCACCTTGACGAGGACGTTTGTTCGTTTAAAAACGCTAAGATCGTACCATTCTTCTGTTGGTTATTTCGCGTGCAATAGACATGTGACGTGAAGATAAGTGGGCATAACAGTGCCATGTGTGATTTCCTTCTTCCAAAGTTACCGAGGACGAGATGTGCCCTGCCTCATTGACTTGGATGGGTCTATTAAACAAGAAGGTTCTGGTGTATGATAGCTAAGCTGAACTGAAGCATTCGAATGCATTTTTTGCGGCGTCTAATAATATTTCTGCAGTGATATTCCCCTTGCGTTGCGCATTTTTGCATCGTGCAATAACCGTAAAGAAGTGGAAACCGTGAACTTCACGAACGAGAATCTTCCAACTTGTGCAATCGCCTCACGTTTAGTTTGCAATTCCCTCTCTCCTTGAAACGAACCATGCATATACGGAAAAACGCCTGGTTGCTCATCACCTGTCTCGCTAAGTTTCTAGAAATGTGTCCTCCTGCCACTTAGGTTTTACTTCCAAAAACTTAACCTATTCACAATCTATCAACTCGGAATTCGTGAATTATATGTATGTGTATTATATATATATATATATATATATATATATATATATTAATCAATTTATATTACAATCCTGTGTAAGTGAACGTGTTAACTTTCAGCCTATAACAGCCCTGGTGTGCACCATTCGGCAAGCGACCCCAAAACTGAGATCGCGTTGCCCCGCTGGACGTCAATGGAAAGTCTTTGGCGCAAAAATTGTGCGGCTCTCTTGTCCCCAGTAGTTATCTTTAATCGTTCGCCCAATTTAGTAAGTATTCTTTCAGTCAAGGGGCCCGGTGGTCCCAAGGTTTCGAAAGCCACTGGGCTGAAGTTATGGGTTCTTGCCAGTTCGGCATATTTGTTCATCTTGTTCGTTTCTGCTTGGGTCGCGGCGTGACCAGCTCTAAGTGAACCGAAACCGACCATTGAGGGTGAAAGTGAGTCGGTTACGGTGGCATCCCATATGAGGGTACGGCCTCGTTCAAAGGGGATGAGAGTCATCCCGTCGGGACGCTTGCCGTCGTTTCTGGTTAGTCCAGTTGGTTCCAGCGTACTTGGGTAGCCTGCCGTCCTCAAGGCCCTTGCTATTGTGTCGTTGATAGCCGCGTGACGTGGTCGACGACCTTCACTGAGGGCGCAGGATAGAGCGTGGTGAGCTCTAATGCCCACTGGCTCCCCGCATCGGCATATGTGAGGGTGAACGAGCGGCGTACCAAGTCGGAGGCCAACGCATATTCTTGTAGTGGCATCATCCAGTAAGGTTCCTAACGATGCACTGGGTAGGGCGTGTAGCCAATCGCTTGCATGTTTTGCGGAGGTTGCCCTAAGCCGAGCCCTAGTAGAGTCACTGTCAGCTTGATCAATAAGTAAACAAGCATGTTGATCGGCTAGCATCGCCGACCACTCACTCTGAGATGCGACGTTATTTGGTGAAGTTCTAAGAACCTCAACCAAATTACTCGTGACTCGATCTCGCATGGAGGTAAATTCGAGCTGGCCGGCTTCGTCAAGAAGTTCGCAGACCTTGTCGGAAACCTGATGGGTGGCAGCAACTATCGCAGGGAGTGCTAATATTGTCGGGTCTGGTAAGCCAAGCCCCCCCTTGGCTATTGGCAAGAACATCTGTCGTTTGGCTGTATCGTCCAGTTTGATGTTAAGCAGATTGGTTATTGTATTGGCTGTAAGATCATTGAAGCGTCGTAGCTCGTCCGTTTCGCCGGTAAGTTCGATACCCCTCAGAATATGAGTTAGGCGTGTGGCTGAGTAAGAGCACCTTAGCAGGTAAAGACCGCTATGGTAACCTATCAAAGGAAGGCGCTCCGAAGCGGTATTCAGTTTATCCAACCACTTCTGCAACACGGGGGCGACACCTTCCTGAAGTAGGGGTACCCCTAGGAGCTCTACTTCGTTTGCGCTGAGTATCTTGCAGCCCGGTAACAAGTGCGTGATCTCAGAGGTTGTTGAATCTGCATCAGGATTCCATACGAACAGTTCGCATTTCGAGGGATTCAGGGCTAAGCCGCTTACGTTCTCGAAATCGATAATCTTCTGTATGTCACTAGCGATTGTAGAGGCATTGCCTGCCAGTACGCCATCGTCCAAGTACCACATGTTAAGCGGGCTTTCGAGCGATTTGATCAGGTCGTTAACTGCCAGACAAAATAAAGGTGGACCCAGAGGGTCTCCTTGTTGTATACCTGTCTCGGACGATAGTATTAGGTCAGACGTTACAAGGCAAGTTGGACGTCTATATGAGGACTCGACATAATGGTACGTGTCTGGGGTTGAGTCCTTCACTGTCCTTAGCAAATGGTCTCTTCTTATCGTATTAAAAGCATTTGAAAAATCCAACTTGAGCAAGTACGTAGGGCAAGTCCTGGAGTCCAGGAAAGAGCGAGTTGTATGAACCGCTGTTTCTACTCCGGCTTTGACCGAGAACCCCAGTTGTCGGTCGTCTATTAGGTGTGCGAGCTGTCCTGTGTTATCCCTTATGCTGACCTTCGAAGCAATCCTGCTGAGGAACTTCTGGGAAAAGATTGAACAGCAGCAAAAATGTCTTCCTTGCTTGTGGATCCAGAATCTGTTGATGGTGGCTCAGGCCATATAGGCTCTGCTGGTGCAGGCGGGTGTTTCGCTCTTAGTGCGTTGGCGGTATCTTCGCCAGATGAAAACGTGTCTGTAGAGATTAGGATTCTAGCAGCATTGGTGCCGTCTCCTTCAGATAACTTGGTTAAGACTCTTCTAGCAACATCGGAGTCAGCGTGGGTTCGCGCGTTTCTTTGAGCGGTTCTGTGGGCCGTCAGGTTATGCAACCTGGTGCCGCACTCGTAATCCCGGAGATTCGTCCTTATGATTTGCGCTAATGATTGGTTGATATTTCTATTGGCTGGGAGGCGGAGTATGACCGGTACGAAGGAAAATAAGGCCAACCAAGCGTGGAAACTGTTCTGAGTGTGCACATCATCGAGCACCTTAGTGAGGGTCAAGGCTAAGATATGCCTAATGGATTTTGGTGTGATACGTACTAACTTAAAAGTTTTACTAATGTCTTGAAGCTTGACTAGGATGTCTTTAACTGAAGGATCGGCGGGGTGACTCGTGTCAATATCGGGAGACGGTGCTATATCTGTCGGGTGTTTTGCTCTAGTGTGTCGTAGTAAGCCACGCCTGGTGTATAGTAGGCCACACACCGGGCAGGGAACTTTCAGGCTAGGTTCGGCATCTACGATGTTAGGTTGTACCAGCAGTCTCGTCGTTGTTGTTGGGGTTGAAGAGCTCCCGGATGGCATGTAGGCGTGGTCTTCCATTATGACGAGGTGTGTTTAAGCTTCTCAACAAGTGGAAGTAACGCAAGTAGGGGCTGAAGAACTTCAGTAATAGTTTCGATCGCCTTAGCTAGCTCTGGGCTGACTACTGAAAGAAGGCCAGACAGTGACGACAGGTTGGTGAGCGTCTTGTGGGCCTTGGCATTGACCCGGCGCCGTGGTAAAATAACACGAGACCTTCTAAACGATCCAGCTCGTTGTTGCCGCGGCATTCGTTTCTTTTTCGGCGGGTTCCTGGGCCTAGGCAAAATTATTGATGGGTTTCCATCTTCAGAGGTAGTTATACCTCTAACCGCAGCGGCATATGTTTTTTGGCCAATAGCGATATCGGCCGGTATAGGCGCTTGTTTGCAAGCTTCTTCTATAGTTGCTGCGGGGTGATTTACTTTCACCTGCTGGAGTGTACGGGCCTCACTGATGAGTCTACTCTTCTCCCTAAGGAAGAAAAGTCTCGGGCATGAAGACGCTCCAGCAGGATGTGGTCCACGGCAATTAACACACCGAGGTGTGTTTTGACATGAAGCGGCTATATGTCCCTCGGTTCCACATCTACGACAGATTTTCTGTAGGCTACACTGACTTGCTATATGACCGGGTCGGAGGCATTTAAAGCAGACCATCGGTTGATCCGGTTCGAGCACTACGGCGTGCGACTTATAACCCAGAAATATAGAGATCGGTGGTTGCCGGTCAAATGTAAGTATCACCCGGTCTAAGGGCTTCCGTACATCGCCCCGAGTGGCGTGCAGGCGACGAACTTGAGTCACTCCTAAGTCTTTTAATTCCTCTAGGATTTCTGCCTCTGTGAAGGCGGTGCTAACACCTTGAATTCTTGCCTTGAATGAAGCTATAGCTGGGCATGAGGCCTTTACTTGTATCCCGTTTAGTTGCTTGATGTTCAACAGAGAAGTTGCTGACTCCATGTTAGAAGTCCAAACGGCGATACTTGACCTGTCACCAGAAATTCTACTTCCTGGGGACAATGTGTGAATTGCCTTAAATAAAGTTAGCAGTGACCCTTCTTCAAAGTTAACGGGCGTATTATCTTCGGTGGGTTGTCTGCGAAAGACGACTTTGAGGGTGCCTATGGTACCTGCTTTAAGATCATCTCTAAGCTTGTCCAACTGCTTCAGTTCTCGCGCCGCCAAGCGCTTCTCTTTACGGGACGTGTGAACTGTGAATCCACCATTATCATCGTCCCTGTTAACCGCTTCGTCTTGAACAACTTGTTCTATAGTCTCAGGTAACGTCTTCCTCCTCTTTACGCCTAAAGGCGTGTTATTTTCCATCGTCGGGGTGGCGTTTTCACAAACGGGGTTTTCATGGGCGGCCTTCAGGTTATCTGATGGTAACACTACAGCGTTGGGCGCTGTTCCACTGAGCACTGTACTGCTCGTTGATTCATTTCCAGGTGTTGCATCTTTGCGCAGTCTAGTGATGTCCAGAGAGCGCGGAGCAACAATTGGAGGTGGCTGTGGCCCGGGGGCCATGACGTTCTTCGGTATCGACTGTATAAAGAACTGTCGCACTCAGAAAAAAAACGGGAAAAAAAAATTGTTTACACGACCGGGTTTCGAACTCGGTCCCCCCACACCGTAGTCAGTGGCCCTGTTGCATACGACACGCACTGCGCTTGAAGTGTTAGTCGTCGATAACCAACTAGCGGCTACCGTTTGTAGTATGATGTAAACAAACAGTCGTAAAATGTAAACAATCACGCTGTCGAACGAAAGTTTCGAACACACTCGAGAGGCGGACTGGCCTGGACGGGTTAGGGTCCTGACGTTCAGTGGAACGACTACCGGGCCTGCGTCGCGCGTCTATGGAAACGTCACTCAACACTGTCTCACTGCACCAATTGGCGCCGCAATCATCGAACTCGAATTGGCTACACAAATAGATTTTCCGGGAACACAGGTAAGAAGCGTCCGCACTCGACCAAGTGATCGAGGGAAAAAAAAAAAATATATATATATATATATATATATATTAGTTTAGTCAAAGACAAAGGTCATTAGAGATTAATGTGATGAGGTTTATTTATGTACATTACAATACTGAAAGTTTGATTACGTATCAAGGCTTAGGAAGTTATATACAGAGTTGGCACACTATTCTACAAACGTATATACGCGTCGCTTGTAGATAGGCTTGAACAAGTAGCTACGTTCAACGATATTCATGTTCCTGAGTATAGAATTTACCCAGAAAAGCCCTTCTGGCTTACTCACAGGCTCAATCATTAAAGCCGTCATGAAGTCTACAAACTGAGTCATTCGGCCACTGTGGTTACATCTTCGTTGCCAATCGATTCGTGGTCAATGGTGGTGCCTTCAGGTTGGTTTTCAAGCGTCGGCGCAACAACCTCATCGCTGTCGGCATCTACATATTCGCCTTCTTCGATTGGGCTAATGAGTATACCTGCGGCAAGCATTGGGTCGGTCGCATCCCCCACATTCTCCTGCGCTCCGCTCGCTGGCACCGGAAACATAAGTGGGTACGGTAGCAACCTAACCCTAGCATGGGTCGAGAGGTTGGCGCCGAGCTCGGACAGCAGTGGAAGTGCGGTAGAGTTCTCGTCGTCGCCCTGTCCTGCAGCCATTTCTAGGTCGGGAACGAGGATGATCGTACTGTTGGCGTCGATGTAATGTTCGTCGATAAGCTTCTGGGCAATTTCGAGCACCTCCGGCGGAAGGTCGACGAAGGTAGCATTCAGATCATCACCGTCAATGACACCGCCCTCTAAGCCTGACGCCATCATTTCCTCGTCATCGTCGTAGTCATCCTCGACCGAATCTGTTTCCAAGTCGGACATCATAGCCGACAAATCGCTGTCTGTGATATTTGCCGCAGTCGACAAGTCGCTGTCTGCAATATCTGGCACAGCAGATGAGTTGCTGCTCGAGAGATCCGGTCTAGTAGAGTTGTCGGATGTATCCGGTATACGAGTAGTCCACTCGTTGTTTCGTGCGTCATCCGACACGGCCTCGAGTCCGTCACGATTCGGGTTTATATCGCCTGACAGCGTAGAGGCCAATAGCGATTCAAAAACGGGCTTAAACGCTATCGCAAACCGTTCGGCGATAATGCTGGCCGGCTTCACGAGGAAATCCCAGTGAGCCGCGTCACTCTGTGCTGCCACGAGGGCAACATCTCATTGCGGTACGGCTATATTGCAACCTTCCAATACTTCGACGGACCAGTTGTTCGAACGTCGAAGCGAGCGGTTGTGTTCTTGAAGGTTCCTACCTTAGAGTGGTGTTCTTGGTGCACAAGCATAGTTGAGTTTCACAAGTGAACCAGGAAAACTGTCTGAGGATTGTGTATCGAAGTGGAGACCGAAATCGTCTTATTGGAATGTGGTTGCTGGAGTGTTGGAAATAAGCTTTCGGACACTGTGAACTTATAGTTGTTTGAAGTGATCACTTGGAAGGTGAAAACATATACAGCAACAGGTATATAGCGTATATACATGTGCTGTGGAACGCATTAGAGCGTGTGCAAGTGCGTGTGTGAAGAACGTGCAAAGAGACGTGCAGGGTTGACGCCGTGTCTGCATATATACATACATATATATCTATATATATATATATATATATATATACAGGAAATACGCTGTCTGTACGTGGACCATGTTTGGAAACAACGGTGAGATGGCAGCTGACGGTGGCGATAACCCCATTAATGTGTCTGGAGCCGTAAACACACGGAGTGGCGCTGCGTCGACTACATACGTGCCCTTAAGTAGAATAGCAGTGTGCACGTGCGGAAGTATGATGGACAGGAAAAGAACTGCAGAGAGAAATCCGCCGTTTGCTGGTTGCACGGGATGTGCTACACATCGGCAGATGAATGGAGAGATGGCGAAAGTGAAGGCAGAGGCGGACAAGTGGTGCGGCATTGCGAACGCAATGCAAAACAAGTGGGAGACGTGCACGACCGATGTGCAAAAAAGGCGTAAACGAATCGAAGAGAGAGAAACCGCATTGGAAGAGAGGGAGGAGAAGATTGCCGCGGTCAAGCAGGAGCTGATCGAACGACTCAGCAGAATTGAAAGGAAAGTCGAGGAAAGCCAGCGGAGACAGCCTGCTGATGCTGCTGCTGGCGAGAACAGTGATGAAGAAGAGAAAAAGGAGAAACTAGAAAAGAGAGTTACAGCGGTAGAGGAAACGATGCTGGACGTAACGGCCGACGTGGACCAATTAAAAACATGGATACGGGACAGAGAGGCAAATGAGAAGGCAAGGCTAGCAGAAGAGGAAGTGATAGATCTTGAGCTGAGTTGTAATTACGAGGACAAGAGGGATGATAATATTGATGATGACAACAAAAGCGAAGATGAAGAAGTACGCGGAGGTGACGGCCGGCGAAAGATTCTACAACAACAAAGAAGAGGTGAAGATGCTCTCGTTGCTGTACTGGAGAAGACGACGCACCAACAAAATAAACAACATCAAAAACAGCTGGAGACAGGGAACCAACCGCAAACGTTACCACCAGTTGGCAAAAGGGTAGAAATTGCTGGGGACTCAAACATGTTAAGGATAGAAGAACAGTTGGGGAACATTATTTCCGAGGAGTACAGCAGGGTTCACGGTTATTGGAAAATGAGGGGGGGACATCCAAGGCTATTGTGGAATTCATTGAAGAAGATATGGATATGTTTAATAATGTAAAACAGAGATTGGTGTTTCATGCAGAGTTAATAGATGTAATAAAGGCAAATAGAGATGGAAGCTGTTAGGGAGGTCAGTAAGCAAGTAGAAAAGTTAATAGGTTTCTGCACTAAGCGTAGAATAAAATTGACGGTATGCTCATTGCCAAAAACAGTTGATCGAAAAGCGGGACGGGACTACAGGGGAGCTTGCAGGGCTGTTAATATGAGAATAGCTACCATGGTGCGGGCAGCAAATTTTGAATATCTACCCCTGGAATACATATAGGGTACCGCTGAAGCCATGGCTTCGGACGGTATTCACTACGGTGAGGTGGGTGCTTAAATGGCGGCACGACCAATTGGCCGGAGAGCCTTCGAATGGCTTGGAATAAAAATGACAACTCGGAAAATAGGGGGAAGGGCCACACATAGACAGGAAAAACAAGAAGAATATCCTCCACGATTTGTAGATCAGAGACAGATGCCATATAGACATGAAATGTGGATAGCTCAGGGAAGTAATCATTGGGTGTCGGGAAATGGGTATATAAACAGGGAGGGATACTACGGGGAGAGGACACCACAAATGATTGGATGGCGAAACAAAAGCACCGCATACAACATGAATCAGAGAAGCAACTGGGGGGAAAATGGCTACAGAAGACAAGGGGACAACAGATATTTAAACAGAGAGCACAGCAATCGCAGAATGCAAACATGGAAACGAGACAACGAAGAGTCTTGGAACTAGAGGGTGCGCTGGATGTGATTCGGAGGTTGGCCATGGGCAACCTTGCGAATCTCGAAAAACCTTAAGGAGACACCAAAATCGACATGGAAAAGGGAAAAAAGATAAAAATAAGAGAGCACCTTTCCGACGGATAGCATTGCTAAATATAAGAGGTGGTAGAAGACGGGGTAAGTGGGAGGAACTATACAGGCTGATAGAAAAGAGAGGAGTCGATATAATGGTAGTAACAGAGACACATCTATGTGAGGCAGAAGTTCCACCGGGGATTCATGGATACAATTGGTATGGGACAAATAGAAGAACGAGGGCAGGAGAAAATAGGTTTGGAGGAGTGGGTATATTCATTAAAGAAAGCATAATAAGTAGAGAAGTAAGTGAATTAAGAATGAAAGATTTGGTGGTGGTTGATATTGAAGGGCTTAGCCGGGTAACAAGAATTATAGGGGTATACAGGGCGCCGAGTAATACGTTAGAGGAAAATAAAAAAACTGTAGAGTAGATTAACAGAGGCGGTCGCAAATAGTCGGGGGATGAGAACTATGTGCCTTGGAGATACGAACGCCCACATTCATCAGTTAGACGGGAGAGAGGATATGGAAGTGAAAATGCTATTACAATGGGTATCAACGGCAAGGCTAAATATACTAAATTTAGATAAAGTAGTGGTTGGAAAATATACGTATAGTCAAGGAAATAGGAAATCATGTGTAGATTATATTATGGTCAAAGGAAAAATACGGGAATGGGTGGGAGAGATGATTGTTGATGAAGAAAGGGAATGGAGCATTGGCAGTGACCATAATTGGGTGGAAGTTACGGGACGGGGAAGAGCTACTAATAAGATGAAATTAGACAAAAAGATAATAGACAAGCACGGGACACCATAGAGATGGATCTAGATAAAATGCATACAATAATACGAGGTAAATATGATGAATGCTATAAAGTAGTTAAGGGCGTAAGAGGGGGAGAAAAGGGCTGGTGGAATAAGGAGATTGAGGAGGCTATATTAGAAAGAAAAAAGTGGAGCAGGGAGCACAGGAAGATAGTAAATAGAGACCCGGGTAAGGGCGAGGAATACTGGCAAAGATGTATGCAGGCAAAGGCAAAGGTTCAGTATTTGGTACAAGAAGGAATAAAGCGGCAAGACGAACAGGAATTCAATAATATATCAGGGGCTCCAAGGGGACAACGGGTAAAGCGATTATGAGCATATGTAGTCAATGCAGGGAAAAGCATGACTAACCTTGAGCATGAAAACGTGTTCACAAAAGAAGAGATGAATGCGGCGGTAAAAGCACTATTTTTTATAAGTAATAGGGTTAGTGAAGGAAGGTCAAGAATAAATACAGGCATAATCACAAGGGTACAAGAAATAGAACAAGTTGTTAGAGGAATGAAAGGGAAGACGGCATGCGGGTTAGACGGAATAGCAATGGAGATTGTAAATGCGTTGGGAGAGAACTACAAAAGTTATTTATCCAAAGTATTTAATAACATCTTTGCCGGAGGTAGCATCCCGAGAAGTTGGCGTAAGAGAAGGGTATCTTTGCTGCCAAAGGATGGCGTCGATAACAATGATTTGAGAAATAGAAGACCCATAACTATTACACCGATTACGTACCGTATTTTCATGCAAATTTTTAAGTGCCGGATACAAGAAAAGTTAAAAGCGAATGGTAAAATTGGGGAATGGCAATGTGGGTTTAGAAAAGGATATAGAGAGAGAAAACAACACAATATTTTAGATATAGAAAATACCATGCGCTATTTAACCTTGATAGTGATTTTTAAGAATATCCATGGGATTGGGCCGAAGATACTAGAACTTGATCGCCTTGGAGGGGCGAGAGAGACCAGAGCATCAAACACGGTCACACTGAAGATCCGCATGCATCGAAGCAGCAAGGGCAGCCAAGCGTTTGGCGTGCGAGCTGTCAGAGAGTGGAACACTCTTCCGGTTAGCTTGCGTTGTTTGAAATCCTTAAATAACTTCAAGGAGAATTTAAAGTCACACCTATTACCCCGTCAATAATGGATACACTAGTCTTCCTAAATTGACCCTCGCATAGAGGTAAACACCAGTAATTTTATTCCGGCTGCAACTTTTTACCAACACAATGGTAACTGTAGTAGGTTTAAATTACTATATCCTCCTTGCAAATAATTGTAAATGTATGAAACAACATACCATTGTAATTGTGTATATAATAAATAAATAACCTTGTTCAAAAAAAAAGGTTAGACGACCATAGTTTTCTAATGAATCAAATAGTTGAAATATCCAGGATCAGGGGACAGGGTTGTATTGGCGGCTTTTTGGATCTTAAAAAGCTCATGATATAGTTAATAGAGATACACTATACAAATGTATGGCAGAAGAAGGATTTGACGTAAGTTGGATAGGCTTACTGGAGGAAATTTATAGGGAAAACACAGTAATGATTAAACAAAGGAGGGGGAATCGAGTAATAATAGTGTTGCTAAAGGAGTGAGACAGGGATGCCCCTTATCATCAGTTCTTTTTCTAATATATATAGAAAGAATCGATAGAAAGGTAAATAACACCGGGTTGGGATGGCAGATCGGTGAAAAAGAAACCTTCATTAGAATTCCTCTTTTGTGGTTTGCAGATGATATGGCTATTTTAGCAAGGAACGTAGAAGAGGTTCAAGGAATGGTTGATGCCTGTGGGAAGGCAGCAGATGAGCTAGATATGATATTTAACGAAAAGAAGAGCGCTGTTTTAGTGTTTTCGGGGGTTACAATAGAGCGGAAGCTAAGGTTGCAGGAAAAGGAGTTAGGGTATCGGGATCAATATCAATATTTAGGTGTAACTATAGCGTCCAAGGGAGAATTAATAAAGGTGGAAGAAATATTAAGAATAAACAAAGCAGACAGGGGTAGGAATTCGGTAAGGTGCAAGAGTCTATGGGGGTTCAATAGATATGTAGTTACAAGAGACATTTGGAAGGCATTGTATGTTCCAGGGCTGACTTTTGGAAACGCTGTTCTAGTGCGTAGCTCGGATGTATGGAGAAAGCTAGAAGGGATTCAAAGAGAAGTAATTCGATTCTCATTGGAATGCCGCTTTAATTGTAGCAGAGAGTTTCTCGAAGGAGAAGGCGGTATGTCCAAATTCATTGAGAGAGAAGTGTAAATTAAGCTGAGATACTGTAGTAGAATTAGGACATTGAATAACGAACGATGGTTTAAAAACATACAATGGGTAAAAGGGGCAATGGGAGTAAAAACAAAATGGGACAGGAGGGTGGAATTTGCGGCAAGACAAATAGGACTCAGTAGTAAACAATGGGCATCACTGTTATGTCCCGTGGGCAAATTAAAATTATGTTAGACACGAGGGTGCAGCGAAATTGCTATGAAAAATGAGAAACAACGATATGTCGGATATGCGGTAAAAGAGAAGAAACGATAGATCATCTGTTTAGGGAGTGTGAGCACTTAGGAGGGGTTAGGGATCTAAAATTAGGGGAAGCGCTAGGATTAGGTAAGCATGCAGAAAAGGCACAGGTAGAGATTACAAAGCAGAGACTATCCCGATGAAAGGTGCTCAACACATAAAGGCAAAAAACGGCGGACTACAACGTAGATAATTAATAGCTGCAGCGTTATGCGCCCCTGATATAAAAGGGTGATATATGAACACACACCTACCAAGCGAATAAATCAATCAATCGACCAGTGTTACCTAAACAGCCTTATTAGAATCGCTGGAAGAGATACATTGCATGTGTGCTTATTGTTGCATACGAGTTTGCATGACCGTCTTGAACTCACAAAAAATAGTTTATTCATAATCATGACCACGTTGATTTCACTCATATTATGTATGCATATAACAATGATGCCCATACAATTGTCAGCTGCTCTCGGCATGTTATTCGAGAGAGACAGTGCAATCCTCTCTTCGCGAGAGCCAGGCAGGCAGACGCATGATACTTTGTAACACCTGAGCACAGTCGACAGACGCATTCCGTGTACTTCTCGTGAAAGTTCGTGTTCGAACAGACCATCTAGTATAGACCTGGTATAGACGTGGCGATTGTCACGTGCAAGGCCAGAATTGAGGTGAGAGGCGCTGAAAATATCCAGGTCTCGTCGATTTTTACGACTTCCCGTTTAACTTAATTTTCCCATTCTTAGATAAAGTATTCAAATAGTACTGTACGTGGCGTTTTTAACCTCAACCGCTAAATATTGAAATGGAAGATTGCCACTGCCGTCGGGATGGGCAATCGCCGGGCGTCGCCTCTCTCTTCATAAAGATAGACTAGGACTGTGCGCACCGTCTCGACAATGTTCCAGTGAGGGTCGTCCCGGTATAATGAAGTCAAAGGCCCACATACCGGAAATAGGTGACGACTTATTAGAATTGGCTGTGGCAACGTATAATGTCGTTGGCAGCCAATCAATCCCTTTTTCTGAATTACACAGCCTGGGTCGTCATGGCGTTTATTTCTAGTTTTCTAACGACCAGGAACACCTCTGTCAGTGAATTAATGCGCTTGGTCTCTGCCGCCTTTTACTTTCTGGAACGCGCAATTAGCTCCCCATTTACTTAGCGCATTTGGCTTGTGCGGTTTTTTCTCTGTACTGTGAAGAAATACCTTCATGGACGCTTTGCGTTGCGTGAGAAGGCCCACAATGCTCCCATGAATAAACAAAGAATGCGATTCGAAGCTCTGCTTTGAAGGATCTTCTGAACCTCACGTCTTAATTTGATGTAGACCAAAATAATGTAGAAGTAAAGCAAGATATTGCGCTTTATGCATATTAAACCTAATTTCTGTACAAATGATTTTTCTAATACTTCTGCAGCGGTCCTAGTATATATATATATATATATATATATATATATATATTGAGTAAACGTTGCCCTGCGTTATTAAACGCCTGTGGTTACTTTATTTAGAAAAAAATACAATTTGTAGTCTAAACAGAGTTTAGATACAGCTGATCATACATTGTCACAGGTTCATCGTGACGATTGAAGTCCTAGCATATCTCTCGATCGGCCTGGTGTCGCTGTTTGGCTTTTCGAGTACATAATGTATGTCAGCACATATGTAACATAGAAGTAAAAAAGCATAGTGGCCAGAGCCGTCTTGGGCCCCGCAGTGTCAAGTGCGAATGCAGCCGAAACTTGACCCTGCTTTCGCTTCGAGTCATCATCAATAATCGTCCAGTCATCCAATAGAGAACACCTGTGAAGCCACCTCACGATGTGCAAACGAATAAATAAGTGATTGAAATATCTCTGTAGTTAACATAACTCTCTAGAGTAGCTCACCTAGAACGTCGCCCACATTGGTAGACGCAATCTGTCAGAGCACTGGGTCTTACGGATTAGAAACTTGTTTTTTTCCTAATCTACTACGTCTGTTTAACTACCTATCTCGGCTGTAGGTCGTTACCAGATTCATAGGGTAGAAATGAAGAACACGAGCGATGATACCTTACCTGTTACACGTCGAAGCATATACCATTAATTGTTTGCTATTTGTACCGTTCCCGTATTTTAGTTACGTTTTAAGTAGCAGGCCGTGCGTTTATTGGTGAACAGCATATTGTTATAGATGGTGAAGTCGCCTATGTGTTCTTAGTTGTAACACTTCGTACTTACACCACGTCGGTCACGAAAGGAGGCGCTGACTGCGACGTCCAACAGGGTGTTGGATCGAAAACCGGTGCCCGGGCTCGCCATGCCCGCATCCACTCACTCCGCTTGCAACTGCAGTCCCTTCGCGTGTCCAACTTCAGGTAAACTGAGAACACGAAGCAACGTCGAAGTTAACTACTAAGTGGGGTTGTCCTCAACAACACCAAAGCATGTCTGTAAAGTTTTCCCTGTATTTTCCCATACAGAACATCATCTGGCGGACTAAGCGTAAACACAATCGATCTTTTCTCAAGTCGTCTAGTTCGATCTGAAGGTGCGCTCCGTGTAAAGCAATACTATCCTTGCCGGACAACAAAAGGCGAGATAGTCAGCGCCTCGCGAGCAGCGTGAGACCATCTGCATGCGAAGGCAGGCTAACTCGTATTCAGGGGAACACTGACACGCCCTTCTTTCGGCTGCCGTTCAACGGACCGCGTCTATTTGGCGCCCTCTGATGATGAGCACGGAGCTGTTTACGGGCTCCGTGCTCAGCATCTTGCCACATCTCTCCCGTATCTCGCCCTCGCCCTCTTACTCTTTCGGTCAGTGTCTCCACAAAGCTGTAGGCTCGGACAAGTCAACCTGAGACACTCGAAAGCTACTCACGACCTCTAAACGCTAACACTGCGCAATACAATGTGCTTTTTGACTTGGACAGACCAGCCGATGAAGCTACTTTGTTCCAAATGCAAACGGCACCACTGAATCCTGTCCATAACTACGCGAGTACTTTAGAGATATACGTATACCCATTAATACATATTAATATGTGTTGCGCATATATATATATATATATATATATGGGAGGATCCATTTTTTATTTTCCTCTATACGACGTGTGCGCATGTCCGTTGTCGTGATGAATAATCCAATGGTTGCTTGCCGAAAGTTCAGGCCTCTTGTGTCGGAAGTTCTCGCACAAACTTCTTTAAATTTCGCGTAAGTATTCCTTTTTGACCATTCAATCCGTCGTCAATGTAGCTAAAAATCGCAAAAGATGATTCTCTCGTACTAAAAAAAAACGTTTAAAGAGCATTAGTGTTGGATTTGCTGTATCTGTATTTCCGCAATCGACTCTCCTCTTGGAAGGATTAAGCTTTGGTCTCTATGTCGTAACTTATGATTCGTCTCCTGTAATCGCTCTCTGAAGCAATCCGCGGTCCTTTGCTGCCGCCTGAAGATTCAATTCGGACATTTCCCGACGGCGTTAATTTGCTGGAAATTCCACACTTCACTGCCAGTCTTCTGACGCATAAAATATCGGTAAAGACTGTTATAACTGATCTATAAGATAACGCTAACTTGTCAGCCATGTCGCTGATAGTAATTCGGCGATTGTTGAGTAAGATGTCACAAACTTTTTAAACGTTTTATTCTGTTATTAACGTCGAAAACCTTCCCGAACGGGGGTCATCTTCGGTTTCTTCACGTCTGTTGTTTAATCGACGGTACCATGTAAACCAGTGTTTCGGAAAACTGCTTGATCACCATAAGCATTTAATTTGGTTTATAACGCAGAACTTAGTAAAGATTCTCCGCTGCTTCATTTTCGGCTTCTTACAAATGATCGAACCTTGTTTTCAACTCAAACAACGCCGCCACCGATTGGCGCTAAATGTGGCCTTAGTGTAGCTAGTGAGACAATTCTAAGAAAAACAAATCGGAGGACTTTAATGGTGTTGGTTCAAATTTAAAAATGTAAAGTACTGATCCTTGCCAATCCGCCCTTGTATATATATACATATTGATTGGTTGTATGACCAATTAATAATTGGTTGGTAAACACTCATAATTGGTAACCAATTATTAATTGGTTGTATAATTGGTTATATATATATATATATATATATATATATGTGTGTTCCTAAAATGTGTATTTTGTTAATTATGACACAATTAAATATGGGCCAGTTCAATATAAAGACAATTAGCTTGAAATTACATGTTGCCATTTTACATTCGTCTCGTTTCTTTCTTCTCCTGACATGACATGAGCCCTTTAAAATTAGTTTGTGTTATAATGATGGCAATCGTGATAATGCTTATTATTTTTAGACCCTACTTCGAAAAACTGAACCTACTCGCAATCTATCAGTATTGATTCCGTGACAAAAATATTTATAAGTATTCAAAAACAACGGTCATTAGAAATTAATGTGATGAGGTTTATTTATGTACATCTTCGCCTTCTTCGATTGGGCTAATGAGTATACCTGCGGCAAGCCTTGGGTCGGTCGCATCCCCCACATTCTCCTGCGCTCCGCTCGCTGGCACCGGAAACATAAGTGGGTACGGTAGCAACCTAACCCTAGCATTGGTCGAGAGGTTGGCTCCGAGCTCGGACAGCAGTGGAAGAGCGGTAGAGTTCTCGCCGTCGTCCCTGTTCTGCAGCTATTTCTAGGTCGGGAACGAGGACGATCGTACTGTTGGCATCGATGTAATGTTCGTCGATGAGCTTCTGGGCAATTTCGAACACCTCCGGCGGAAGGTCGACGAAGGTAGCATTCAGATCATCACTGTCAATGACATCGCCCTCTAAGGCTGACGCCATCATCTCCTCGTCATCGTCATCTTCGTCGCTGTCTGTGATATTTGCCGCAGTCGACAAGTCCCTGTCTGCGATATCTAGCACAGCCGACGAGTTGCTGCTCGAGAGATCCGGTTCAGTAGGGTCGTCGAATGTATCAGTTATAATCCACTCGTGGCTTCCTGCGTCATCCGACACGGCCTCGAGTCCGTCACGGTTCGGGTTTAAGTCACCCGACAGCGTAGAAGCCAGTAACGATTCAAAAACAGGCTTAAACGCTATTGCAAACCGTTCGGCGATAATGCTGGCCGGCTTCACGAGGAAATCCCAGTGGGCCGCGTCACTCTGTGCCGCCACGAGGGCAAGTAGGAACACAGCTGCGATCTTCATTCTTCTTCGAGCTGACTGAACTTCTTCGATGCAACGAAGCAACGCTGTGCTGAGTAACTTCAAGTTGGTTGAACGTTCTCGCTTTGGATGCAACGAAGCAACGCTGTGCTGAACGACTTTGAGTGCTCGACTGATGGTGCTATCGAGTGAGTCTGCCCCTTTTATAGGTCGACCGAAGCATGTAAGAGAGCGAGCAGAAGACGACATTGTGGCGAGGGATATAGGCGTATTGGCAGCGAGAGGTCGCTTAAGCGTGCCGCATCCGCCTTCAGTCGCCTCCACCTCAGCAGATCGGTTGGTAGACACTTGGACCCTGCGCGGTGGCAGAAACCCCTCCCGAAAATCCGCATTTCGATCGGCATTCATCAGCGGAAGAAAGAATAGGTACTTGCTAGGTACTAGAGTAGGCACTACCTCGCTTGTTCAAGGTGATCAATCGCGTGTTCGTGAACATCATGAACATCGAAAAGAATAGTATGTCAGTAAACCCCTCTGTGTGCCGCCTCAAAGCGGAGCCTCTTCTATCTATACTACAGCAAGCAACCTCCCGTTGCGGTACGGCTATATTGCAACTTCTCGTTGTAGGCGGTCATACCTAAACTTGTTCAGCGAGACTGCATTTCCTGTCGATACAGGTCAACCATTCCATACGTAACTAAATACTTTGACGTTTGAAATATAGTGTACGTATCAGTGTTGAGGTGGAAGATTTCCACTGTCGTCGGAATGGGCAATCGCCTACCGCTCCATAAAGAGAGACTAGGGCTGTGCGCACTGTCTCGACGAAGTCCTAGTACATCTCTTGATCTGCGTGGTTTCGCGGCTTGGTTTTTCGAGTACATTGGGCGTCCAAACATAGTTGCTGCACGTAATACTGGATTTCTGTAAACAGTCGCCACCCTCGTTGATTATTTTTTGCACAGCTCTCATAAAATATATATCTCAAGTAATTTGCAAAAGTACCTGTACGTCTCAAATGCCATATATACCATCTTGTCATCTATATATGAACGCGTGCGTATATATATATATATATATATATATATATATATTTTTTTTTTTTTTTTAGTTCATAGTGTATGTCAATACGTTTGTAATTTAGAAACAAAGAAGCATACTGGTCAAAGCCGTTTTGGGTCCCGCAGTGTTAAGTGCGAATGCAGCCGAAACTTGAGAGATTGAGTTGATTCTTAAGAGTAACTCAGCTAGAACGTCGCCTACGTTGGTAGACGCAATCTGTCAGAGCAGTGGGTCTTGCGGATTAGAAATTGGATTTTTTCTCTAGTCTACTGTGTTTGTGTAGCTACCTATCTCAGCTGTAGGTTGTTACGAGACATGTGGCAGAAATGAAAAACACATGCATGGTAAATACCATTAATTGTTCGCTACTTGTACCGTTTTGATTACGCTTTTTAGTAGCAGGTTGTGCGTTCATTGGTCAACTGCATATCGTTTTAGTTGGTGAATTCGCCTAGTTGTTCTTAGTTGTAACACTTCGTACTTTCACCCAATCCTCATCGACATGAACTTCCTTCTGTTAGAAAATCTCCACCAAGAGAGCGATGTCCACTTCTTGAAACAAACAAAAATGTGAGCGTGTGACAAGTGACGGAAGACAGATTATAAGTTGAGTGGTTAAGCGATGCATTATCCTTACGAGTTTCTCCCATTTTATTATCTATTATTACATCACCTTTCAGTATTGTTGATTACATTACATTACACGTATTCATTAAATCTAGGAAACGGCATTCGTTGCCGTTAACCTTGGACATATATAGAACATGTTGTATATGCATCTCCGGAAAATGTCAGCGACCTAACGCCCAGATAGCTGGCGCTGACCGACATGTTTCATGATATTTGGTGCAGACAAGGCGGCAAAATTTGCAGCAACACTCATCGGAAGGGTTATGGAACCCAGTGCAGTGGCACAGTTTGTGGTGGAACCCATAAACGGAGTAGCGGGTGAGAACGCGTCGTTGCTCGAAGAGCGGTTCCATCCATGTATTGTCCAACATTGCCGGTGTTTTATAGAACGCTTCTGGCACTTCTCTCATCTTCTGCTCGAAGGGCCTACGGAACTCTCGCAGTGACGCGGTAGTCGGAAGTTGAAAGCGGTTTACCACATCCTCGATAAACGGCGTGGTCCTCGACAGACTACAAGTTAGTCTTTATGCGTTTTTAGGGAGGCCCAAAACTCTCTTAAAAAACGTTGCCTTCACCGTGTCGAGAGCGCTAAGCTGCTGAGCGGATAGATGTTTCCAAATTAATACTATATCATAAGATGCCACTTTCAGGTTAAACAGTATTAGAGCTGTTTTTACTGAGAGTTTCTGTGGAGTTGGGATTGAGGTCATGGCGACTATGCTGCTATTAATTCGCTGAGATATGTGGGTCGCAAAGAGTGTGCCGCTTGGCGTTAGCTTATCACCCAGGTAAGTAAACTCCGAGACAAATTCTACAGAAACACCGCCCAAGCTGAGCCGATCACTTCTCTTCAGGAATCCCCCGGATCTGAATTTCATAGCCCTTGTCTTCGATACGTTTATCGTTAAATTATTTTGCTTGCTGTATGTCTCCAGCATCCTCAGAGACTTTTTTAGATCCAAAAACACTCTACTATATACCACAAGGTCATCGCTATAGAGAGTTATGCCGACACAGGGGTAGTGCTCATCGATAAGGCCCGAAAGATCACTGAGTAAGACTGAGAGTAAGAGCGGGCTGAGATTATCGCTTTGGAGATAGCCGGTGGTTTGTAGGAAAGGCTGGTATTCCTGAATGCCGTCATCTAGAATGACCGGGTTTGCTTTTAGGATAGCTGCCAGCATTCCCAAAACTCGTGGGCCCACGCCCGCGGCGGCTAGCTTCTCCATGACAATATCCCTGGGGGAAGTGTCAAACGCCGCCTTGTAGCCTACAAATACAGCGTAAAGTGCGTGGTGCTTGATGGTGACCAAGTGCTTCACATCGTCTAAAAACACCTGGGATGCGATCATTGTGGAATGTCTGGCACCAAATCCATGCTGTTCCGAAGGGATGATTCCTCTTGCTTCGAGATGGAAGCTAAGCCGGCGTGCCAAGAGGCATGACAATATTTTGTAGAGAGGATGGGGAGAGCGGGTCACATTTGCCTGTGGGGATGACCTTTAGCAAGCATTCCGACCAGGTTGCTGGAATTTCACCTTTTTCCAAGTTGTTGTTGTCGTTGTCCGTTTCGATTTCTTCACGTCTGTCGTATAATCGACGGCACCATGTAAACACAGTGTTTCGGAAAACTGCTTGATCAGCATAAGCATTTAATTTGGTTTATAACGCAGAACTTAGTAAAGAATCTCCGCTGCTTTATTTACGGCTCCTTATAAATGATCAAACCTTGTTTTCAACTCAAACAACGCCGCCACCGATTGGCACTAAATGTGCCAACATGTTGCCATTTTACATTCGCCTCGTTTCCTTCTTCTCCTGACATGACATGAGCCCTTTAAAATTAGTTTGTGTTATAATGATGGCAATCGTGATAATGCTTATTATTGACTGCATTTAACGAGTCCATGGTATCTAAGCCATAAGCCGCATAGAAAGAGCCTAAAATTGCATGCATTCTAAAACTGTCCACTTTCATTGCCACATAGCATCCAATCGCTTTGCGACATATTTAAGGGCCTGTCAACCCTTACTCTAGCTAAGTCAGTGTTTACAAAGAGAGAAGTATAACAAAATACTTTTTCGGTAAGTCGTGGTACTTGCATCGCGTCTCCATGTCAGTACGCATCCGGACTGGATTGAGCTGTAATGCTGTTAGGATAGCGTGGCCACATGTTTTAAATTACGGCGTTATGTTATACAGGTTATTACTTTTTTTGAGGGGGTTGAGGGCTTAAAATACAATTACGTACGACTGAGAACAAGCATACAGGGATTGGCTGTCCCCAGAACATGCTCACACTCAGACAGTGTGGGACTCAGCCACCAAACAGCAAGTCTCACCACCAAGCCCTGGCGCTTTGCAAGAGTCGAGCCGTAGGCTTACGGCAATACCCACTAAAACCCTACATATATGCACGACAGTGCCTACATATATGTATCCCCCTTAAGATGACCCTCCGGCCTGCGGGATCCTTGACAGAGAAGACTAACTACGCACAGGCAGTGGGGAAGTCTCGGAAGCTTTAAATCATTATGTCCTGCTTGTAGAGTCGCGTGGTGCAAGCGACTCTCTTATGCTTTCCACTAGTCTTCTTCTTCCGGCATCTTCCTTGGCCTTCATAATACGTTGAATAGGCTTTGCAGCCGCGTCCCAGTTGTTGACCGACGTGAGCAATACATGTTATTACTACTACGTACCAAGTGAGACAGGCGGGAAGTCAACAGTGACATTGAGCACATCGTCCTTGTTCTCAGCAAAAAATTGCTTAAATCGGTTGCCACGCAGGTCCAGATTGACCCTTCGCGGCTGTCGAGACAGCTTCTCGATAAAGCCGAGATAGCTCACTTAACGCAGTACCACTGATCCACCCAGCATACTGATCTAGATTTCCTGGGCAGTTGAGATTAGGAGACACCTTTAGTGCTAGGCAGTATAATATTTTTTTTCCGATATACGAGTTCTCATGATTCACACGAGCCTTAGGTCGATTACATAAGAGCAGTAAAATTGGATACTTGGCGCGTTTCTTGTCACAATTTTACAAAACTTTGAGTCAGATAACCCACCGGCAAAAAATATGGTATTTTTGAACATACCAAGTGCTGACTAACTGGCTTTTCGCAAGGAGTTAATGTATATTATGGTGTAAGCCTTGGGAAGCCTGTTAATTCAAGCAACTGTATGAATGTATTGAGACTACCAGATATGATATATCTTCAATACGTGGCCTGTAAACTGAAGTTGCAACACGGAAAAAGAGGCGCTTCAAACCTTTTTATTGGTGGCCTCAACGCCTTCTAGTCCTTGCAGTGCGTCGCTAGCCATTTGAGCCCAACGAGGTCCTTGCAAGTGAAGCTTCCGCAGCTTATGGCCAAAGCCCTATTGTATCTGGTAGGAGAGGGTAGGAACCTCGACGTGAACTCGAAGCTCCTGTATAAAAGGTATCTTTGACAGAACAGCCTCTAAACGAAATGCTCCGACACCGGTATACGTTGATGTAGCAAACTTTTTCAAGCGGCTTGTTAAGGTGCGGACGTCGAAGTCTGTCAGATTCGATAACTAAGTGATGTCAAGCTCCTCAAGAAAATGAATATCCCTCAATGCTCTTATGGGGTTGTTGGCTAGATTCAATACGCGGAGATCTGTCAAAACATTCCACAGCCGCTGCGGCACTTCGATAAAGTTGTTACGGGACAAGTCCAGGGTCTCTGGCAGTCAAAGTACTATTTAAGGAGTATCCTAGATCTGGTTGCACAGGTGTTCACTGCAACAACCAGAAAGGGAACAATACCTGCAAACTGGAAACAAGCTGAGGTTGTCCTTATCCCCAAAGACAACGGAGGATTTAGGCCTATCTGCCTACTGAATACCCTGGCGAAAGGGTACGAGGCAATCATTGAAGAAAGGCTCAGAACCTTTGTAGAGGAAAACGGACTTCTTTCGGACTCCCAATATGGATTCAGGAAAAAGCGGTCAGTTCTCACTGCTGTCCATCGAGTTACGGACAAGGCTGACCTTTTACATAGTTCAACCATTTGCACCAGAAAACTGTTTCTGGCAATACTTCTAGATGTCAGGAACGCCTTTAATAGCCTCCCGTGGAGGACAATACTGGACACGCTAGTGAGGAAAAAAGTCCCACATTATCTTGTCAAGGTCATCTCAGGATACCTGGAGGACCGAACTGTTTTCAACGGTGAAGTGGAATTATCAATGGCAGCAGGAGTTCCACAGGGCTCGATCCTGGGTCCTCTGCTCTGGAACCTAGCGTACGATGGCGTACTCTGCCAGGATAACCTTCCGCAAGGAGTAGAGATGATCGCGTACGCGGATGATCTGGCTATCACAGTTCAGGCAAAGACTGCAGAAGAATTGGAACTTAATGCTAATAAAACACTAGAGTCTACGAGGAGATGGATGGACGAAGCCGGCTTAGCAATCGCTCCGGAGAAAAGCGAGGCTATACTGCTAACGGGACGGAAGAAGGTGAGTCCCATCAGACTATACCTGGCAGGACAGCAAATAAAGCAGGTCAAGGAGGCGCGGTACTTGGGGATTCGCTTGGACAAGTGCCTGACGGGCCTCGGCCACCTGAAGATAACCTCGGCAAAGGCGGCTAAGGCGGCTAATGCAATTGCTAGAATTCTACCAAACATTCACGGACCAAGAGAATGCAGACGTAGATTGCTGATGTCAGTGGCCGAATCTATAGCGCTATTCGGGTCTCCAGTCTGGCTCAAGGCTTCTTTGAAAACAAAGAAAGCGAGAGGGATCCTTAGAAGCACTCAGAGAGTGGCGGCTCTCAGGATTATCCAGGCGTATCGCACCGTTAGCACAAACTCTGCTCTCGTGCTGGCCGGAGCTCTTCCCTGGGATCTAAAGGTGGAGGAAAGGCGAAAACTCTGGGAAAACAGCTCGAGCAGCAGTAAGGAAGTAGAAAGAGAGAAGTCAATGGAAGCATGGCAAGCCAACTGGGACTCCATTCCTTCAGGAGCACCGGGGCACACCCTTCGATCCCTCATCCCAAACATCAAACAATGGATTGAGCGATCGGGGGGAGAACTAAACCATTATCTCACGCAGATCCTCACGGGACATGGGGACTTTCAGACATACCTCTTTCGAATCGGAAAAGCTCCCTCATCGAGCTGCGTTTATTGCCAAGAGGGAACGGAGGATGACTCGACCCACACTCTTCTAAAGTGCCAGGCACTGGAACAGGCTAGAGCCACAGCAATTGCCAAACTAAGGAACAAATGGACCAATGAGGGAGACGGAAGAGGAGCAAATATTCCAGATCCCCCCAGAGGAACCCTTAAGGAGTTCGTAGACTACATATGCGGTACGACTTCTGGGTGGAAGCTAGGAGCAGCTATGGCTACGGAGGTAATGAAAGAGAAAGGAACCCTGGGAAAGCTCAGGAGAGCAAGATTTCCGTCTACTGCACCAGAAAATCACGTTAGTCCGAATGATGCGGCTTCGCGGGTGTTAGTACAAGACACGTCGAACGTTGGGGAAACCCGTGAGTGACCCCGGCCAAATGATCCGAGTGGCACTCGCCACTTCTCCTGATGGCCCATAGTACTGTTCTATGGAGATCTGGGTCATCAGAGAGTGAAGCTTAAGGGGGGAGGTGCGTTTAGTGGGTATGGGTCTCAGCGGGCTAACACCCATCCGCTGGGGTCGAGTCCCACACTGCTCGAATGGAAAGTGGGATCTTCTCATTTTCTACTCGTAGCAATAGTACGTAAAAGTATTTAACACTCCTCCATAAAAAAAAATAATAAAATAAAAAAAAATAAAAAAAAGTCCAGGGTCTGTATTTTGCGAGCCGTCATAAACACCTCGTCCGAGAGAACCTATAAACGGTTGGCCCCCAACGAAAGAACTCGCAGATCTGGCACGCAAAGCAAAGGCATTTTTCGCAACGAACTGTTGCGCAGGTCCAACGAGAAGGTAATTTGTATTTATAGAGTGTACAGATTTTTTTCTATATAGGAAATTGTAGAGTTCGTTAAAGAAAATATATGTTCACTTTGAAGAAAATAAAAATAAAATGAAGTTTATTATTAGTTCTTATGCCCAATTCCTTAAAACCACAACCCTATGACCACTCACAGGGCTTAAAGCTAACATTTAGCAAATGCGCATTTTGACACCAACAACTATTATTTTGGTACCAAATGGCAAAGCGAGCCGTGATTGAGGAGCAATTAACATTTTTTTCAGAGGCCAGGCCATCAGAAAAAAAATGGAGTGCGTTAATGACCAAGAGTGATTTATCTGATGGAGTAGGTTATTTACGCATACACTCAATCTCATATGCGCTCCGGAGAACCTTAACTACTCCGTAACCACGGTCACATATTTTGCACCAAAATGAGAGTCCTAAAATGCCCATTTTTGTCGTATTTATTGGCCGAGTTTTTGCACAGGAGAACTGGTTGTCTCGCAATTACACATTTTTTGCTCCTACATCGGACAATAACACCAGTATCACAAATTTTCAGCAATATCACTCTCACTCTGAAACAATATTTGTCACCATGTTCCATTGGAAAATATATTTTCTGTAACAAGCTCTACAAATTCCTATATCGATCTTCAAAAGAAATCGAACACCCTGTATATGTATAGCAAATGCGCATTAATTTACATTAAAATAACATAACATGAATATTCTCTCTTTCTCTTTATATATGTATATATATAGTTTGAAAGTGTGAAGAATTAGCTACCTAGATATCGAATGTTGGCTCACTCCTTGCACTGCTGTTGAAAACGGTAACTCTTCGACTGCTAGCAGTCAAAATATTATGATAATTTACCTTTACAATTTCGTTTGACCGCTTTATCTGTGCAACGTATCGGTGTGACTTACGCTTTGTTTTGCCATTGTTTACAACTGGCTTAATGTGTTTAAAGGCTAGCCATGACGTCAAACAACTTGTGGGATTTGTAGTGCAGATTCGTGACAAATCGATGAAAGTTAGGGCAGCCACTACACTCCGGAGAGCCAAAAAGCATCTCGCATATGGCATGCACCCAGTGAAACACCTCCGAAGAGGGTGCGGACAACGGTATCGGCCGGAAAGGTAGCTACTGTTATTGGGTCTAACGTAAAAGAATTCTTCCAGCTACCTTGATAGCAGTAAATTTCAAAGAGTGCCGTCTAAAGGGGCGTTAGGAGGACCGTCGGCTTTATATGTTCATTCCGGACAAGGTCGGGTCAGAAAGCGTTCTTATTCTTCGACTTTTAAATCGCACTTTGAACTTCCAGAAGAGAGAATTGAGCATCTATCTGCTGGGATAGTAGACTCTCGTATTCATCCGATAATTCACACGATAACGGGATAATCCCAGGTGTGCCATTTGTTTGTTTATGGAAAACAGACTAAATTATGCGGCTGACCGATACTGTCGTAAATAAACGCGTGCGATATACGTGTGTGGGACACGCGGTTTCCTATAATGTTCAGCTGCAATTCTGTATCGACTGTGGGATGTGTTTAATTTAAAGCTAAGAGAAAGGCTAAGTTATTCTGATCCACAGCTATCTAAAACCTGCCTATTTGCGCACATGTGAGCGCATGTAATACGGTGTTGTGTCTGTATTTATTTACTATATGACGCCATCTCAGGAAAAAACGTATGTTCTACAGCGGCCTAAAGCGTACATATAGTAGGTATTGATATTTTTGTTGTCAAATTAAAGATCCGTGTGTTGGCTGTCTGTCGTAATAATTGATAAGAAGGAGTGTTACATTTTTCTCGTCCGCTGGAAACATTCTCGATCGACGCGCGATGTACGAGTATGCACATCTTGCAATGACATTTCCCAAAATGTGCAGAGCTGTGTTGAGGTTGTTATATATTGGAATAGTTTTATTTTTACACGGTTCTAAAAACAACGAAGGTCAGGAAATCATCACGGAAAGACCACGTCATATACGTGCGTCTCAGGAATGATACAAGAGTCGCTACAGAGCTTGTCTAGAACGAGAAATAATACTCTACCTGAACAGAATCCTACTATCCCGACATTGTTCTACAAAGAGATTGACTTTGCGGTCTATATATTCTAAAGGAAACAGCTAGATGTGTGCGAGTATAGCAACCCAACGATTAACATTGCTAAATTAAAGGTTCTTCAGTTTAGTTACGGTAGAACCTGCGCGGCTCCGAATAGGTTCATTAAGGTAGATAGATACACTTGGAGCTGGAATCTTCCCGATCCTGAACAGGTGGGACTGAAAGTTGCCATGGGCTCCCTGCATCTGGGTATTGTGTTGTAATGTATTGCTTATACGCATCCTACTCTAGCCAAGCGTGAGAACCTCGACCGGTAAAAAACTAAATCATGAGAATATGGTGAACCCGCTCAACCAATAATGGTGGATGCTCTTCCAGCATAGAGTGTTCACGAATCCTCTAATATGTCCGATTTCCCATATATACAACGTTTTAATTGCAATTTTCTCTCTTGCCTAAACGAACTATACCTATACAGAAAAATGCCTGGTTCCTCATCGCATGTCTTGCCAATTTCATAAAAAAAATGTGTCCTCCTACATTTTTAGACCCTTCTTCGAAAAACTGAACCTACTCGCAATCTATCAGTATTGATTCCGTGACAAAAATATTCATAAGTATTCAAAGACAAAGGTCATTAGAAATTAATGTGATGAGGTTTATTTATGTACATCTTCGCCTTCTTCGATTGGGCTAATGAGTATACCTGCGGCAAGCCTTGGGTCGGTCGCATCCCCCACATTCTCTTGCGCTCCGCTCGCTGGCACCGGAAACATAAGTGGGTACGGTAGCAACCTAAATCTAGCATTCGTCGAGAGGTTGGCGCCGAGCTCGGACAACAGTGGAAGTGCGGTAGAGTTCTCGTCCTCGCCCTGTTCTGCAGCCATTTCTAGGTCGGGAACGAGGATGACCGTACTGTTGGCATCGATGTAATGTTCGTCGATGAGCTTCTGGGCAATTTCGAGCACCTCCGGCGGAAGGTCGACGAAGGTGACATTCAGATCATCACCGTCAATGACATCGCCCTCTAAGGCTGACGCCATCATTTCCTCATAATTGCCGTAGTCATCCTCGACCGAATCCGTTTCCAAGTCAGACAACATAGCCGACAGATCGCTGTCTGTGATATTTGCCGCAGTCGACAAGTCGCTGTCTGCAATATCTGGCACAGCCGACGAGTTGCTGCTCGAGAGATCCGGTTCAGTAGAGTTGTCGGATGTATCCGATATAGTCCACTCGTTGTTCCCTGCGTCATCCGACACGGCCTCGAGTCCGTCACGATTCGGGTTTATATCGCCCGACAGCGTAGAGGCCAATAACGATTCAAAAACGGGCTTGAACGCTATCGCAAACCGTTCGGCAATAATGCTGGCCGGCTTCACGAGGAAATCCCAGTGGGCCGCGTCACTCTGTGCCGCCACGAGGGCAAGTAGGAACACAGCTGCGATCTTCATTCTTCTTCTTCGAGCTGACTGAACTTCTTCGATGCAACGAAGCAACGCTGTGCTGAACGACTTTGAGTGCTCGACTGATGATGCTATCGAGTGAGTCTGCCCCTTTTATAGGTGGACCGAAGCATGTAAGAGAGCGAGCAGAAGACAACATTGTGGCGAGGGATATAGGCGTATTGGCAGCGAGAGGTCGCTTAAGCGTGCCGCATCCGCCTCCAGTCGCCTCCACCGCGCAGGGTCCAAGTGTCTACCAACCGATATGCTGAGATCGGTTGGTAGACACTTGGACCCTGCGCGGTGGCAGAAACCCCTCCCGAAAATCCGCATTTCGATCGGCATTCATCACTGGAAGAAAGAATAGGTCACTACCTCGCTTGTTCAAGGTGATCAATCGCGTGTTCGTGAACATCGAAAATAATAGTATGTCAGTAAACCCCTCTGTGTGCCGCCTCAAAGCGGAGCCTCTCCTATCTATACTACAGCAAGCAACCTCCCGTTGCGGTACGGCTATATTGCAACCTTTCGTTGTAGGCGGTCATACCTAAACTTGTTCAGCGAGACTGCATTTCCTGTCGATACAGGTCAACCATTCCATACGTAACTAAATACTTCGACGTTTGAAATATAGTGTACGTATCAGTGTTGAGGTGGAAGATTTCCACTGTCGTCGGAATGGGCAATCGCCTACCGCTCCATAAAGAGAGACTAGGGCTGAGCGCACTGTCTCGACAAAGTCCTAGTACATCTTTTGATCTGCCTGGTTTCGCGGCTTGGTTTTTCGAGTACATTGGGCGTCCAAGCATAGTTGTTGCACGTAATACTGGATTTCTGTAAACAGTCGCCACTATCGTTGATCATTTTTTGCACAGCTCTCATAAAATATATATCTCAAGAAATTTGCCCAAGTACCTGTACGTCTCAAATGCCATATATACCATCTTGTCATCTATATATGAACGCGTGCGTATATATAAATATATATATATATATATATATATATATATATATATATATATATATATATATATTTTTAGTTCATAGTGTATGTCAATACGTTTGTAATTTAGAAACAAAGAAGCATACTGGCCAAAGCCGTTTTGGGTCCCGCAGTGTTAAGTGCGAATGCAGCCGAAACTTGAGAGATTGAGTTAATTCTTAAGAGTAACTCAGCTAGAACGTCGCCTACGTTGGTAGACGCAATCTGTCAGAGCAGTGGGTCTTGCGGATTAGAAATTTGATTTTTTCTCTAGTCTACTGTGTTTGTATAGCTACCTATCTCAGCTGTAGGTTGTTACGAGACATGGGGCAGAAATGAAAAACACATGCGCGGTAAATACCATTAATTGTTCGCTACTTGCACTGTTTTAATTACGCTTTTTAGTAGCCGGTTAGGCGTTCATTGGTAAACTGCATATCGTTTTAGTTGTTGAATTCGCCTATTTGTTCTTAGTTGTACCACTTCGTACTTTCACCCAATCCTCATCGAAATGAACTTCCTTCTGTTAGAAAATCTCCACCAACAGAGCGATGTCCACTTCTTGAAACAAACAAAAATGTGAGCGTGTGACAAGTGACGGAAGACAGATTATAAGTGGAGTGGTTAACCGATGCATTACCCTTACGAGTTTCTCCCCTTTTATTATCTATTATTACATCACCTTTCAGTATTGTTGATTACATTACATTACACGTATTTATTAAATCTAGAAAACGGAATTCGTTGCCGTTAACCTTGGACATATATAGAACATGTTGTATATGCATCTCCGGAAAATGTCAGCGACCTAACGCCCAGATAGCTGGCGCTGACCGACATGTTTCATGATATTTGGTGCAGACAAGGCCGCAAAATGTGCAGCAACACTCATCGGAAGGGTTATGGAACCCAGTGCGGTGGCACAGTTTGTGGTGGATCCCATGAACGGAGTAGCGGGTGAGAACGTGTCGTTGCTCGAAGAGCGGTTCCATCCATGTATTGTCCAACATTGCCGGTGTTTTATAGAACGCTTCTGGCATTTCTCTCATTTTCTGCTCGAAGTGCCTACGGAACTCTTGCAGTGACGCGGTAGTCGAAAGTTGAAAGCGGTTTACCAGATCCTCGATAAACGGCGCGGTCCTCGACAGACTACAAGTTAGCCTTTATGCGCTTCTAGGGAGGCCCAAAACTCTCTTAAGAAACGTTGCCTTCACCGTGTCGAGAGCGCTAAGCTGCTGAGCGGATAGATGTTTCTAAATTAATGTTATATCATAAGATGCCACTTTCAGGTTAAACAGTATTAGAGCTGTTTTTACTGAGAGTTTCTGTGGAGTTGGGATTGTGGTCATGGCGACTATGCTGCTATTAATTCGCTAAGATATGTGGATCGCGAAGGGTGTGCCGCTTGGCGTTAGCTTAACACCCAGGTAAGTAAACTCCGAGACAAATTCTACAGAAACACCGCCCAAGCTGAGCCGATCACTTCTCTTCAGGAATCCCCCGGATCTGAATTTCATAGCCTTTGTCTTCGATACGTTTATCGTTAAATCATTTTGCTTGCTGTATGTCTCCAGCATCCTCAGAGACCTTTTTAGATCCAGAAACACTCTACTATATACCACAAGGTCATCGGCATAGAGAGTTATGCCGACACAGGGGTAGTGCTCATTGATAAGGCCCGGAAGATCACTGAGTAAGACTGAGAGTAAAAGCGGGCTGAGATTATCGCTTTGGAGATAGCCGGTGGTTTGTAGGAAAGGCTGGCATTCCTGAATGCCGTCATCTAGAATGACCGGGTTTGCTTTAGAATAGCTGCCAGCATTCCCAAAACTCGTGGGCCCACGCCCGCGGCGGCTAGCTTCTCCATGACAATATCCCTGGGGGAAGTGTCAAACGCCGCCTTGTAGCCTACAAATACAGCGTACAGTGCGTGGTGCTTGACGGTGACCGAGTGCTTCGCATCGTCTAAAAACTCCTGGGATGCGATCATTGTGGAATGTCTGGCACCAAATCCATGCTGTTCCGAAGGGATGATTCCTCTTTCTTCGAAATAGAAGCTAAGCCGGCGTGCCAGAAGGCATGACAATATTTTGTAGAGAGGATGGGGAGAGCGGGTCACATTTGCCTGTGGGGATGACCTTTAGCAAGCATTCCGACCAGGTTGCTAGAATTTCACCTTTTTCCAAGTTGTTGTTGTCGTTGTCCGTTTCGATCTCTTCACGTCTGTCGTATAATCGACGGCACCATGTAAACACAGTATTTCGGAAAACTGCTTGATCACCATAAGCATTTAATTTGGTTTATAACGCAGAACTTGGTGAAGATTTACCGCTGCTTCATTTTCGGCTCCTTAAAAATGATTGAACCTTGTTTTCAACTCAAACAACGCCGCCACCGATTGGCGCAAAATGTGGCTTTAGTGTAGCTAGTTAAGGCAATTCTAAGAAAAACAAATCGGAAGACTTTAATGGCGTTGGTCCAAATTTTAAAATGTAAAGTACTGACCCTTGCCAATCCGCCCTTGTATATAGATATATATGTGTTTCAAAAATGTGTATTTTGTTAATTAAGACACAATTAAATATGGGCCAGTTCAATATAAAGACAATTTGCTTGAAATTACATGTTGCCATTATACATTCGCTTCGTTTCCTTCTTCTCCTGACATGACATAAGCCCTCTAAAATTAGTTTGTGTTATAATGATGGCAATCGTGATAATGCTTATTATTATTATTATTATTATTATTATTATTATTATTATTATTATTATTATTATTATTATTATTATTATTATTATTATTATTATTATTATTATTATTATTTAACGAGTCCATGGTATCTAAGCCATAAGCCACATAGAATGTTAAGATAACGTAGCCACATCTTTTTGACGTACCAAGTGAGGCAGGCGGGAAGTCAGCAGTGACGTTGAGCACATCGTCCTTGTTCTCAGCAAATAATCGCTTAAGGCGGTTGCCGCGCAGGTCCAGATTGACCCTTTGCGGCTGCCGAGACAGCTTCTTGATAAAGCCGAGATTTAGCTCACTTAACGCAGTATCACTGATCCACCCAGTATACTGATCTCGATTTCCTGGGCAGTTAAGATTAGAGGACACCTTTAGTGTTAGGCAGTATGACATTTTTTTCTACATATTTTTTTTTTCTACATATTCGCCTTCTTCGATTGGGCTAATGAGTATACCTGCGGCAAGCCTTGGGTCGGTCGCATCCCCCACCGATTTATAATCCACTCGTGGCTTCCTGCGTCATCCGACACGGCCTCGAGTCCGTCACGGTTTGGGTTTAAGTCACCCGACAGCGTAGAGGCCAGTAACGATTCAAAAACAGGCTTAAACGCTATCGCAAACCGTTCGGCGATAATGCTGGCTGGCTTCACAAGGAAATCCCAGGAGGGCACACCTGCCTCGGCCAGCTTAGCAATGATCTTGTCTCTTGATGCCGAGTCGAACGCTGAGCGGAAGTCCACGTAGACGGCGTACATGAAGGCGCCTCGGCATTGAAGTACCCGCTGAGCGTCATCGATCAGGCAGCTGCAGGTATCTAACGTAGACCGCCCAGCTCGGAAGCCATACTGCTCTTCCGGAATTACCCTGCGGCCCTCTAAATACGCTAATAGCCGTGTGGTCAGAATTGCGGAGAGCAGCTTGTAGCAACAGCTTTTCTTTGCGATGCCCCTCCATGGGGTTGGAAGTTTAGGATTTCCCTTCCCCTTCGGTATTACCGACAGCAGAGCGCTGCTCCACGCTGCGAGTCATACGTTCGCCGGCACGACTTTTTGAGCAGGACGGCTAGCGGCCTCATTTCGGGGTACCGAACGGCAAGGAAAGAGGCGCTGAGCTGGGCTTGACTTGAATGGCGCAAATTCGGTTAAACCATGGTCTGCCTCGCCGGGGGCTCTGGGAGGCTACTGAGGACCTGATGACCTTGACCAGCGTCTCGCAGTACTCCTCAATCGCTGGATCGTGCCGGACTGGGAACAGCGCGGCCATTCTCCAGGAGGCGACGCGCGTCAAGATGCCTGGGTAGGGACTGACGTCGTGGAGTCGCAGTTGGGTGCCGGAAGAGCCACACTTCGAGGCCCACCGGCGCATGCCACTTGATCTGCCTGCTCCCCTGCAGGGGGTTCTTGTCGGCCAAGTAGACGACTCGAGCGGGATGTAAACTGGTGGCGAAGATGTCGATGATTGACGATCCCATGAAGCCCTCGAAGGTGGGGGTGGCCGTGTCATTGGCCACCCAGGAGCCGAGGTCCGAGAAGGTCTCCACCAGTGCCATCGTGCGCTGTGGGTCAGGCTGATCCAGCCTCGCATTGAAGTCTCCGGCCGTCACGATGGGGGCGTCGTTGTCCAGGGCTTGGAAGCAACGGGTGAGTTTCTCCACCATCACAGTCGTATTCTCCTTATTCTCTGGCCGGACATAACCCGCGATCAAGTTGAGGCGAACACCTTGAAGAAGGACCAGGTTGTCCTCGGCGATCTTGACTTCCACCTCTCCAACTCGCTGCGTGTAGAACACGGACGTTCCACCGCTCGCCCTGCCGCGGCCAGCTTGCCGCTGTGCGAGAGCATGCGCTCCGTAGAAACCGGGGAGTTCGGGAGGGGCCAAGGCCCAGGTCTCGGTCAGCACTAAGATGTCAATGCCCTCTAGACATGAGGGAGCGAGGAGTGCCAGTGACGAGGCACCCTCGCAGTTCCATTGGACAATTCTTAGTTTCTCGAGCGGAGGCTGCTCCGAGACCTGGAAATGCCCCGGTCTTTTTTGCTCGAACCTCCCTGCTTGCTCATCGCCTCCTGGACGGCCTGCATGACGAGCTGCTGCAGCGTCTCCCGAGGCGGCGCGCGGTAATCCCTGAAGTCCTCCCTGGGGTTGCTGCGGGGCTGCCTCCCACCCCGTCTGTCGCTCTTGTTGCCACGGCTATGGTGGTCGCTGGCGGGCTGCGGAAAGTCTTTCGTGGGCTTTACGAGCGGTGCCTTCTTGGACACGTCCTTCTGCGAGACGCGGCTGCCCTTGTTTCTTCAGCCCTGATCGGCCGCCTGGGGTTGCTTCTGCAAGTTCACCCTGGGGTTGCTTCTGCAAGCGAAAAAAGTTTTTACCTTGCGCGCAATGGCTAAGGCTACTTTTTCTCTCGGCTCGCCCTTGTAGGAGTACTCTTGGCGCTCCATCAGCTTACGCTGGATGTTTGTGAACGGGGGTAGATAAAGCCAACCTCGGTGCTCTTCAGGACGAGCGTCTCGTTAGCTTCTTTGCACTCCAGGTTGAACAGTGGGAGGGACAGAATCTCACGACCAGCGAAGTCTTCTTGGAGAAGTAGCCCTTTAGGGTGGGCCTGATGGCGTCCACTTGACGATCTCCGACGAGCAGGGCGGTCTTTTTCGGCGGCGGACTCTCCCGCTGACTCTGGGACTGGCTGCTTCCGGCGGCCGCCGGGGGCGCGTGCTCCACCTCCATCGAGCTCCTAGCCTCAAAAGCCTCTAGCCGGTTCCTCAGCGCGAGAATTTCGACGCAGAGAAATCTAATGCAGTGCTGAAGAGGGTTCGATGCGTCGCTGGCTTCGAGCTGCCCCATCAGGGCGTGGATGTCGGTAATAGTGGCGGCTAGAGCGCAAATCTTGCACTTCCACCCGGCCTGGCTGGCCGCCGACGCCGACTCTCTCTCACATGGAAGCAGGCAGTCCGCGTGGACTCCTCGGCTGCAGGACCTGCACACCAAGGATAGCCCTGCAAGAGCACTTCTCCAACGCGAGCAATTCATCTCTCTGCGATTTTGATGCGATGAGCTATAATATAATCTACGATTGTGGGCTGACGTAATGAACGTCTAAATATGTGCAGCCGGTTTTTATAAATCTCAAAACAAATTAGTGCATTCCGTAGTAGTCAGTACAATTATATAATATTATTATAATTGGCTACTACAGGTTATGGCTATAATACAGCGTACAACCTACATAAATTGGTAAATTATGACCGGAATGATAGTTGTAATGAGTATGTACATTTAATAAATCATATATACATATTTAAGAACTAGAATCGGTTAAAACTGTTTACATCTAACCCGCACTCATACGAGTATGTTCGATGAATTATGCAGGACACGCAGTAGCGTGTATCTGGGGCAAAGAGGTAAACAAAGGGGGGTATAGTTAGAAAATTGCAAAATTCTCAATGAATCACTGAGAACTTCACTATACTACAAAATCTTTTTACAGTTGCCGATACAAGTTCTACCTACTGCACTTGACTCCACACTCAAAGGTTATAAGCTCACTGTGTTGTTGATAGTCAAACACAAACAATCCACACGCAGTGGTGATTTGCCATCAAATAAAACGCACACATAAGCTAAAAACAAATGTTGCTAAAAACTAGCAACATACGCCGAATTGCCGGTTGGTTTTTAGCAGGTTGGTAGCACTTGTGTCCACGGTGGTGTGTGACAAGATTTAGGTCAATCCACTCGAAATTCGCGAGATGGGACACGAATTGACCGGAGCTCGGTGTGCTGCGACTAATCAGCTGGTCGAGTAACTTAAGCAATATATATATAAATATATAAATATATATATATATATATATATATATATATATATATATATATATATATATATATATATATATATATACAGGAAATACGCTGTCTGTACGTGGTCCATGTTTGGAAACAACGGTGAGATGGCAGCTGACGGTGGCGATAACCCCATGAATGTATCTGGAGCCGTAAACACACGGAGTGGCGCTGCGTCGACTACATACGTGCCTTTAAAGAGAATAGCAGTGTGCACTTGCGGAATTATGATGGACAGGAAAAGAACTGCAGAAAGAAATCCGCCGTTTGCTGGTTGCACGGGATGTGCTACACATCGGCAGATGAATGGAGAGATGGCGAAAGTGAAGGCAGAGGCGGACAAGTGGTGCGGCATCGCGAACGCAGTGCAAAACAAGTGGGAGACGTGCATGACCGATGTGCAAAAATGGCTTAAACGAATCGAAGAGAGAGAAACCGCATTGGAAGAGAGGGAGGAGAAGATTGCCGCGGTCAAGCAGGAGCTGATCGAACGACTCAGCAGAATTGAAAGGAAAGTCGAGGAAAGCCAGCGGAGACAGCCTGCTGATGCTGCTGCTGGCGAGAACAGTGATGAAGAGGAGAAAAAGGAGAAACTAGAAAAGAGAGTTACAGCGGTAGAGGAAACGATGCTGGACGTAACGGCCGACGTGGACCAATTAAAAACGTGGATACGGAACAGTGAGGCAAATGAGAAGGCAAGGCTAGCAGAAGAAGAAGAAGTGATAGATCTTGAGCTGAGTCGTAATTACGAGGACAAGAAGAATGATAATATTGATGATGACAACAAAAGCGAATATGAAGAAGTACGCGGAGGTGACGGCCGGCGAAAGATTCTACAACAACAAAGAAGAGGTGAAGATGCTGTCGTTGCTGTACTGGAGGAGATGACGCACCAACAAAATAAACATCATCAAAAACAGCTGGAGACAGGGAACCAACCGCAAACGTTACCACCAGTTGGCAAAAGGGTAGTAATTGCTGGGGACTCAAATATATTAAGGATAGAAGAACAGTTGGGGAACATTATTCCGAGGAGTACAGCAGGGTTCACGGTTATTGTAAAAAGAGGGGGGACATCCAGGGCTATTGTGGAATTCATTGAAGAAGATATGGATATGTTTGATAATGTAGAACAGAGATTGGTGTTTCATGCAGAGTTAATAGATGTAATACAGGCAAACAGTGAGATGAAAGCGGAGGTCAGTAAGCAAGTAGAAAAGTTAATAGGTATCTGGGGAGTTTGCAGGGCTGTTAATATGAAAATAGCTCCCATGGTGCGGGCAGCAAATTTTGAATACCTACCCCTGGAATACATACAGGATAGCGCTGGAGCCATGGCTCCGGACGGTAGTCACTACGGTGAGGTGGGTGCTTAAATGGCGGCAAGACCAATTGGCCGGAGAGCCTGCGAATGGCTTGGAATAAAAATGACAACTCGGAAAATAGGGGGAAGGGCCACACATAGGCAGGAAAAACAAGAAGAATATCCACCACGATTTGTAGATCAGAGACAGATGCCATATAGACATGAAATGAGGATAGCTTAGGGAAGTACTCATTGGGTGTCGGAAAATGGGTATATAAATGTGACGAACACTATGTGAGTTGTGTTCTTCTTAGAGCAACACCCGCTTCACCCTCTATTGGCGCGGGTGTCAGAGCGGCCGTGCAAGAGAGACGTTGAGAGAAAGAACATGCTAGAAGCCGCCAGCACGCGTAATAGAACACTCTCGAAGCTATCAACACGTGCAATAGAACACTCAAGAGCAGCTAACGCGCGCAATGGAACATTCTTGAAGCTATCATCATGTGTAAGTGAACATTCAGTAACCGCTAAGACGTGCACATTACATTCAAGACGGCCACCTATCGACAGCCGGCCGAACCCATACGCTAAGTAATACAGATCGAGCATCACGTGTAATTATTGTAATACACAAACAACTATAAGAGTAAACACTACTAATTATGCATGTTAAGTATGACAGATACATAAACGACACAAAACTATGTAAAATGTATTGAGGAATCAATACATGAGAGCACCCGGGAGCAGCGGCGGGAGAGCGCATCTGCATGCACTTTTCAAGTCGGCGCGTATATAACGGGCCGACATAATGACCTATTTGAGACGAGCCAGAGACATCGATAAGAACGAATCGACGGCATCTCCGAACGGTCGGTAGTTTCACGCGCTCACGCCAAGCTCCCGAGGTTAGTGTGCTAACCAACGTTATCGTGTCGTTCTTTCTTGTGAGCGAAACCTCCGTACGTCCCACCGTGTAGCCCTCATCCTGACAATAAGATCGCGGTGCGTGACAATAAACAGGGAGGGATACTACGGGGGAGGACACCACAAATGATTGGATGGCGAAACAAAAGCACCGCATACAACATGAATCAGAGAAGAAACTGGGGGGACAATGGCTACAGAAGACAAGGGGACAACAGATGAGAACTATGTGCCTTGGAGATATGAACGCCCACATTCTTCAGTTAGACGGGGGAGAGGATATAAAAGGGAAAATGCTATTACAATGGGTATCAACTATGCTATTACAATAGGGAGATTGAGGAGGCTATATTGGAAAGAAAAAAGTGAAGCAGGGAGCACAGGAAGATAGTAAATAAAGACCAGGGTAAGGGCGAGGAATATTGGCAAAGATATATGCAGGCAAAGGCAAAGGTTCAGTATTTGGCACAAGAAGGAATAAAGCGGCAAGACGAACAGGAATTGAATAGTATATTAGGGGCTCCAACGGGACAACGGGTAAAGCGATTCTGGGCATATGTAATGGAGATTGTAAATGCGTTGGGAGAGAACTACAAAAGTTATTTATCCAAAGTTTTAATAACATCTTTGCCGGAGGTAGCATCCCGAGAAGTTGGCGTAAGAGAAGGGTATCTTTGCTGCCAAAAGATGGCGTCGATAACAATGATTTGGGAAATAGAAGAGCAATAACTATAACACCGACTACGTACCGTATTTTCATGCAATTTTATAAGTGCCGGATACAAAAAAAGTTAGAAGCAAATGGTAAAATTGGGGAATGGCAATGTGGGTTTAGAACAGGATATAGGTTAGACGATCATATCTTTCTACTGAATCAACTAGTTGAAATATCCAGGATCAGGGGACAGGGTTGTATTGGGGGTTTTCTGGATCTTAAAAAAAACTTATGATATGGTTAATAGAGATACACTGTACAAATGTATGGCAGAAGAAGGGTTTGACGTAAGTTGGATAGGCTTACTAGAGGAAATTTATAGGGAAAACACAGTAATGATTAAACGAAAGGAGGGGGAATCGAGTGAGTATAGTGTTGCTAAAGAAGTGAGACAGGGATGCCCTTTATCATCAGTGCTTTTTCTAATATATATAGAAAGAATCGCTAGAAAGGTAAATAACACCGGTTGGGGTGGCAGATCGATGAAAAAGAAACCTTCATTAGAATTCCTCTTTTGTTGTTTGCGGATGATACGGCTATTTCAGCAAGAAACGTAGAAGAGGTTCAAGGAATGCTTGATGCCTGTGGGAAGGCAGCAGATGAGCTAGATATGATTATTAGAATAGCTGGAAGAGATGCATTGCATGTGTGCTTATTGTTGCATAGGAGTTTGCATGACCGTCTTGAACTCACAAATAATAGTTTATTCATAATCATGACCACGTGTATTTCACTCGTATTGTGTATGCATATAACAATGATGCCCACACAGTTATTCGAGAGAGACAGTGCAATCCTCTCTTTACAAGAGCCAGGCAGGCAGACGCATGATACTTTGTAACGCCTGAGCACAGTCGACAGACGCATTCCGTGTACTTCTCGTGAAAGTTCGTGTTCGAACAGACCATCTAGTATAGACCTGGTATAGACGTGGCGATTGTCACGTGCAAGGCCAGAATTGAGGTGAGAGGCGCTGAAAATATCCAGGTCTCGTCGATTTTTACGACTTCCCGTTTAACTTAATTTTCCCATTCTTAGATAAAGTATTCAAATAGTACTGTACGTGGCGTTTTTAACCTCAACCGCTAAATATTGAAATAGAAGATTGCCACTGCCGTCGGAAATGGGCAATCGCCGGGCGTCGCCTCTCTCTTCATAAAGATAGACTAGAACTGTGCGCACCGTCTCGACAATGTTCCAGTGAGGGTCGTCCCGGTATAATGAAGTCAAAGGCCCACATACCGGAAATAGGTGACGACTTATTAGAATTGGCTGTGGCAACGTATAATGTCGTTGGCAGCCAATCAATTCCTTTTTCTGAATTACACAGCCTGGGTCGTCATGGCGTTTATTTCCAGCTTTCTTACGACCAGGAACACCTCTGTCAGTGAATTAATGCGCTTGGTCTCTGCCGCCTTTTACTTTCTGGAACGCGCAATTAGCTCCCCATTTACTTAGCGCATTTGGCTTGTGCGGTTTTTTTCTCTGTACTGTGAAGAAATACCTTCATGGACGCTTTGCGTTGCGTGAGAAGGCCCACAATGCTCCCATGAATAAACAAAGAATGCGATTCGAAGCTCTGCTTTGAAGGATCTTCTGAACCTCACGTCTTAATTTGATATAGACCAAAATAATGTAGAAGTAAAACAAGATATTGCGCTTTATGCATATTAAACCTAATTTCTGTACAAATGATTTTTCTAATACTTCTGCAGCGGTCCTAGTATATATATATATATATATATATATATATATATATATATATATATTGAGTAAACGTTGCCCTGCGTTATTAAACGCCTGTGGTTACTTTATTTAGAAAAAAATACAATTTGTAGTCTAAACAGAGTTTAGATACAGCTGATCATACATTGTCACAGGTTCATCGTGACGATTGAAGTCCTAGCATATCTCTCGATCGGCCTGGTGTCGCTGTTTGGCTTTTCAAGTACATAATGTATGTCAGCACGTATGTAACATAGAAATAAAAAAGCATAGTGGCCAGAGCCGTCTTGGGCCCCGCAGTGTCAAGTGCGAATGCAGCCGAAACTTGACCCTGCTTTTGCTTCGAGTCATCATCAATAATCGTCCAGTCATCCAATAGAGAACACCTGTGAAGCCACCTCACGATGTGCAACCGAATAAATAAGTGATTGAAATATTTCTGTAGTTATCATAACTCTCTAGAGTAGCTCACCTAGAACGTCGTCCACATTGGTAGACGCAATCTGTCAGAGCACTGGGTCTTACGGATTAGAAACTTGATTTTTTCCTAATCTACTACGTCTGTTTAACTACCTATCTCGGCTGTAGGTCGTTACCAGATTCATAGGGTAGAAATGAAGAACACGTAGCGATGATACTACCTGTTACACGTCGGAGCATATACCATTAATTGTTTGCTATTTGTACTGTTCTCGTATTCTAGTTACGTTTAAAGTAGCAGGCCGTGCGTTCATTGGTGAACTGCATATTGTTATAGATGGTGAAGTCCCCTATGTGTTCTTAGTTGTAACACTTCGTACCTACACCACGTCGGCCACGAAGGAGGCGCTGACTGCGACGTCCATCAGGGTGTTGGATCGAAAACCGGTGCCCGAGCTCGCCGTGCCTGCATCCACTCACTCCGCTCGCAACTGCAGTCCCTTTAGCGTGTCCAACTTCAGGTAACCTGAGAACACGAAGCAACGTCGAAGGTTAACTACTAACTGGGGTTGTCCTCAACAACACCAAAGCATGGTCTGTAAAGTTTTCCCTGTATTTTCCCATACAGAACATCATCTGGCGGACTAAGCGTAAACACAATCGATCTTTTCTCAAGTCGTCTAGTTCGATCTGAAGGTGCGCTCCGTGTAAAGCAATACTATCATTGCCGGACAACAAAAGGCGAGATAGTCAGCGCCTCGCGAGCAGCGTGAGACCATCTGCATGCGAAGGCAGGCTAACTCATATCCAGGGGAACACTGACACGCCCTTCTTTCGGTGCCGTTCAACGGACCGCGTCTATTTGGCGCCCTCTGATGATGAGCACGGAGCTGTTTACGGGCTCCGTGCTCAGCATCTTGCCACATATCTCCCTCTCACGTCAATGGAAAGTCTTTGGCGCAAAAATTGTGCGGCTCTCTTGTCCCCAGTAGTTATCTTTAATCGTTCGCCCAGTTTAGTAGGTATTCTTTCAGTCAAGGGGCCCGGTGGTCCCAAGGTTTCGAAGGCCACTGGGGTGAAGTTATGGGCTCTTGCCAGTTCGGCGTATTTGTTCATCTTGTTCGTTTCTGCTTGGGTCGCGGCGTGACCAGCTCTAAGTAAACCGAAACCGACCATTGAGGGTGAAAGTGAGTCATACTCATTTTAATTAATCACCGACGGTGGGAACATGACAATTGGGTCCCTGCGAACGTGTGCACTTTTACGAAGGGTCCAATGTAGGAACCAACCATCTCTGGAGGGTTCCCCGTTCAGGGCTTGGTGTCGGGCTCGCCTACTTGCGCTGACGATACAGGATAGCCCGTGGCGTCCATCCGGCTGGACGGCGTCACCGCAGACGCAGGTATGAGCGTGCTCAAGGTCCGTCCCCAAACGAAGTCGACCGCGATTCTCACCCATACTATGGGTGAGACCCATACTGGGATAGTAGACTCTCGTATTTATCCGATAATTCACACGATAACGAGATAATCCCAGGTGTGCTATTTGTTGTAAATGCGTCGATGAAGTGTTGGCGCAGACGGTCGGAGGCAGCTGGTTAACTAGATAACGTAAAGTTCCTTCTAAAGGCTCAGTGAGGCTCAAACCTGGCTCTTATAATCAAACGATTTTCACTTTCCTTGGCAAACAAGATTTTCTTGAATTCTATTAGCTGTCGGTACAACCGACGGTGTCCACAATAAGTCTCTCCTCTCTGGGTGTTCTCGGGAGAGAATGAGAGTTTAAATAACATGAGTTTCTCCCCTTTTACTGTCACGCATTATTTGCGTACGCGTGGTTTGCTGCTCCTTTTAGGGCCAACTGTTCTGCATTATGGCATTGCAACACGGGCTTATCCCTGCTTGCTATGGAGTTGCTACCATCCTGAGCGGTAAATTTCAAATGCTCTTTATCAAACCATTTATTCAAAACAATGTGTCGCTAGCAGACGAACACTTAACTTGCTTTCAGGAAGGTCAGAACGTTTCTCATAACCTCGAGTCGACACCAGCGCCGTGATAAGTAACGACGATGAAATATTAAAAATAATTTGACTAGATTCGAAATTATGATATTTCGGACCTCAATGTATTGGAAACAACCAGACCTATCAGTTCAACAGACACATTTTATTACACACGAACTGCGTTGCTACACTGAAACAGAAACAAAACTCACGCTCAACTGGCCGGACCCTCCCCCGCACCTGTTATCACTTCAACAGCTTTCCTGTACTTTCAAAAGGTCACTTTTCCGTTAAACGTTTGGCTGTCAGTTTAGATTTTATGAGACCGCAGTTGTTTCAGGTCTTACTGTCAGCTGCAGTAAAAATCAAAGGTAACACTTTAGCTCTTGCTCCGGCAAAGGTTATCGGCCTTAAGGTCGACTACTTAAAGAACAACTAACCATCGAACTTTTGCCAATCATCATCGGAGCAAGGCTCGTTGTTGTTAAAAAGAGGGACGGTTCGTATCGCTCTATTGCATGCTCCTCCATTCTGCGCCATATTGCAAAGTCGCTGTTCCACGGTGCGCAAGCTTTTCTTCAGTTCCATAAAGGGAGTGTTGCGATAAAGCTGGACTCCCAGAACACATCTAGGAGTGATCGTCGGGATTGTCTACTTCGGGCCTATCTCATAACTCACCTACTGTCGATTTGTCTGAAGACAAAAATTTCCTGAGTGAGCTCAAAAACCGTTTGGTCGAGTTCCTTCTACGTCCTAATCCGGCCAGTAGTGCTTGAATACGGGCCTAACTGGCCCGTATTCAAGCACTACTGCACATTTTTGGAGCAACTGGGCACCCCTGTCAATAGTATTCCTGCGGTAGAATTTCCGTTGGAATGCGGAATCTCGTATTTTCCAGTATAGAGCAGACGTATTCTACGTTTTATTTGAGGTTCTCTCTCTCCTTATAGCAAAATACACATATAAAGAAAATGCGTGGTGCATTAACGCTTACCTTGATAAGTTCCTGGAAAATATGTCCTCTTGCCACTCCGACTCTACTTCAAAAAGCTTAAAAAAAAGACCTAATAGCAATCTATCATTTCGGGTTTCGTGAAGAGTAATTTTGTTTAGTCGAAGACAAAGGTCATTAAAGAATAATGTGATGAGGTTTATTTATTTACAGTATAATGCTGATTTTTTTTACATTATGATGTTGATTACATATAAGTTCTTGAGGAGTTCTGTACAGAGCTTTCACCCTACCCTACAAACGTATTTACGCGTCGTTTGTAGGTAGGCATGGACGGGGCTTGAACATACAACGAGATTAATGTTCTTAAGTGTATTATTTATCCAGTAGAGCCGTTCTATCTTACTTGCGGGCTCAATCACTAAGGCTTGTCAAGAAGTCCACAATCGTCTACAAGACGAATTATTCAGACACTGTGGTCTAGTCTTTGTTGCTAATCGAATCGTGGCCGATGGTGGTGTCTTCGGATTGGACATCCACCTTATCGCTGCCGACATCCACCTCATCGCTATCGACATCTACGTCATCGCTATCAATATCTACATCATCGCTGTCGGTATTGACCTCATCGCTGTCGGCATCTACAAATTCCGCCTTCTTCGACTGGACTAATGAGTATACCTGCGGCAAGTCTGTGGGTCGGTCGGGCTCCCCCACAGTCCTGCTGCGCTCCGCTCGCGGCAACCGGAAACATGAGTGGGTACGGAAGCAACCTAACTCTAGCATTGGTCGATAGGGTTGGCGCCGAGCTCGGACAGCAGTGGAAGTGCGGTAGAGTTCTTGTCGTCGCACTGTTCTGCACAATTGTAATACAATCCACGACAATGTCAGATCTTGTCCGGATAAGGGAAACACACAGAATAATCGTCGTCTACATGAGCATCTGCTTCGAGGGGGCTAATATTGCCAAACGTGCGGTAGCGTCCAGACTACCTAGCCTTCAGGTTTGGTCTAGTCAATGATATCGCCCTCGCATAATGCAAACAAATGTCTCGTCTGTCGTAGTTCAATCTAAGTGAATCGGTTATGTCCATAGGGGTACCGCTTGTTTGCGGTCACAGTTGCTTTCACGACGAGCAAACTCTGGCTTCTGGACATCACGGCCTATCCTGCTTTTGCAGCGCAGCCTGCGCTTGCGACGTGCTGCACTGAAGAACGTCTTCTCGCAAACTCTGAGATCATCGGGATACCCTTGAATCCTTGAACCTCAAAAATGCGTTCGGACAAGAACAGACAGATGGCCTGACGGACTTCGAGGGCGGCAAATCGCTTGTCTGGAATGTTACCGTGACAGACCCTAAGCATCTTCTATTGCACACACTCGCCCAGGCCGAGGCGGCAAAACGGCGAAAATACTTTGACATCGAGCGATACAGCCTGCTACGTTCGATAGGGTACAATTGTATAACCCAATTTATAATAACAGATTTATAACTCTTCAAATATGTTGGGTTGCGGCCCTCATTCTGAAATGCAAGTTAGCCGATGACTATCGTATTGATTTTTGTTCTGGACTGTTTCGGGCGTGCATGATGTGCATGCGTTACAAGAATGGGACTCACAAACCGACAAAGTTCGGATATTTGCACACGCCCCAGGGTTGGAATTACTGCAATCCCATTGCAAAGACTACATTGTTTTTACTGACACATTGATTATAAAACTTATTGCTAGCGATTCGAAGAGCTGCACGCACGCTTTTTTTGTATAGTGACCAGACAAACAAAGTCAACAAAAGTCAATTTTACTAAACACATATTCGGCTGCGGTCCGATTGGCAAAGACACGGAAAAACTGATCATGATAATGTTAAGTCGATCCCAAAATGGCTGAGACCAAACAAAAAAAATAGGAATATCTCCTGAAGGAATGCATGCCTACATCAATGGATCAAGACTAAGTTATGCGGCTGACCGATACTGTCGTAAATAAACGCGTGCGATATACGTGTGTGGGACACGCGTTTCCCTATAATGTTCAGCTGCAGGTCTGTATCGACTGTGGGATGTGTTTAATTTAAAGCTAAGAGGAAGGCTAAGTTATTCTGATCCACAGCTATCTAAAACCTGCCTATTTGCGCACATGTGAGCGCATGTAATACGGTGTTGTGTCTGTATTTATTTACTATATGACGTCATCTCAGGAAGAACCGTATGTTCTACAGCGGCCTAAAGCGTACATATAGTAGGTATTGATATTTTTGTTGTCAAGTTAAAGATCCGTGTGTTGGCTGTCTGTCGTAATAAGTGATAAGAAGGAGTGTTACATTTTTCTCGTCCGCTGGAAACATTCTCGATCGACGCGCGATGTACGAGTATGCACATCTTGCAATGACGTTTCCCAAAATGTGCAGAGGTGTGTTGATGTTGTTATATATTGGAATAGTTTTATTTTTACACGGTTCTAAAAACAACGAAGGTCAGGAAATCATCACGGAAAGACCACGTCATATACGTGCGTCTCAGGAATAATACAAGAGTCGCTACAGAGCTTGGTTAGAACCTGAACAGAATCCTACTATCCCGACATTGTTCTACAAAGAGATTGACTTTGCGGTCTATATATTCTAAAGGAAACAGCTAGATGTGTGCGAGTATAGCAACCCAACGATTAACATTGCTAAATTAAAGGTTCTTCGGTTTAGTTACGGTAGAACCTGCGCGGCTCCGAATAGGTTCATTAAGGTAGATAGATACACTTGGAGCTGGAGTCTTCCCGATCCTGAACAGGTCGGACTGAAAGTTGCCATGGGCTCTCCGCATCTGGGTATTGTGTTGTAATGTATTGCTTATACGCATCCTACTCTAGCCAAGCGTGAGAACCTCGACCGGTAAAAAACTAAATCATGAGAATATGGTGAACCCGCTCAACCAATAATGGTGGATGCTCTTCCAGCATAGAGTGTTTACGAATAAGAACACAAATCCTTTAATATGTCCGATTTCCCATTATACATCGTTTTAATTGCAATTTTCTCTCTTGCCTAAACTAACTATACCTATACAGAAAAATGCCTGGTTCCTCATCGCATGTCTTGCCAATTTCATAAAAAAAAATGTGTCCTCCTACATTTTTAGACCCTTCTTCGAAAAACTGAACCTACTCGCAATCTATCAGTATTGATTCCGTGACAAAAATATTTATAAGTATTCAAAGACAAAGGTCATTAGAAATTAATGTGATGAGGTTTATTAATGCACATCTTCGCCTTCTTCGATTGGGCTAATGAGTATACCTGCGGCAAGACTTGGGTCGGTCGCATCCCCCACATTCTCCTGCGCTCCGCTCGCTGGCACCGGAAACATAAGTGGGTACGGTAGCAACCTAACCCTAGCATTGGTCGAGAGGTTGGCGCCGAGCTCGGACAGCAGTGGAAGAGCGGTAGAGTTCTCGCCGTCGTCCTGTTCTGCAGCTATTTCTAGGTCGGGAACGAGGACGATCGTACTGTTGGCATCGATGTAATGTTCGTCGATGAGCTTCTGGGCAATTTCGAGCACCTCCGGCGGAAGGTCGACGAAGGTGACATTCAGATTATCACCGTCAATGACATCGCCCTCTAAGGCTGACGCCATCATCTCCTCGTCATCGTCATATTCGTCGCTGTCTGTGATATTTGCCGCAGTCGACAGGTCCCTGTCTGCGATATCTAACACAGCCGACGAGTTGCTGCTCGAGAGATCCGGTTCAGTAGGGTCGTCGAATGTATTCGTTATAATCCACTCGTGGCTTCCTGCGTCATCCGACACGGCCTCGAGTCCGTCACGGTTTGGGTTTAAGTCACCCGACAGCGTAGAGGCCAATAACGATTCAAAAACGGGCTTGAACGCTATCGCAAACCGTTCGGCGATAATGCTGGCCGGCTGCACGAGGAAATCCCAGTGGGCCGCGTCACTCTGTGCCGCCACGAGGGCAAGTAGGAACACAGCTGCGATCTTCATTCTTCTTCTTCGAGCTGACTGAACTTCTTCGATGCAACGAAGCAACGCTGTTCTGAGTAACTTCAAGTTGGTTGAACGTTCTCGCTTTGGATGCAACGAAGCAACGCTGTGCTGAACGACTTTGAGTGCTCGACTGATGGTGCTATCGAGTGAGTCTGCCCCTTTTATAGGTCGACCGAAGCATGTAAGAGAGCGAGCAGAAGACGACATTGTGGCGAGGGATATAGGCGTATTGGCAGCGAGAGGTCGCTTAAGCGTGCCGCATCCGCCTCCAGTCGCCTCCACCTCAGAAGATCGGTTGGTAGACACTTGGACCCTGCGCGGTGGCAGAAACCCCTCCCGAAAATCCGCATTTCGATCGGCATTCATCAGTGGAAGAAAGAATAGGTCACTACCTCGCTTGTTCAAGGTGGTCAATTGCGTGTTCGTGAACATCATGAACATCGAAAAGAATAGTATGTCAGTAAACCCCTCTGTGTGCCGCCTCAAAGCGGAGCCTCTCCTATCTATACTACAGCAAGCAACCTCCCGTTGCGGTACGGCTATATTGCAATCTTTCGTTGTAGGCGGTCATACCTAAACTTGTTCAGCGAGACTGCATTTCCTGTCGATACAGGTCAACCATTCCATACGTAACTAAATACTTCGACGTTTGAAATATAGTGTACGTATCAGTGTTGAGGTGGAAGATTTCCACTGTCGTCGGAATGGGCAATCGCCTACCGCTCCATAAAGAGAGACTAGGGCTGTGCGCACTGTCTCGACGAAGTCCTAGTACATCTCTTGATCTGCGTGGTTTCGCGGCTTGGTTTTTCGAGTACATTGGGCGTCCAAGCATAGTTGCTGCACGTAATACTGGATTTCTGTAAACAGTCGCCACCCTCGTTGATCATTTTTTGCACAGCTCTCATAAAATATATATCTCAAGTAATTTGCCCAAGTACCTGTACGTCTTAAATGCCATATATACCATCTTGTCATATTCTATATATGAACGCGTGCGTATATATATATATAATATATATATATATATATATATATATATATATATATTTTTAGTTCATAATGTATGTCAATACGTTTGTAATTTAAAAAAAAGAAGCATACTGGCTAAAGCCGTTTTGGGTCCCGCAGTGTCAAGTGCGAATGCAGCCGAAACTTGAGAGATTGAGTTGATTCTTAAGAGTAACTCAGCTAGAACGTCGCCTACGTTGGTAGGCGCAATCTGGCAGAGCAGTGGGTCTTGCGGATTAGAAATTTGATTTTTTCTCTAGTCTGCTGTGTTTGTGTAGCTACCTATCTCAGCTGTAGGTTGTTACGAGACATGGGGCAGAAATGAAAAACACATGCGTGGTAAATACCATTAATTGTTCGTTGCACCGTTTTAATTACGCTTTTTAGTAGCTACTTGCACCGTTTTAATTACGCTTTTTAGTAGCAGGTTGTGCGTTCATTGGTAAACAGCATATCGTTTTAGTTGTTGAATTCGCCTATTTGTTCTTAGTTGTAACACTTCGTACTTTCACCCAATCCTCATCGAAATCAAATTCCTTCTGTTAGAAAATCTCCACCAAGAGAGCGATGTCCACCTCTTGAAACAAACAAAAATGTGAGCGTGTGACAAGTGACGGAAGACAGATTATAAGTGGAGTGGTTAAGCGATGCATTACCCTTACGAGTTTCTTCCCTTTTATTATATATTATTACATCACCTTTCAGTATTGTTGATTACATTACATTGTAATGATGGCAAGATGGCGGAGCCCAGCATAGGCTGCTTCGTTTGCGGCTCCGGTAATTCAGCCGATTCCGCCTGGAATTTGTGTTCTGGTTGTCACTTGGTGGCCATACACAAGAACTGTGAAGAACGAGGAACCTCTGAAGAGGCTAATCACGTGAAAAAGTGCGCGGATTGTTCGGCTCGGGGTCCAGGCACAGTGGTAACGCCAGAAGCACTGCTGCTGCAGCTGGCACGGCTACTCTTCGACACCAGGCTGAAGCTCTTCGACGTCATGGAGCAGGTGAACGTTCGGACTAACATCGGGACTACCAGCAATAAAGGCAAGAAGAACAAACGCGACATCACACTCACAAAACCCGGAAAATGCGCCAAACAAAGCGCAAACGATAGTGGCAGGGTGCTAGATTCGAACGTTTCGAAAGTTTCGAAACTTCCCGCGAATTGCACTGCACCAAGGAAACTCCCCACGACACCGCTAGACGGCGCCAACGGTGGCGAGACTGAAGATTTGGAGATTTGTCTTCCCCACGTCTCAGTAGATGGTGCGACCGGCGACCGGCGCAGCTTCACTGACAGCTATATCAATAGGTTGTCCAGCTGGCCGAGCTGATGACGTCGCACTGGAGATGCACAAGGAGACAGACGACAAAGCCAATTCGGCGGAGAGAAGCAAGCAAAAACATCAAAAGCAGTAGCGGAGGTAGTGGTGGTGCAAAGCCGTCCAAGTGGAAGAAGGCGAAGGAGGGATCGAGCGGCACAACAGCTCCAGCTGAAAAGCGGCACGATTGAGATGAGACTTGCGGAGAAGGATGAAAACAACGTACCGCAGAGGCAGAGTGAAGAGGACAAGGAGAAAGGATTAATTCCCGTTACATATAAACGGAGAACGGCCAACCGTCTCCGGGCGGGATGTGCAGCAGAAGAGAATAGTGATTTGAACGTATGTAAAGTATTTGCAAAAATTAACAAATCAAAGCTCTTCGAGTAGAAGGACTAGTTGCAGGTACGTCGGCAATGGACCTGCCGACAAAGATGTTAAAGTTAATGCAATATTTAAATTGCGTACAAAAGGTAAATGGGCTGTATTTTGCGTTGTACCTGAGAGTAAGGACTTCGTGCGATGCTCCAAGGAGGACTTCTGGATGAAGGGATGTGTATTTCCGTCGCTGGAACGGCGCCGCTCCATTCGAGCAAATGGTCATGCAAAACTTTGTGGCTAAAAACGGTTCTCATCCCTCGAAATGACTAGATAGTGGTACAGAGATGTGGTCGGAGGCAACCATACCTCGACGAATACTATTGTATATCTGTGAAGGTCTTAAAGGGACAATGGATCTAATGCCAGATGATTTGTTTCGAGAAATAGACATCGCCCTCTTGGTAGAGACGTTCCAGCGGAAAGAACTGCATTTCGATGAGATGCAAGGGTTTCATCAGTTGGCCGCCATGCCTGTTGGGGGATTGGGCAGACCAATAGGAGGACTTTCTGTCTATCTACGTAACTATTTGTGCCCTATGCGATGTAAAAGAAAAGATGAATATTATATGACACTTTCATCCGGAAGTGTTAACATTGTCGTATTTTATCTCCCTCCGACATTTAATTCTGCAGAAATTACAGACGTCGTATTCGCGGGACTCTCGGGTCTTGACCTTAGGGTTCCAACAATCGTTGGAGGTGACTTTAATTGCAGAATAGATGAAGGAGCCAATGACGACAAAAAGGAAGTCCTGCAGCTTACGGATGATGTGGGTTTTGTGTGTGCTAATGCACGAAATGACTTCACCTACGTCTGCCATAGCGGCAGGAGTATCATAGACTTATAATCTTAATCGTACTGAGTTTCAGAGCTTTGAAGTTCTGGAGATTGCTTCAAGAAAGCATCTACCTGTACGAGCTGTAGTACGCGTGCCTGCTCTAGGGCAGGAACAGCAGAAACGTTCACAGATGAAGCCGACCCGTCAACTCGATTTAGCCGCGCTTCCAGTCGGTACTGAGAGTATATTGGCCGGAAGTGATATAGATGTCTGCTGTCGGACTCTCGAAGGGGTAATGCAGAGAGCAGTTAAGTGGGAAAAGCTTCAAGCCGCGGAGATCCCGGCCGTGGTTCACACGGACTTGTTACCTCCGACATAGAGAACTACTCGGCTTGCTGAGACTAGCAAAAGCCCGAGCAGATCTACAGCTCAAAGCAAGGCAAAGACAGGACTACGCGTCTCATAGAAAGTCCTACATAAGGCTATGCCGTGACTATAAGGTCGAATATGCGAGGCGAGAGGAAGCCCGTCTGCTTGAACGAGCAGAAAGGGAGCCCCATGCCTACATAAACCGCTCTCGTAAGGGGATACGGCACTCACTGAGTGACGAGCAGGTAGAGCGTCACTTGACGAATCTGCTGTTCAACCCTCACGTAAAAAACTCGGCCGCAGAGGTTGAGTATCCACTTACACTTGAGCAGCACACAATGAATCTTCCCTTTGAGGAAGAAGAAGTATGCCGAGTTATCCGATCCCTTCCTAGATGGAAAAGTAGTGGGCCAGATCGGGTCTAGTACGAACATTGGGTGCAATTGGAGCCGCTCTTGAAGGGGATCCTCTGTGATTTCTTTAATAGAATTATAGAGGAAGGGCGAATGCCCAGAGTTTGGCACATTGCTAGGCTTTCTCTGTTATTCAAGGGTAAACACGGCGACGATAGAAGTGACCCAAATCTGTACCGGGGAGTGGCGTCTGAGCGAACGCTCATGGAAATATTCTGTAAGCTGATTATTGAAAGGATTGCAAATGTAGCAAACCATGCTCTGCCTCCCGAGCAGTTCGGATTTAGAAAAGGCATGGGGACCCGCGACGCCATCCACGTTTTGCAATCCGAAGTAGAGCGGGCGGTGTCTCGTCCAGGAGGCCACCTGTATGCAGTCTTCATTGACTGCGTCAAGGCCTTTGACAAGGCTCCGCGCAATCTGGTGCCGTGGTAGTGATGTATGCTGATGACATCGTTGTTGCTCATCGTAACATTAGTGCCATCTCGCGCATTACCGCTATGGTAGAGGCGTATCTCATAAAAAAGGGCTAGAAATAAACTCAAAACCAAGGCGATTAAGTTTCGTCGCGGTGGGCGTTTAGCTGCAAACGACGTTATTCGTTGCTGCGGGAGGCCATTGGAGTTTGTAAACTCTTTCCCATACTTGGGTCTCCGGATTCACTACAGGGGAACATCGTTTACTACACACATCGAGAACAGTGTTAACTCGGCACTGGCAGCTCTCTACGGAGGGGTCGGAGATGTACGGCGACTGTCCGTCGGTACGGCAGTGCGTTTGTTTATGTTAAAAACTCTGCCAAAGTTGGCGTATAGTTTAGATAGAGTGTGGCAACACCTATCTCAAGCTAATTTTTATTTGCTTGAAAAGTGCTTCACACTATACATGAAGCAAGTACTCTGCCTTTCAATCAAGGCGAGAAGCCGCTTCGTGTATGTATTGTCGGACTGCGCGCCGATGGTGGAAATGCTTCGCCTTAGGCTGCGTATGCCATTGACGGAGCCACTTAACCATTTCTTGGGAGAGGTGCGACGTAAATTTACGGAAGCAGCAACGGAGGTAAGAACGCTCGACGTCTTTAAGTCTCCTTGGTTGTGGGCCGGGGTGGCCTGCGATGACAGGCATGTATATACCAGGTACATCGTACACGGGTTCCATCACCTCGTATGCTCCCGTAGGGAGTTTCATGAAGACTATATTACTCAGTGTATTCGTCGGAACCAGACAATCAACCGCGCTAAGTACCACGCGGTTGATTGTCCGGCACTGCAACGAAGATCTTTACACTTCTTCTCTCGGTGGAACGGCAAAACAACAAGTATTTATGTTTAATAATAGCATAAACTATTTTGTACATACTCTATTTGAGTGAAATAAATATGATTGATTGATTGATTACATTACATTACACGTATTCATTAAATCTAGGAAACGGCATTCGTTGCCGTTAACATTGGACATATATAGAACATGTTGTATATGCATCTCCGGAAAATGTCAGCGACCTAACGCCCAGATAGCTGGCGCTGACCGACATGTTTCATGATATTTGGTGCAGACAAGGCCGCAAAATTTGCAGCAACACTCATCGGAAGGGTTATGGAACCCAGTGCGGTGGCACAGTTTGTGGTGGAACCCATGAACGGAGTAGCGGGTGAGAATGTGTCGTTGCTCGAAGAGCGGTTCCATCCATGTATTGTCCAACATTGCCGGTGTTTTATAGAACGCTTCTGGCATTTCTCTCATCTTCTGCTCGAAGTGCCTACGGAACTCTCGCAGTGACGCGGTAGTCGGAAGTTGAAAGCGGTTTACCAGATCCTCGATAAACGGCGTGGTCCTCGACAGACTACAAGTTAGCCTTTGTGCGTTTCTAGAGAGGCCCAAAACTCTCTTAAGAAACGTTGCCTTCACCGTGTCGAGAGCGCTAAGCTGCTGAGCGGATAGATGTTTCCAAATTAATGTTATATCATAAGATGCCACTTTCAGGTTAAACAGTATTAGAGCTGTTTTTACTGAGAGTTTCTGTGGAGTTGGGATTGAGGTCATGGCGACTATGCTGCTATTAATTCGCTGAGATATGTGGGTCGCGAAGGGTGTGCCGCTTGGCGTTAGCTTAACACCCAGGTAAGTAAACTCCGAGACAAATTCTACAGAAACACCGCCCAAGCTGAGCCAATCACTTCTCTTCAGGAATCCCCCGGATCTGAATTTCATAGCCTTTGTCTTCGATACGTTTATCGTTAAATCATTTTGCTTGCTGTATGTCTCCAGCATCCTCAGAGACCTTTTTAGATCCAGAAACACTCTACTATATACTACAAGGTCATCGGCATAGAGAGTTATGCCGACACAGGGGTAGTGCTCATTGATAAGGCCCGGAAGATCACTGAGTAAGACTGAGAGTAAAAGCGGGCTGAGATTATCGCTTTGGAGATAGCCGGTGGTTTGTAGGAAAGGCTGGCATTCCTGAATGCCGTCATCTAGAATGACCGTGTTTGCTTTTAGAATAGCTGCCAGCATTCCCAAAACTCGTGGGCCCACGCCCGCGGCGGCTAGCTTCTCCATGACAATATCCCTGGGGGAAGTGTCAAACGCCGCCTTGTATCCTACAAATACAGCGTACAGTGCGTGGTGCTTGACGGTGACCGAGTGCTTCACATCGTCTAAAAACTCCTGGGATGCGACCATTGTGGAATGTCTGGCACCAAACCCATGCTGTTCCGAAGGGATGATTCCTCGTTCTTCGAAATAGAAGCTAAGCCGGCGTGCCAGAAGGCATGACAATATTTTGTAGAGAGGATGGGGAGAGCGGGTCACATTTGCCTGTGGGGATGACCTTTAGCAAGCATTCCGACCAGGTTGCTAGAATTTCACCTTTTTCCAAGTTGTTGTTGTCGTTGTCCGTTTCGATCTCTTCACGTCTGTCGTATAATCGACGGCACCATGTAAACACAGTGTTTCGGAAAACTGCTTGATCACCATAAGCATTTAATTTGGTTTATAACGCAGAACTTGGTGAAGATTTACCGCTGCTTCATTTTCGGCTCCTTAAAAATGATTGAACCTTGTTTTCAACTCAAACAACGCCGCCACCGATTGGCGCAAAATGTGGCTTTAGTGTAGCTAGTTAAGGCAATTCTAAGAAAAACAAATCGGAAGACTTTAATGGCGTTGGTCCAAATTTTAAAATGTAAAGTACTGACCCTTGCCAATCCGCCCTTGTATATAGATATATATGTGTTTCAAAAATGTGTATTTTGTTAATTAACACACAATTAAATATGGGCCAGTTCAATATAAAGACAATTTGCTTGAAATTACATGTTGCCATTATACATTCGCTTCGTTTCCTTCTTCTCCTGACATGACATAAGCCCTCTAAAATTAGTTTGTGTTATAATGATGGCAATCGTGATAATGCTTATTATTATTAATATTATTATTATTTAACGAGTCCATGGTATCTAAGCCATAAGCCACATAGAATGTTAAGATAACGTAGCCACACCTTTTTGACGTACCAAGTGAGGCAGGCGGGAAGTCAGCAGTGACGTTGAGCACATCGTCCTTGTTCTCAGCAAATAATCGCTTAAGGCGGTTGCCGCGCAGGTCCAGATTGACCCTTTGCGGCTGCCGAGACAGCTTCTCGATAAAGCCGAGATTTAGCTCACTTAACGCAGTATCACTGATCCACCCAGTATACTGATCTCGATTTCCTGGGCAGTTAAGATTAGAGGACACCTTTAGTGTTAGGCAGTATGAGATTTTTTTCTACATATTTTTTTTCTACATATTCGCCTTCTTCGATTGGGCTAATGAGTATACCTGCGGCAAGCCTTGGGTCGGTCGCATCCCCCACCGATTTATAATTCCACTCGTGGCTTCCTGCGTCATCCGACACGGCCTCGAGTCCGTCACGGTTTGGGTTTAAGTCACCCGACAGCGTAGAGGCCAGTAACGATTCAAAAACAGGCTTAAACGCTATCGCAAACCGTTCGGCGATAATGCTGGCTGGCTTCACAAGGAAATCCCAGGAGGGCACACCTGCCTCGGCCAGCTTAGCAATGATCTTGTCTCTTGATGCCGAGTCGAACGCTGAGCGGAAGTCCACGTAGACGGCGTACATGAAGGCGCCTCGGCATTGAAGTACCCGCTGAGCGTCATCGATCAGGCAGCTGCAGGCATCTAACGTAGACCGCCCAGCTCGGAAGCCATACTGCTCTTCCGGAATTACCCTGCGGCCCTCTAAATACGCTGATAGCCGTGTGGTCAGAATTGCGGAGAGCAGCTTGTAGCAACAGCTTTTCTTTGCGATGCCCCTCCATGGGGTTGGAAGTTTAGGATTTCCCTTCCCCTTCGGTATTACCGACAGCAGAGCGCTGCTCCACGCTGCGAGTCATACGTTCGCCGGCACGACTTTTTGAGCAGGACGGCTAGCGGCCTCATTTCGGGGTACCGAACGGCAAGGAAAGAGGCGCTGAGCTGGGCTTGACTTGAATGGCGCAAATTCGGTTAAACCATGGTCTGCCTCGCCGGGGGCTCTGGGAGGCTACTGAGGACCTGATGACCTTGACCAGCGTCTCGCAGTACTCCTCAATCGCTGGATCGTGCCGGACTGGGAACAGCGCGGCCATTCTCCAGGAGGCGACGCGCGTCAAGATGCCTGGGTAGGGACTGACGTCGTGGAGTCGCAGTTGGGTGCCGGAAGAGCCACACTTCGAGGCCCACCGGCGCATGCCACTTGATCTGCCTGCTCTCCTGCAGGGGGTTCTTGTCGGCCAAGTAGACGACTCGAGCGGGATGTAAACTGGTGGCGAAGATGTCGATGATTGACGATCCCATGAAGCCCTCGAAGGTGGGGGTGGCCGTGTCATTGGCCACCCAGCAGCCGAGGTCCGAGAAGGTCTCCACCAGTGCCATCGTGCGCTGTGAGTCAGGCTGATCCAGCCTCGCATTGAAGTCTCCGGCCGTCACGATGGGGGCGTCGTTGTCCAGGGCTTGGAAGCAACGGGTGAGTTTCTCCACCATCACAGTCGTATTCTCCTTATTCTCTGGCCGGACATAACCCGCGATCAAGTTGAGGCGAACACCTTGAAGAAGGACCAGGTTGTCCTCGGCGATCTTGACTTCCACCTCTCCAACTCGCTGCGTGTAGAACACGGACGTTCCACCGCTCGCCCTGCCGCGGCCAGCTTGCCGCTGTGCGAGAGCATGCGCTCCGTATAAACCGGGGAGTTCGGGAGGGGCCAAGGCCCAGGTCTCGGTCAGCACTAAGATGTCAATGCCCTCTAGACATGAGGGAGCGAGGAGTGCCGGTGACGAGGCACCCTCGCAGTTCCATTAGACAATTCTTAGTTTCTCGAGCGGAGGCTGCTCCGAGACCTGGAAGTGCCCCGGTCTTTTTTGCTCGAACCTCCCTGCTTGCTCATCGCCTCCTGGACGGCCTGCATGACGAGCTGCTGCAGCGTCTCCCGAGGCGGCGCGCGGTAATCCCTGAAGTCCTCCCTGGGGTTGCTGCGGGGCTGCCTCCCACCCCGTCTGTCGCTCTTGTTGCCACGGCTATGGTGGTCGCTGGCGGGCTGCGGAAAGTCTTTCGTGGGCTTTACGAGCGGTGCCTTCTTGGACACGTCCTTCTGCGAGACGCGGCTGCCCTTGTTTCTTCAGCCCTGATCGGCCGCCTGGGGTTGCTTCTGCAAGCTCACCCTGGGGTTGCTTCTGCAAGCGAAAAAAGTTTTTACCTTGCGCGCAATGGCTAAGGCTACTTTTTCTCTCGGCTCGCCCTTGTAGGAGTACTCTTGGCGCTCCATCAGCTTACGCTGGATGTTTGTGAGCGGGGAGAAGATAAAGCCAACCTCGGTGCTCTTCAGGACGAGCGTCTCGTTAGCTTCTTTGCACTCCAGGTTGAACAGTGGGAGGGACAGGATCTCACGACCAGCGAAGTCTTCTTGGAGAAGTAGCCCTTTAGGGTGGGCCTGATGGCGTCCACTTGACGATCTCCGACGAGCAGGGCGGTCTTTTTCGGCGGCGGACTCTCCCGCTGACTCTGGGACTGGCTGCTTCCGGCGGCCGCCGGGGGCGCGTGCTCCACCTCCATCGAGCTCCTAGCCTCAAAAGCCTCTAGCCGGTTCCTCAGCGCGAGAATTTCGACGCAGAGAAATCTAATGCAGTGCTGAAGAGGGTTCGATGCGTCGCTGGCTTCGAGCTGCCCCATCAGGGCGTGGATGTCGGTAATAGTGGCGGCTAGAGCGCAAATCTTGCACTTCCACCCGGCCTGGGTGGCCGCCGACGCCGACTCTCTCTCACATGGAAGCAGGCAGTCCGCGTGGACTCCTCGGCTGCAGGACCTGCACACCAAGGATAGCCCTGCAAGAGCACTTCTCCAACGCGAGCAATTCATCTCTCTGCGATTTTGATGCGATGAGCTATAATATAATCTACGATTGTGGGCTGACGTAATGAACGTCTAAATATGTGCAGCCGGTTTTTATAAATCTCAAAACAAATTAGTGCATTCCGTAGTAGTCAGTACAATTATATAATATTATTATAATTGGCTACTACAGGTTATGGCTATAATACAGCGTACAACCTACATAAATTGGTAAATTATGACCGGAATGATAGTTGTAATGAGTATGTACATTTAATAAATCATATATACATATTTAAGAACTAGAATCGGTTAAAACTGTTTACATCTAACCCGCACTCATATGTTCGATGAATTATGCAGGACACGCAGTAGCGTGTATCTGGGGCAAAGAGGTAAACAAAGGGGGGTATAGTTAGAAAATTGCAAAATTCTCAATGAATCACTGAGAACTTCACTATACTACAAAATCTTTTTACAGTTGCCGATACAAGTTCTACCTTACTGCACTTGACTCCACACTCAAAGGTTATAAGCTCACTGTGTTGTTGATAGTCAAACACAAACAATGCACACGCAGTGGTGATTTGCCATCAAATAAAACGCACACATAAGCTAAAAACTAGCAACATACGCCGAATTGCCGGTTGGTTTTTAGCAGGTTGGTAGCACTTGTGTTCACGGTGGTGTGTGACAAGATTTAGGTCAATCCACTCGAAATACGCGAGATGGGACACGAATTGACCGGAGCTCGGTGTGCTGCGACTGATCAGCTGGTCGAGTAACTTAAGCAATATATATATAAATATATATATATATATATATATATATATATATATATATATATATATATATATATATATAATCTATATATATATATATATATATATACAGGAAATACGCTGTCTGTACGTGGTCCATGTTTGGAAACAACGGTGAGATGGCAGCTGACGGTGGCGATAACCCCATTAATGTATCTGGAGCCGTAAACACACGGAGTGGCGCTGCGTCGACTACATACGTGCCTTTAAAGAGAATAGCAGTGTGCACTTGCGGAATTATGATGGACAGGAAAAGAACTGCAGAAAGAAATCCGCCGTTTGCTGGTTGCACGGGATGTGCTACACATCGGCAGATGAATGGAGAGATGGCGAAAGTGAAGGCAGAGGCGGACAAGTGGTGCGGCATCGCGAACGCAGTGCAAAACAAGTGGGAGACGTGCATGACCGATGTGCAAAAATGGCTTAAACGAATCGAAGAGAGAGAAACCGCATTGGAAGAGAGGGAGGAGAAGATTGCCGCGGTCAAGCAGGAGCTGATCGAACGACTCAGCAGAATTGAAAGGAAAGTCGAGGAAAGCCAGCGGAGACAGCCTGCTGATGCTGCTGCTGGCGAGAACAGTGATGAAGAGGAGAAAAAGGAGAAACTAGAAAAGAGAGTTACAGCGGTAGAGGAAACGATGCTGGACGTAACGGCCGACGTGGACCAATTAAAAACGTGGATACGGAACAGTGAGGCAAATGAGAAGGCAAGGCTAGCAGAAGAAGAAGTGATAGATCTTGAGCTGAGTCGTAATTACGAGGACAAGAAGAATGATAATATTGATGATGACAACAAAAGCGAATATGAAGAAGTACGCGGAGGTGACGGCCGGCGAAAGATTCTACAACAACAAAGAAGAGGTGAAGATGCTGTCGTTGCTGTACTGGAGGAGATGACGCACCAACAAAATAAACATCATCAAAAACAGCTGGAGACAGGGAACCAACCGCAAACGTTACCACCAGTTGGCAAAAGGGTAGTAATTGCTAGGGACTCAAATATATTAAGGATAGAAGAACAGTTGGGGAACATTATTCCGAGGAGTACAGCAGGGTTTACGGTTATTGTAAAAAGAGGGGGGACATCCAGGGCTATTGTGGAATTCATTGAAGAAGATATGGATATGTTTGATAATGTAGAACAGAGATTGGTGTTTTATGCAGAGTTAATAGATGTAATACAGGCAAACAGTGAGATGAAAGCGGAGGTCAGTAAGCAAGTAGAAAAGTTAATAGGTATCTGCACTAAGCGTAGAATAAAATTGACGGTATGCTTATTGCCAAGAACAGTTGATCGAAAAGCGGGACGGGACTACAGGGGAGTTTGCAGGGCTGTTAATATGAAAATAGCTCCCATGGTGCGGGCAGCAAATTTTGAATACCTACCCCTGAAATACATACAGGATAGCGCTGGAGCCATGGCTCCGGACGGTAGTCACTACGGTGAGGTGGGTGCTCAAATGGCGGCAAGACCAATTGGCCGGAAGGGCCACACATAGACAGGAAAAACAAGAAGAATATTCACCACGATTTGTAGATCAGAGACAGATGCCATATAGACATGAAATGAGGATAGCTTAGGGAAGTACTCATTGGGTGTCGGGAAATGGGTATATAAATGTGACGAACACTATGTGGATTGTGTTCTTCTTAGCGCAACACCCGCTTCACCCTCTATTGGCGCGGGTGTCAGAGCGGCCGTGCTAGAGAGACGTTGAGAGAAAGAACATGCTAGAAGCCGCCAGCACGCGTAATAGAACACTCTCGAAGCTATCAACACGTGCAATAGAACACTCAAGAGCAGCTAACGCGCGCAATGGAACATTCTTAAAGCTATCATCATGTGTAAGTGAACATTCAGTAACCGCTAAGACGTGCACATTACATTCAAGACGGCCACCTATCGACAGCCGGCCGAACCCATACGCTAAGTTATACAGATCGACAATCACGTGTAATTATTGTAATACACAAACAACTATAAGAGTAAACACTACTAATTATGCATGTTAAGTATGACAGATACATAAACGACACAAAACTATGTAATATGTAAAATGTTTTGAGAAATCAATACATGAGAGCACCCGGGAGCGGCGGCGGGAGAGCGCATCTGCATGCACTTTCAAGTCGGCGCGTATATAACGGGCCGACATAATGACCTATTTGAGACGAGCCAGAGACATCGATGAGAACGAATCGACGGCATTTCCGAACGGCCGGTAGTTTCGCGCGCTCACGCCAAGCTCCCGAGGTTAGTGTGCTAACCGACGTTATCGTGTCGTTCTTTCTTGTGAGCGAAACCTCCGTACGTCCCACCGTGTAGCCCTCATCCTGACAATAAGAGCGCGGTGCGTGACAATAAACAGGGAGGGATACTACGGGGGAGGACACCACAAATGATTGGATGGCGAAACAAAAGCACCGCATACAACATGAATCAGAGAAGAAACTGGGGGGACAATGGCTACAGAAGACAAGGGGACAACAGATATTTAAACAGAAAGCACAGCAAGAAAGGAATGCAAACGCAAATGGAAACGAGACAACGAGGAGTCTTGGAACTAGAGGGTGCGTTGGATGTGATTCGGAGGTTGGCCATGGGCAACCTTGCGAATCTCGAGAAATCTTAAGCAGACACCAAAATCGATATGGAAGAGGGAAAAAGGTAAAAATAATAGAGCACCTTTCCGACGGATAGCATTGCTAAATATAAGAGGTGGTAGAAGAACGGGTAAGTGGGAGGAACTATACAGGCTGATAGAAAAGAGAGGAGTGGATATAATGGTAGTAACAGAGACACATCTATGTGAGGCAGAAGTTCCACCGGGGATTCATGGATACAATTGGTATGGGACAAATAGAAGAACGGGGGCAGGAGCAAATAGGTTTGGAGGAGTGGGTATATACATTAAAGAAAGCATAATAAGTAGAGAATTAAGTGATTTAAAAATGAAAGATTTGGTGGTGGTTGATATTGAAGGGCTTAGCGGGGTAACAAGAATTATAGGGGTGTACAGGGCGCCGAGTAATACGTTAGAGGAAAGTAAAAAACTGTACAGTGGATTAACGGAGGCGGTTGCAAATAGTCGGGGGATGAGAACTATGTGCCTTGGAGATATGAACGCTCACATTCATCAGTTAGACGGGGGAGAGGATATGGAAGGGAAATGCTATTACAATGGGTATCAACGGCAGGGCTAAATATACTTAGTTTAGATAAAGTAGTGGTTGGAAAATATACGTATAGTCAAGGAAATAGGAAATCATGTGTAGATTATATTATGGTCAAAGGAAAAATACGGGAATGGGTGGGAGAGATGATTGTTGATGAAAAAAGGGAATGGAACATTGGCAGTGACCATAATTGGATGGAAGTTACGGGGACGGGGAAAAGCTACTAATAAGTTGAAATTAGACAAAAAGATAATAGACAAGCAGAATTGGGCACATAAAATAGATGAAATTAAACAACTTTTAGGGGACACCATAGAGATGGAATTAGATAAAATGCATACAATAATACGGGGTAACTATGATGAATGCTATAAAGTAGTTAAGGGCGTAAGAGGGGCAGAAAAGTGCTGGTGGAATAGGGAGATTGAGCAAGCTATATTAGAAAGAAAAAAGTGGAGCAGAGAGCACAGGAAGATATTAAATAGAGACCAGGGTAAGGGCGAGGAATACTGGCAAAGATATATGCAGGCAAAGGCAAAGGTTCAGTATTTGGTACAAGAAGGAATAAAGCGGCAAGACGAACCGGAATTTAATAGTATATTAGGGGTTCCAAGGGGACAACGGGTAAAGCGATTCTGGGCATATGTAATGGAGATTGTAAATGCGTTGGGAGAGAACTACAAAAGTTATTTATCCAAAGTTTTTAATGACATCTTTGCCGGAGGTAGCATCCCGAGAAGTTGGCGTAAGAGAAGGGTAATCTTTGCTGCCAAAGGATGGCGTCGATAACAATGATTTGGGAAATAGAAGACCCATAACTATTACACCGATTACGTACCGTATTTTCATGCAATTTTTTAAGTGCCGGATACAAGAAAAGTTAGAAGCAAATGGTAAAATTGGGGAATGGCAATGTGGGTTTAGAAAAGGATATAGGTTAGACGACCATATCTTTCTACTGAATCAAATAGTTAAAATATCCAGGATCAGAGGACAGGGTTGTATTGGGGGCTTTTTGGATCTTAAAAAAGCTTATGATATGGTTATTAGAGATACACTGTACAAATGTATGGCAGAAGAAGGATTTGACGTAAGTTGGATAGGCTTACTGGAGGACATTTATAGGGAAAACACAGTAATGATTAAACAAAAGGAGGGGGAATCGAGTGAATATAGTGTTGCTAAATAAGTGAGACAGGGATGCCCTTTATCATCAGTTCTTTTTCTAATATATATAGAAAGAATCGCTAGAAAGGTAAATAACACCGGGTTGGGGTGATCGGTGAAAAAGAAACCTTTATTAGAATTCCTCTTTTGTTGTTTGCAGATAATATGACTATTTCAGCAAGGAACGTAGAAGAGGTTCAAATAATGCTTGATGCCTGTGGGAAGGCAGCAGATAAGCTAGATATGATATTTAACGAAAAGAAGAGCACACCTATCAAGCGAATAAATCAATCAATCAATCAACCAGTGTTACCTAAACAGCCTTATTAGAATCGCTAAAAGAGATACATTGCATGTGTGCTTATTGTTGCATAGGAGTTTGCATGACCGTCTTGAACTCACAAAAAATAGTTTATTCATAATCATGACCACGTTGATTTCACTCATATTGTGTATGCATATAACAATGATGCCCATACAATTGTCAGCTGTTCTCGGCATGTTGTTCGAGAGAGACAGTGCAATCCTCTCTTTTCAAAGAGCCAGGCAGGCAGACGCATGATACTTTGTAACGCCTGAGCACAGTCGACAGACGCATTCCGTGTACTTCTCGTGGAAGCCAATCAATCCCCTTTTCTGAATTACACAGCCTGGATCGTCATGGCGTTTATTTCCAGCTTTCTTACGACCAGGAACACCTCTGTCAGTGAATTAATGCGCTTGGTCTCTGCCACCTATTACTTTCTGGAACGCGCAATTAGCTCCCCATTTACTTAGCGCACTTGGGTTGTGCGGAAGAAATACCTTCATGGACGCTTTGCGCTGCGTGAAACGGCCCACAATGCTCCCATGAATAAATAAAGAATGCGATTCGAAGCACTGCTTTGAAGGATCTTCTGAACCTCACGTCTTAATTTGATATAGTCCAAAATAACGTATAAGTAAAGCAAGATATTGCGCTTTATGCATATTAAACCTAATTTCTGTACAAATGTCATCGATGATTTGTCTAATACTTCTGCACGGGTCCTAGTATATATATATATATATATATTATTCTAAAGGAAACAGCTAGATGTGTGCCAGTATAGCAACCCAACGATTAACATTGCTAAATTAAAGGTTCTTCGGTTTAGTTACGGTAGAACCTGCGCGGCTCCGAATAGGTTCATTAAGGTAGATAGATACACTTGGAGCTGGAGTCTTCCCGATCCTGAACAGGTCGGACTGAAAGTTGCCATGGGCTCTCCGCATCTGGGTATTGTGTTGTAATGTATTGCTCATACGCATCCTACTCTAGCCAAGCGTGAGAATCTCGACCGGTAAAAAACTAAATCATGAGAATATGGTGAACCCGCTCAACCAATAATGGTGGATGCTCTTCCAGCATAGAGTGTTCACGAATAAGAACACGAATCCTCTAATATGTCCGATTTCCCATATATACAACGTTTTAATGGCAATTTATTCTCTCTTGCCTAAACGAACTATACCTATACAGAAAAATGCCTGGTTCCTCATCGCATGTCTTGCCAATTTCATAAAAAAATTGTGTTCTCCTACATTTTTAGACCCTACTTCGAAAAACTGAAGCTATTCGCAATCTATCAGTATTGATTCCGTGACAAAAATATTCATAAGTATTCAAAGACAAAGGTCATTAGAAATTAATGTGATGAGGTTTATTTATGTACATCTTCGCCTTCTTCGATTGGGCTAATGAGTACACCTGCGGCAAGCCTTGGGTCGGTCGCATCCCCCACATTCTCTTGCGCTCCGCTCGCTGGCACCGGAAACATAAGTGGGTACGGTAGCAACCTAACCCTAGCATTGGTCGAGAGGTTGGCGCCGAGCTCGGACAGCAGTGGAAGAGCGGTAGAGTTCTCGCCGTCGCCCTGTTCTGCAGCCATTTCTAGGTCGGGAACGAGGATGACCGTACTGTTGGCATCGATGTAATGTTCGTCGATGAGCTTCTGGGCAATTTCGAGCACCTCCGGCGGAAGGTCGACGAAGGTGACATTCAGATCATCACCGTCAATGACATCGCCCTCTAAGGCTGACGCCATCATTTCCTCATCATTGCCGTAGTCATCCTCGACCGAATCCGTTTCCAAGTCAGACAACATAGCCGACAAATCGCTGTCTGTGGTATTTGCCGCAGTCGACAAGTCGCTGTCTGCAATATCTGGCGCAGCCGACGAGTTGCTGCTCGAGAGATCCGGTTCAGTAGAGTTGTCGGATGTATCCGGTATAGTCCACTCGTTGTTCCCTGCGTCATCCGACACGGCCTCGAGTCCGTCACGATTCGGGTTTATATCGCCCGACAGCGTAGAGGCCAATAACGATTCAAAAACGGGCTTGAACGCTATCGCAAACCGTTCGGCAATAATGCTGGCCGGCTTCACGAGGAAATCCCAGTGGGCCGCGTCACTCTGTGCCGCCACGAGGGCAAGTAGGAACACAGCTGCGATCTTCATTCTTCTTCTTCGAGCTGACTGAACTTCTTCGATGCAACGAAGCAACGCTGTGCTGAGTAACTTCAAGTTGGTTGAACGTTCTCGCTTTGGATGCAACGAAGCAACGCTGTGCTGAACGACTTTGAGTGCTCGACTGATGATGCTATCGAGTGAGTCTGCCCCTTTTATAGGTGGACCGAAGCATGTAAGAGAGCGAGCAGAAGACAACATTGTGGCGAGGGATATAGGCGTATTGGCAGCGAGAGGTCGCTTAAGCGTGCCGCATCCGCCTCCAGTCGCCCCCACCGCGCAGGGTCCAAGTGTCTACCAACCGATCTGCTGAGATCGGTTGGTAGACACTTGGACCCTGCGCGGTGGCAGAAACCCCTCCCGAAAATCCGCATTTCGATCGGCATTCATCAGTGGAAGAAAGAATAGGTCACTACCTCGCTTGTTCAAGGTGGTCAATTGCGTGTTCGTGAATATCGAAAAGAATAGTATGTCAGTAAACCCCTCTGTGTGCCGCCTCAAAGCGGAGCCTCTCCTATCTATACTACAGCAAGCAACCTCCCGTTGCGGTACGGCTATATTGCAACCTTTTGTTGTAGGCGGTCATACCTAAACTTGTTCAGCGAGACTGCATTTCCTGTCGATACAGGTCAACCATTCCATACGTCACTAAATACTTCGACGTTTGAAATATAGTGTACGTATCAGTGTTGAGGTGGAAGATTTCCACTGTCGTCGGAATGGGCAATCGCCTACCGCTCCATAAAGAGAGACTAGGGCTGAGCGCACTGTCTCGACAAAGTCCTAGTACATCTCTTGATCTGCCTGGTTTTGCGGCTTGGTTTTTCGAGTACATTGGGCGTCCAAGCATAGTTGCTGCACGTAATACTGGATTTCTGTAAACAGTCGCCATCCTCGTTGATCATTTTTTGCACAGTTCTCATAAAATATATCTCAAGTAATTTGCCCAAGTACCTGTACGTCTCAAATGCCATATATACCATCTTGTCATCTATATATGAACGCGTGCGTATATATATATATATATATATATTTCAGTTCATAGTGTATGTCAATACGTTTGTAATTTAGAAACAAAGAAGCATACTGGCCAAAGCCGTTTTGGGTCCCGCAGTGTCAAGTGCGAATGCAGCCGAAACTTGAGAGATTGAGTTGATTCTTAAGAGTAACTCAGCTAGAACGTCGCCTACGTTGGTAGACGCAATCTGTCAGAGCAGTGGGTCTCGCGGATTAGAAATTTGATTTTTTCTCTAGTCTACTGTGTTTGTGTAGCTACCTATCTCAGCTGTAGGTTGTTACGAGACATGGGGCAGAAATGAAAAACACATGCGTGGTAAATACCATTCATTGTTCGCTATTTGCATCGTTTTAATTACGCTTTTTAGTAGCAGGTTGTGCGTTCATTGGTGAACCGCATATCGTTTTAGTTGTTGAATTCGCCTATTTGTTCTTAGTTGTAACACTTCGTACTTTCACCTAATCCTCATCGAAATGAACTTCCTTTTGTTAGAAAATCTCCACCAAGAGAGCGATGTCCACTTCTTGAAACAAACAAAAATGTGAGCGTGTAAAAAGTGACGGAAGACAGATTATGAGTGGAGTGGTTAAGCGATGCATTACCCTTACGAGTTTCTCCCATTTTATTATCTATTATTACATCACCTTTCAGTATTGTTGATTACATTACATTACACGTATTCATTAAATCTAGGAAACGGCATTCGTTGCCGTTAACCTTGGACATATATAGAACATGTTGTATATGCATCTCCGGAAAATGTCAGCGACCTAACGCCCAGATAGCTGGCGCTGACCGACATGTTTCATGATATTTGGTGCAGACAAGGCCGCAAAATTTGCAGCAACACTCATCGGAAGGGTTATGGAACCCAGTGCGGTGGCACAGTTTGCTGCTATTAACTCGCTGAGATATGTGGGTCGCGAAGGGTGTGCTGCTCGGCGTTAGCTTAACACCCAGGTAAGTAAACTCCGAGACAAATTCTACAGAAACACCGCTGAGCCGATCACTTCTCTTCAGGAATCCCCCGGATCTGAATTCCATAGCCTTTGTCTTCGAAACGTTTATCGTTAAATCATTTTGCTTGCTGTATGTCTCCAGCATCCTCAGAGACCTTTTTTGATCCAGAAACACTCTACTATATACCACAAGGTCATCGACATAGAAAGTTATGCTGACACAGGGGTAGTGCTCATTGATAAGGCCCGGAAGATCACTGAGTAAGACTGAGAGTAAAAGCGGGCTGAGATTATCGCTTAGGGTTTGTAGGAAAGGCTGGTATTCCTGAATGCCGTCATCTAGAATGACCGGGTTTGCTTTTAGAATAGCTGCCAGCATTCCCAAAACTCGTGGGCCCACACCCGCGGCGGCTATCTTCTCCATGACAATATCCCTGGGGGAAGTGTCAAACGCCGCCTTGTAGCCTACAAATACAGCGTACAGTGCGTGGTGCTTGACGGTGACCGAGTGCTTCACATCGTCTAAAAACTCCTGGGATGCGATCATTGTGGAATGTCTGGCACCAAATCCATGCTGTTCCGAAGGGATGATTCCTCTTGCTTCGAGATAGAAGCTAAGCCGGCGTGCCAGGAGGCATGACAATGTTTTGTAGAGAGGATGGGGAAAGCGGGTCACATTTGCCTCTGGGGATGACCTTTAGCAAGCATTCCGACCAGGTTGCTGGAATTTCGTTGTCCGGTTCGATTTCTTCACGTCTGTCGTATAATCGACGGCACCATGTAAACACAGTGTTTCGGAAAACTGCTTGATCACCATAAGCATTTAATTTGGTTTATAACGCAGAACTTAGTAAAGAATCTCCGCTGCTTCATTTACGGCTCCTTACAAATGATCAAACCTTGTTTTCAACTCAAACAACGCCGCCACCGATTGGCGCTAAATGTGGCCTTAGTGTAGCTAGTGAAGACAATTCTAAGAAAAACAAATCGGAAGACTTCAATGGTGTTAATTCAAATTTTAAAATGTAAAGTACTGATCCTTGCCAATCCGCCCTTGTATATATATATATATATATATATATATATATGTGTGTGTTCCTAAAATGTGTATTTTTTTAATTATGACACAATTAAATATGGGCCAGTTCAATATAAAGGCAATTAGCTTGAAATTACATGTTGCCATTTTACATTCGCCTCGTTTCCTTCTTCTCCTGACATGAGCCCTTTAAAATTAGTTTGTGTTATAATGATGGCAATCGTGATAATGCTTATTATTGACTGCATTTAACGAGTCCATGGTATCTAAGCCATAAGACGCATAGAAAGAGCCTAACATTGCATGCATTCTAAAACTGTCCTCTTTCATTGCCACATAGCATCCAATCGCTTTGCGACATATTTAAGAGCCTGTCAACCCTTACTCTAGCTAAGTCAGTGTTTACAAAGAGAGAAGTATAACAAAATACTTTTTCGGTAAGTCGTGGTACTTGCATCGCGTCTCCATGTTAGTACGCATCCGGAATGGATTGAGTTGTAATGCTGTTAGGATAGCGTGGCCACATGTTTTAAATTACGGCGTTATGTTATACATGTTATTACTTTTTTTTAGGGGGTTGAGGGCTTAAAATACAATTACGTACGACTGAGAACAAGCATACAGGGATTGGCTGTCCCCAGAACATGCTCACACTCAGACAGTGTGGGACTCAGCCACCAAAGAGCAAGTCTCACCACCAAGCCCTGGCGCTTTGCAAGAGTCGAGCCGTAGGCTTACGGCAATACCCACTAAAACCCTACATACAGGTAGTTCAATAAGTTTTTAGAATGAAAACCAAGAATTTTCTAAATCATGTTTTTAAATTTATCTTATTAGATATACTCCCCGGGATGCTCAATACACTTTTCCCACCAAGATTTCAGAGCTTTTATACCTCTTAAATAGAATTCCGCGTCTTTAGACTGAAAATAGGCATTGACAGCAGCCTTAACCTCTTCATTGCTGGAAAAACGCTTTCCACCGAGACTATTCTTCAAATGTCCGAAGAGGAAATAATCAGAGGGGGCCAGGTCTGGAGAATAGGAAGGTTGTTCAATAAGTTCGAACCTCAGTTGGGCCAGTTTTGCCGATGCTTGCCGGGACTTGTGTGCAGGAGCATTGTCCTGGTGAAACAGGACAACCTTCTTCTGCAAAGCGGGCCGTTTCACGATGAGTTCTTGCTAAAGGCAGTCTAACAGTCTTGCCTAATATTCTCCTGTGATCGTTTTACCGCTCTCAAGGTAGTCGACCAGCATTATTCTACGTTGGTCTTAAAAAAACTGTAGCCATCACCTTTCCGGTCAATGCCGTTGTCCGCACCCTCTTCGGAGGTCCTTCATCAGGTGCACACCATTGGCAAGATGCTTCTTGGGTCTCGGGAGTGTAGTGATGGACCCAGCTTTCATCGACGGTCATGAATCTGCGCCAAAAATCCGACGGATTGTTCGACATCTTGGCCAAATTTCGCTGTGAAGCGAAAACAGGCGCGTTTTTTGGCCTTGGTTGAGCAAATGCGGCAGCCATTTTTCTCTGAGCTCTTTCATCTTCAAGTTTTCGTGCATGATGAAATGCACACTACCCAAACTGATCCCCAAGGCCTCCGCTATCTCCCTAATGTTCACTCGCTGCGGCAACGATTTTCCGCACCTTTTCCACGTTTTCCTAATCAGTTGCCGTTTTTTGGCGTTTTGAACGTAGTTCATCCCGGTGCTCCTGCGACCTCTTTTTAACTCATTAGTCCAGTTGGAAACAGTGGCAAAACATGGCGCAGAGTCACCGTACACCTCGTCTAACTCAGTTTTCTACTTGGGTCGGATTCCAACCTTTGAAATAAAATGCTTGATAACCACTCGAAACTCCTTTTTCTCCATTTTTCAAATCACGCCGATACGTTGCACGGGAAAAGCGATCAAACGAAATCGCAACGGCCAATCACCATAATATTTTGACTGCTGGCAGTCGAAAAGTTGCAGTTCCTAATAGCGGTGGAAGCGTGCCAAAATTCGAATTCTAAAAAGCTCATTCTAAGAACTTATTGAACTACCTGTATATGCACGACAGTGCCTACATACGAGTATATGTATCCCCCTTAAGATGACCCTCCGGCCTGCGGGATCCTTGACAGAGAAGACTAACTACGCACAGGCAGTGGGGAAGTCTCGGAAGCTTTGAATCATTATGTCCTGCTTGTAGAGTCGCGTGGTGCAAGCGACTCTCTTATGCTTTCCACTAGTCTTCTTCATCCGGCATCTTCCTTGGCCTTCATAATACGTTGAATAGGCTTTGCAGCCGCGTCCCAGTTGTTGACCGACGTGAGCAATACATGTTATTACTACTACGTACCAAGTGAGACAGGCGGGAAGTCAACAGTGACATATAGCACATCGTCCTTGTTCTCAGCAAAAAATTGCCTAAATCGGTTGCCACGCAGGTCCAGATTGACCCCTCGCGGCTGTCGAGACAGCTTCTCGATAAAGCCGAGATAGCTCACTTAACGCAGTATCACTGATCCACCCAGTATACTGATCTAGATTTCCTGGGCAGTTGAGATTAGGAGACACCTTTAGTGCTAGGCAGTATAAAATTTTTTTCCGATATACGAGTTCTTATGATTCACACGAGCCATAAGTCGATTACATAAGAGCAGTAAAATTGGATACTTGGCGCGTTTCTTAGCACAATTTTACAAAACTTTGAGTCAGATAACCCACCGGCAAAAAATATGGTATTTTTGAACATACCAAGTGCTGACTAACTGGCTTTTCGCAAGGAGTTAATGTATATTATGTTGTAAGCCTTGGGAAGCCTTGGGAAGTTAATTCAAGCAACTATATGAGTGTATTGAGACTACCAGATATGATATATCTTCAATACGTGGCCTGTAAACTGAAGTTGCAACACGGAAAAAGAGGCGCTTCAAACCTTTTTATTGGTGGCCTCAACGCCTTCTAGTCCTTGCAGTGCGTCGCTAGCCATTTGAGTCCAACGAGGTCCTTGCAAGTGAAGCTTCTGCAGCATATGGCCAAAGCCCCATTGTATCTGGTAGGAGAGGGTAGGAACCTCGACGTGAACTCGAAGCTCGTGTATAAAATGTATCTTTGACAGAACAGCCTCTAAACGAAATGCTCCGACACCGGTATATGTTGATGTAGCGAACTTTTTCAAGCGGCTTGTTAAGGTGCGGATGTCGAAGTCTGTCAGATTCGACAACGAAGTGATGTCAAGCTCCTCAAGAAAATGAATATCCCTCAATGCTCCTATGGGGTTGTTGGCTAGATTCAATACGCGGAGATCTGTCAAAACATTCCACAGCCGCTGCGGCACTTCGGTGAAGTTGTTACGGGACAAGTCCAGGGTCTGTATTTTGCGAGCCGTCGTAAACACCTCGTCCGAGAGAACCTATAAACGGTTGACCCCCAACGAAAGAACTCGCAGTTCTGGCACGCAAAGCGAAGGCATTTTTCGCAACGAACAATTGCGCAGGTCCAACGAGAAGGTAATTTGTATCTATAGAGTGTACAGATTTTTTTATATATAGGAAATTGTAGAGTTCGTTAAAGAAAATATATGTTCACTTTAAAGAAAATAAAAAGAAAATGAAGTTTATTATTAGTTCTTACGCCCAATTCCTTAAAACCACAACCCTATGACCACTCACAGGGCTTAAAGCTAACACTTTGCAAATGCGCATTTTGGTACCAACGACTATTACGTTGGTACCAAAAGGCAATGCGAGCCGTGATTGAGGAGCAATTCAGATTTTTTCAGAGGCCAGGCCATCAGAAAAAAAATGGAGTGCGTTAATAACCAAGAGTGATTTATCTGATGGAGTAGGTTATTTACGCATACACTCAATCTCATATGCGCTCCGGAAAACCTTAACTACTCCGTAACCACGGTCACATATTTTGCACCAAAATGAGAGTCCTGAAATGTCAATTTTTGTCGTACTTATTGGCCGAGTTTTTGCACAGGAGAACTGGTTGTCTCGCAATTACATATTTTTTGCTCCTACATCGGGCAATAACACCAGTATCACAAATTTTCAGCAATATCACTCTCACTCTGAAACAATATTTGTCAGTCACCATGTTCCATTGGAAAATATATTTGCTGTAACAAGCTCTACAATTTCCTATATCGATCTTCAAAAGAAATCGAACACCCTGTATATGTATAGCAAATGCGCATTAATTTACATTAAAATAACATAGCATGAATATTCTCTCTTTCTCTCTCTCTTTATATATATATATATAGTTTGAAAGTGTGGAGAATTAGCTACCTAGATATCGAATGTTGGCTCACTCCTTGCACTGCTGTTGAAAACGGTAACTCATCGACTGCTAGCAGTCAAAATATTATGATAATTGACCTTTACAATTTCGTTTGACCGCTTTATCCGTGCAACGTATCGGTGTGACTTGCGCTTTGTTTTGCCATTGTTTACAACTGGCTTAATTTGTTTAAAGGCTGGCTATGACGTCAAACAACTTGTGGGATTTGTAGTGCAGATTCGTGACAAGTCGATGAAAGTTAGGGCAGCCACTACACTCCCGAGAGCCAAAAAGCATCTCGCATATGGCATGCACCCAGTGAAGGACCTCCGAAGAGGGTGCGGACAACGGTATCGGCCGGAAACGTAACTACGGTTTTTGGGTCTAACGTGGAATAATTCTTCCACCTTGATAGCAGTACATTTCAACGAGTGCCGTCTAAAGGGGCGTTAGGAGGAATGCCGCCTTTATATGTTCATTCCGGACAAGGTCGGGTCCGAAAGCGTTCTTATTCTTTGACTTTTAAATCGCACGTTGAACTTCCAGAAGAGAGAATTGAGCATCTATCTGCTGGGATAGTAGACTCTCGTATTCATCCGATAATTCACACGATAACGGGATAGTCTCAGGTGTGCTATTTGTTGTTGTAAATGCGTCGATGAAGTGTTGGCGCAGACGGTCGGAGGCAGCTGGATAACTAGAGAACGTAAAGTTCCTTCTAAGGGCGCAGTGAGGCTCAAACCTGGCTCTTATAATCATACGATTTTCACTTTCCTTGGCGAACAAGATTTTCTTGAATTCTATTAGCTGTCGGTACAACCGACGGTGTCCACAATAAAAGTCTCTCCTCTCTGTGTGTTCTCGGGAGAGAATGAGAGTTTAAATAACATGAGTTTCTCTCCTTTTACTGTCACGCATTCTTTGCGTACGCGTGGTTTGCTGCTCCCTATAGGGCCAACTGTTCTGCATTATGGCATTGCAACACGGGCTTATCCCTGCTTGCTATGGAGCTGCTACCATCCTGAGCGGTAAATATCAAATGCTCTTTATCAAACCATTTATTCAAAATAATGTCTCGCTAGACAGACGAACACTTAACTTGCTTCAGGGAGGTCAAAACGTTTCTCATAACCTCGAGTCGACACCAACGCCGTGATAAGTAACGACGATGGGAATACTAAAAATAATTTGGCTAGATTAGAAATGATGATATTTCGGACCTCAATGTATTGGAAGCAACTAGACCTATCAGTTCAACAAACACATTTTATTAAAACAAGAACTGCGTTGCTACACTGAAACAGAAACAGAACTCACGCTCAACTGCCCGGATTCTCCCCCGCACCTGTTATCACTTCAACAGCTTTCCTGTAATTTCAAAAGGTCACTTTTCCGCTAAAGGTTTGGCTGCCAGTTTAGATTTTATGAGACCGCAGTTGTTTCAGGTCATACTGTCAGCTACAGTAAGAATCAAAGGTAACACTTTAGCTCTTGCTCCAGCAAAGGTTATGTGCCTAAAGGTCGACTACTTAAAGAACAACTAACCATCGAACTTTGCCAATCATCTTCGAAGCAAGGCTCGTTGCTGTTAAAGGGACGGTTCGTATCGCTCTATTGCATGCTCCTCCATTCTGCGCCATACTGCAAAGTCGCTGTCCACGGTGCGCAAGCTTTTCTTCAGTTCCATAAAGGGAGTGTTGCGATAAAGCTGGACTCCCAGGAACACATCTAGGAGTGATCGTCGGGATTGTCTACTTCGGGCCTATCTCATAACTCACCTACTGCCGATTTGTCCGAAGACAAAAATCTCCTGAGTGAGCTCAAAAACCGTTTGGTCGAGTTCCTTCTACGTCCTAACCCGGCCAGAACTGGCCCGTATTCAAGCACTACTGCACATTTTTGGGGCAACTGGGCACCCCTGTCAATAGTATTCCTGCGGTAGAATTCCCGTTGGAATGCAGAATCTCGTATTTTCCAGTATAGAACAGACTTATTCTACGTTTTAATTGAGGTTCCCTCTCTCCTTATAGCAAAATATACCTATAAAGAAAAATGCGTGGTGCATTAACGCTTACCTTGATAAGTTCCTGGAAAATATGTCCTCCTGCCACTTCGACTCTACTTTAAAAAGCTTAAAAAAAGACCTAATTGCAATCTATCATTTCGGGTTTCGTGAAGAGTATATTTAGTTTAGTCGAAGACAAAGGTCATTAAGAATAATGTGATGAGGTTTATTTATTTACAGTATGATGCTGATTTTTATTACATTATGATGCTGAATACAGTATAAGTGCTTGAGGAGTTCTGTACAGAGCTTTCACACTACCCTACAAACGTATATACGCGTCGTTTGTAGGTAGGCATGGACGGGGCTTGAACATACAACTTCTATCTTACTTGCGGGCCCAATCTCTAAGGTTGTCAAGAAGTCCACAATCGTCTACAAGACGAATTATTCAGACACTGTGGTCTAGTCTTTGTTGCTAATCGAATCGTGGCCGATGGTGGTGTCTTCGGATTGGACATTCACCTTATCGCTGCCGACATCCACCTCATCGCGATCGACATCTACGTCATCGCTATCAATATCTACATCATCGCTGTCGGTATCGACCTCGCCGCTGTCGGCATCTACAAATTCGCCTTCTTCGACTGGACTAATAAGTATACCTGCGGCAAGTCTTGGGTCGGTCGGCTCCCCCACAGTCTGCTGCGCTCCGCTCGCTGGCACCGGAAACATGAGTGGGTACGGAAGCAACCTAACTCTAGCATTGGTCGATAGGTTGGCGCCGAGCTCGGACAGCAGTGGAAGTGCGGTAGAGTTCTTGTCGTCGCCCTGTTCTGCAGGCATTGTTAGGCCGGGAACAACAACGATTGTGCTGTTGGCATCGAAATAATCTTCGTCAATGAGCTTCTGGGCAATTTCGAGCACCTCTGGCGGTAGGTCGACGACGGTGGCATTCAGATCATCACTGTCAATGACATCGCCCTCTAAGGCTGACGCCATCATCTCCTCGTCATCGTCGTAGTCATCTTCGACTGAATCGGTTTCCAAGTCAGACGACATAGTTGACAAGTCGCTGTCTGTGATATTTGCCGCAGTCGACAAGTCCCTGTCTGCGATATCTAGCACAGCCGACGAGTTGCTGCTCGAGAGATCCGGTTCAGTAGGGTCGTCGAATGTATCCGTTATAATCCACTCGTTGCTTCCTGCGTCATCCGACACGGCCTCGAGTCCGTCACGGTTCGGGTTTACGTCACCCGACAGCGTAGAGGCCAGTAACGATTCAAAAACAGGCTTAAACGCTATCGCAAACCGTTCGGCGATAATGCTGGCCGGCTTCACAAGGAAATCCCAGTGGGCCGCGTCACTCTGTGCTGCCACGAGGGCAAGTAGGAACACAGCTGCGATCCTCATTCTTCTTCGAGCTAAGTGAACTTCTTCGATTCAACGAAGCAGCGCTGCGCTGAGTAAATTTAAGTTGGTTGAACGTTCCCACTTCGTATGCCACACAGCGACACTCAGCTGAGCAATTTCAACTTGATTCAACGTTCTCACTTTGTGTGCAACGAAGCAACGCTGTGCTGAACAGCCTCAAGTGCTCGACTGATGATGCTGTCGACTGGATCTGCCGTTTTTATAGGTCGACTGAAGCATGTAAGAAAGAGAAGAGAGAGAGCTGAAGACGAAGTTGTGGTGAGAGATCTAGGCACATTGGCAGCGAGAGCTCGCTTAGGCGCCCGACTCAACTCGTCTCGCCAGTGGTACTCTGCGCATGCGGCGCAAAAGGCGTAAGTGACCGTACATTTCCGACCCCCCCACGTAGAGAGCTGCCATGTGCCGAATTCACATTGTTTCGGACGTGCGCAGTGAATGGCGTGACCTGTATCATGGACTTAAAGACACAAGTATAGGAAAAAGTTTAAAAACTCAAATGGCTTCCCACAGAGACAAGTAACGTCGCTTGCAGCCAAACCTGCGCCGCGGCGAAAGTTGATCGCCTCGGTCTTTACGATCCGGCTTGTTTTCCGTGAGACATGCCTCTACTATGACGATCATTTGCGAAATATCACCAATGCCACGGTGAGCAACAACGATATTGATAGCTTACATAGCCACCTCGGCATGTTGAATCCCTTGACGCACGTAGGGAATAAGGTCACCGAGAAGCATGCCGTTCGATTCCTCCACCAGCAGCGTTGGAGAAACAACTCGCGGAAGAGCTCTACCAATCTTTCTGAAACAGACGATCATAAGATTGCGTCGAGGTCTTTGACAGTAATCAAATGCTTCGCCGTAATCAATAAATACTGCATACAGGCCGCCTCCTAGATGTGACGCCGTCCGCTATACCTTCGACTGAAGAACGTTGGTTGCGTCGCGGGTGCCCATGTCCTTCCTAAATCCGAACTACTCCGGAGCAAATGTAGCAAACCATACCTGCACGGTATGGTTTGCTACACTTGCGACCCGTTCAATGATTAGCTTCAAAAAGTCTTCAAATGCATTCATAAGCAACCGAGAATTCCCACCAAGAGCGGATCCGACTGCACCCAATGTCCCAATCCGAGCATTTCTCTGTGTCAGAGGTGACAGGTCCGTTTGAACCACGGCCGGGATCTCCGCGGTCTATATCTACTCCACTTGAGTGCTGTCTGTATCACCCCTTTGCGAGACCGACAGCAGATATCCACATCACTTCCGACCGCGACAGTCTCTCTATATCGGGTTGGCTTTATCTGTGAACGTTTTTAGTGCTATGACAAACGTAGGTAAAGTCAATACGTGCGTTAGCACACTTGAAGCTTACATCATCCATCAGCTGCACGAGAACTTTTCCTTTGTTGTATGTAGCTCATTTATCAATTCTGCAATTAAAACAATGACTGACAATAACTCGAATTCCAAAATCAAGCCCCGCAAATACGACGTCAGTAAGTTCCGCAGAAATTTAATTTGGAGGGAGATAAATCACGACAATGTCAAGACTTCCGGATAAAAGAACACACAGAATAATATTTTTTAATTCACATGACTGAAGTGCCCCCTTTGCACGCTGAAGTACAACGACGGCTCTTTTATGAAGCTGCCAACGACACGACCAGAGCTCGCCTAACGCCGTTTCCGCCAAGGATTCAGGCGCCTGGTTACACGCACTTCCCAGTGCACCCATAGGCACCCTTCTTGACGACGAGACGATTCGTATAGCAGTAGGCCTACGACTGGGGACAGACCTGGTTAGCCCCCATCGGTGTCAATGTGGTCACCCCGTCGACAAACTGGGACACCACGGCCTATCGTGTATCATCAGCGCAGGCCGACGCCCTCGGCATGCCGCTATCAATGAGACCTTCAGCAGAGCCCTCAGATCATGCGGTCGTCCGTGCATCCTCGAACCCCCGGGCCTCTGCGTGGAGGACGGCAGGCGTCCAGACGGGATGACACTTACACCATTCAGGCGAGGCAAAATGCTGGTTTGGGATGCAACCGTTACCGACTCCTTAGCACCTTCTATGGTCGGTGGCGGCGCATCCGAAGCCGGTTATGCAGCCCACCTTGCGGAGACCAGCAAGCTAAGAAAATACTCATCAATTGGGTATCCCCACGAATTCTGGCCACTTGCGTTTGAGACCATGGGTGGTCCTGGTGTTCGGACCAGACAGCTGATCCGCAAAGTCGGCACTTTGTTAGATCAGTCAACCGGTGATAACAGATCGTCGTCCTTTTTAAACAACGTCTGGATCTCAACATACAACGTGGAAACGCGGCCTCCGTTCGGGGCACACTTCTGAAGTGCTCTCGGCCTAGCCTAGACGAGGCGGACACGTGATAGTCACAATACATACCCGCTAGGCACACTGGCTTAGCTAATCTCTTGTAATATGTGTCCCACAAACATAATGTAATATACGAAAAATAAATATACTTTTGTTATATATATTTTCTAATACATCGCTGAGGGGGCTAATAATTGCCAAACGTGTGGAGCGTCAGACTACCTAGCCTCAGGTTTGTCTAGTCGTATATATGCATAATGCAAACATGTTTCGGTCAGAATTAAAGTGGGGTTATGGTTAGGGGTACCGCTTGTTTGCGGTCACAGTTGCTTTCACGACGAGCAAACTCTGGCTTCTGGACATCACGGCCCTATCCTGCTTTTGCAGCGCAGCCTGCGCTCGCGACGTGCTGCACTGAAGAACGTCTTCTCGCAAACTCTGAGATTATCGGGATACCCTTGTATCCTTGAACCTCAAAAATGCGTTCGGACAAGAACAGACAGATGGCCTGACGGACTTCGCGAGCGGCAAATCGCTTGTCTGGAATGTTTACCGTGACAGACCCTAAGCATCTTCTATTGCACACAACTCGCCCAGGCCGAGGCGGCAAAACGGCGAAATACTTTGACATCGAGCGATACAGCCTGCTACGTTCGATAGGGTACAATTGTATAACCCAATTTATAATAACAGATTTATAACCTTCAAATTATGTTGGGTTGCGGCCCCTCATTCTGAAATGCAAGTTAGCCGATGACTATCGTATTGATTTTTGTTCTGTACTGTTTCGGGCGTGCATGATGTGCATGCGTTACAAGAATGGGACTCACAAACCGACAAAGTTCGGATCTTTCCACACGCCCCAGGGTTGGAATTACTGCGATCCCATTGCAAAGACTGCATTGCTCTTACTGACACATTGATTATAAAACTTATTGCTACCGATTCGAAGAGCTGCACGCACGCTTTTGTGTATAGTGACCAGAGCGAAGACAAACAAAGTCAACAAAAGTCAATTTTACTAAACACATATTCGGCTGCGGTTCGATTGGCAAAGACACGGAAAAACTGATCATGATAATGTTAAGTCGATCCCAAAATGGCTGAGACCAAACAAAAAAAATAGGAATAGCTCCTGAAGGAATGCATGCCTACATTAATGGATCAAGACTAAGTTGATGCGGCTGACCGATACTGTCGTAAATAAACGCGTGCGATA
>QVRM01007056.1:0-48057 GCA_003439945.1 Dermanyssus gallinae | reverse complement strand
TGATTCGATATCATCCATTCTTTAGCTATGTCCGAACGTTCGCCGTCACCTCTAACGATGTTTCCACCCTCGCGTACGGTCACCAGCATTGCCAGATCGTCAGCGTCTGCAGTCGTTTGAACCCCTTCCGGCAGGTCGGGGATGCGCAGGACTCTGTCGTAGGCGATGTTCCAAAGAACCGGATTGAAAACGGAGCCCTGCGGGACCCCCGCTTAACCTTATGGTGTGCGCTCGCCCAGTTAATCATATTAAATGCGTTTTTTAGGTCAACAAAATAGGCAGAACATAGTTATGTGTCCCGCGCGACGCGGTTGCCCCTTGCCCCGCGTGTTGGAGGATGTGCTAGATTGCGTGGAGGGTGGAACGACCTCACCAAAACCGGTATTGGGTGTCGGAGAGACCACTCTTTGTTTAGGCGCTGCGTTAAGTCCAGGGTACGTATTCCACTAACATGGCCGCCGCGTCGAGGAGGCAAAATCGGTCTGTACGAGGGTGGAGTCCCGGGCCCAATATAGTCTCAGAACGAGTGCAGGCGGAAGGCCTTCCACCTCTTAGGGAAGCGCTTCTCCCGTAAAAAGCATGTAACCAGATAAGCCATTACCTTAAGGTGTTTTGTCGCCACGAGTTTTACGACCTCCGGGGACACCCCGTCGGGCTCGGAGGACTTTCGTAGGGCAAGACACTCGGCTCCCTTTAGTATCTCCTCATCGGCCACCGGGGGAATCTGGTCCAAGTCGACTCGTATATGCGGGGGCTCCGGGGGTTTTGTGAAGGAAAAAGGCGAGAGTCTAGAGTACAAATCACCTGTGCGGGGAGTGGGTCAATATGACTTAGTCGCGCAGGACGGTGTGCAGAGTAGAAGCCAATGTCCTCTTATCCACCCCCTCATCTGCCAGGCGCGCCGACGGTAGGTCCGGGGTGGCGCCACTGGCTAGTGAAAAGCTTGGGTACCGATGGTCGCCTAAGGATGGTCGTCTATCTGGACTTCCATGATTGTACAAGGGCTATGGTAGCATCGTTAGCGAGCGTAATATGCAGGTATGAGGTTTGCGAGCGCCCCTACATCGGTTGTTCCCTTGCCGAGCAAGGAAGGCCCTGCTCAGCCAACAGTCCAAGAAAGAGCTACGCTTGTTGCTGGTCCCGTGCCGCCCCCCCAAGCAGTGTGGTGGGCGTTTAAAATCGCCTGCGACTAGAGTGGCCTGTTTTAGGTGGTTTCTCATGGAGGCCGCTAGCTCCTCGAGGTAGGCCTCCCGGCCGTCGAAGACAGCAACGCCCCACATGCTAGACCATGCAAAGTCGCCTCAGCTTGCAGAAGGTTTTGATGTTGTCCCCCGCTCATCTTCCTCGTTCTGCTCTCATCAAAAGCTCTAACTGCTTTTAGGTGAAAAAAGCAGCTATAAATGACTAAGGCTGGATCGGCCAGCTCAATCCATGTGAAGCCCTTCCTGGTGCTTCCCGGAGATGGCCAGGTGTGGGTCTGCCCTGTCTACCAGATAGATGTATCACCGTGAGTATTCGTGATGTATTATTTTGGCTGGTTGCGCTTTTCTTGTTAGGCTCTGACAGGATGCAGACTGCGATGTGATGGCGCTGGACATATGCGTCGAGGACGTCGTAAGCAGTCTCGGCATCGGTTAAATCAGCTTGAAAAATGGAATCATTATAGATATTTAGGAGACCCAACTGCATGCCAGTCGCGTCTCCGTCGTCAGCCGCTACCACTGTTCTCTGGCGGGATGCTTGTGATTTGCGCTGACCTTGTTTAGAAGCAACTGGGCCAGAAAAGCACGCCTGGATGTCCCCTTCAGTGTCTGCCGATGATTTGGCCGCATCTGCACCACTTGGAGGCGCCGTCTGCGAAGCTTGCATGCTTGCGTGCATGCTGTACCTGAGACTGGTTACAATGCAGTATGGAGTGTCGGCAGTACACTCCCGCTCCGTTGGTCAGGGGAACCTCGGTGACCCGGCCGTTGGCACCGGAGACACACCAAAAAAACACGTGTCCAGGCCTCCGACTTGCACGTGTTGCCGGCTACCCTGATGGATGTCTGGGACTGTACAGGGTAGCGCGCCATGGGCGGCGTGGCCCGTACGAGCGCGTTCCCTATTGGTTGATCTGCCCTGGCGGATTCCTAGCTTTCTTAAAGCACTAAAGGGGCCATTGCGGCCTTAGTTTCGCAACTTGCACGTCCTTCTGACGGATTCGCCGCTTGCAGGCAATCGATAAGTATTACGTTGACAATTTCAACTAAGTAAAGTACAAAATGTAATCAATACAATGAAAATCACGCAACAACACGCGCGTGATTTAAAACTCGGGAACTTGCGTCCGAGTCGGAGCTCTTCTTGTCTCGTCCACAGAGTAACTTGGCTATACGATGGTCTCTCGCGATAGGAGATCGCAAAACAACGCTAACGTCACTTGAACTCTATCTCCGATGGAAGCACATGGATTGTATCACGCGTTCCCCGATTTCTCGAAAACCAAATGCTCTGGCGAAGGATCTGGTGGACCACGCACTTGATCTATTTTATAACTAATTTGCAGAATAATTTCTTTAGCGCCCTTTAGACGTGTACCACGGTATACCGTCTGAAAGAACGCTGAATAATTTTTAGCGTACTTATGAGGGTCAATCCGAATTTTCTCGATAATAAGATGCGCAAGCATTAACTTTTGATCACGACTTGGTACCCAGAAGGCGACAATGTCAGTTGATTGTTATTTATCATCGTATTTATTTCACTCATATTGAGTATGCATATAACATGAACAATTATACATATTATACAATTATACCTCAGCTGCTCGCGGCATGTATTCGAGAGAGGCAGTGCAGTGATCTCTTCGCAAGGGCCAGGCAGGCATGCATGAAACTTAGTACACGCCTGAGAGCATAGTCGGCAGACGAACTCTTCGTGGAAGCTCGTATTCGAACAAACCAGGCGATGATAGCCATGAACTATGTATCTGGTAAAGACGTGGCGATTGTCACACGCAAGACCAGACCAGAGGTGAGAGGCCCTGAAAATCCAGGTCTCCGACCTCTCGTCGGACTTGTTCAACTTTATTTTCCCATTCCGAGATAAAGCTCTCGAATGGTACTGTACGCGGCGTCTTCAACCTCAATCGAATTATCTCAACAACTGTGCACAGCCTGACATTAGTACACAAAGCGGCTTCTTGCCCGCATTGAGCGGTACTCGCAAAGTACTCGCTTCATGTACAATGTAAAACACCTTTCAAGCAAACCAAAGTTTGCCCGAGTGAGGTGTTCCCATACTCTGTCAAGACCATCATCAGCGCCGGAACAACCTTGAGGTAGAAAAGCGCCACTGCCGTTGGGACGGACAGTCGCCGGACATCGCCTATTTATCCATAAAGAGAAATTAGGGCTGTGCACGCTGTCTCGACGATGTGAGCAGTAAAGGTCGTCCCAGTATAATGAAGCCGAAGCCCCAGATACCGAAAGAGTTAACGAATTCCAAGATTGGCCGCCGCAACGTATAACGTCTTTAGCAGCCAATCGACCTCCTCTTCTGAATTTCATAGCCCTGGTCTTCAAGGCATTTATTTTCAGCCTCCTTGAGCCAAGGAACACCTCCGCCAGAGAAGTGATGCGCTTGATGGCACCCGGGTCGGATGAGCGACCACTATTCATCTGCGTACATCACAACTTGTGGCCTTCGGATTTCTTCGAATATAATCAACAAAATCGGCAAGCAGAAGAGTGAAGGAGACGCAGCTCAATGGGTCGCCTTGCGGGGTTCCCACATTTTGTCTTACCTGCAACACTTCCTGCTCACCTTGTACTAAGTAACATGTCCTCATCAAAGAAACTGGAAATTAAGCTTAGAAGAGAGCCACCAACCCCTGCGTATCGGAATGACTTCACCAAGAGATCTCGAGGTGCTTTGTTGAAAACCTTGACGCAGTCTATAAAGACTGCAAACAAATGGCCTCCGGGCTTTGCCACAGCTCGCTCTATCTCTTGACTGAAGCACATGGATTGCATCACGCGTTCCTCGTCCTCTTCGAATGCCGAATTGCTCCGGTGGAAGGGTCTGGTCGACAACGTACTCGATCCGTTTTATAACCAATTTGCAGAAGATCTTCTTCAGCGTCCTTTCAGACGCTATACCGCGGTATAAGGTTGGCTCTCGTCTGTCATCACAATGCTTACCCTTAAATAAAAGAGAAAGCCTGGCGATATGCCAGGCTCCTGGCATTTGGTCCCCTCTTCATGATCTCGTTGAAGAAATCACAAAGATGGTTTGCCAAAAGTGGCTCATACTGCATCCAGTGCTCATAGTACACTTGGTCTGGCCCCCGCACTTTTTCCTCTCGGAAGAGAGTGCAGAACCTGACTTACTTCTTCTACCTTAAAGGGCAGATTCATAGTATTCTGCTCCAATGTGAGCGGGTGCTCAATCATTGGAGCCAGGGCGTACCGAAAACGAAACTTGCTTTTTTGGCTGAAGATTTGCGGACTTCCGATAGTGCAATAATTAGCCTAATTTGTTTCCTTGACTTGTAATTTTATCATACACGGTTTCACTGGTGATATTGGACTGCTAGACGAAGACCAAAGCATGTTGTTTGACTAGTTAGCAGGTGCTGTACTTCTCGCAAAAGTCTATGACTTTACTTACGGTGACGGTCGTCCATCAGAAATATGGTAGCCGAGCCATCTTACACAATCATTGGTTTTGTACAACTTTTGTTTTGTTTAGAGGACTAACTGGAAAATGCGGGTTGCACACACGGACACCACAGCAGGAAGTCCCTGCAAGTGTGGGCCGGCAGTGTGGGGCTTTAACACACTAAAAACCAGTCATGTACCCGTTCCCCAACTGACTGGGAACTACTTACGCATGCATCAAACAGTCAGAGGGGGGAGAAATGCCGTAGCAGTAACAACTATTATTTGACTATTAACGATATGAAACATTAAATAAACTCATCTGCGTTGTTAACTAGTCAGAGGGGGCGAGTTTTCTTACTCCTGGCGAAAGTTGTCCCCGGGTGCCGTAGGGAATCGCAACAGTCGCATCTTGTTGGCCGCTGTCTTAGATTGTAAAATCTTGTTAAAAACCGCTCTTGCCAGGTTCCAGTGTTCCAGGGATTCCGTCATCTTTAGAACGACGTCGCGTAGATTAAAAATGTGCGTTTTCATTAGAGTCCTTAAGGGGGTGACGCTGTTCCGCCTATGCGGGACACGCCAGAGCTGTGTGCTTTGGAGTGTCCTCGAGTCTATTGCCGCAGTGGACGCACGTGGGGCTAGGGGCCTTCCCGATCCTGAATAGGTAAGAATGAAAGTCGCCGTGCCCCGTCAAGACCTGGGTGGTGTGGAAGGTGAGCTCCCCACCGGGCCGGTACAAGCCAGTCCTTGATGTTAGGAAGCAGCTTGCGGAGCCTGGTTTGTACAACTACGTTACACGCGTGCCACAAGTGTTGTGAGTAGTCCATATTTTGCTTGGGAGAGAGAGATGAAGCATGATTTCAGTTTTCAGTCTACTGAAGTGTCATACGCTGTATACAGTAATTGTTAAACGCAAAATTGAACTTGTTAAACCCATAAACAATAACATAAACTTTCAACCAGCTGCAATGATGATTAGATTATCGCTGTCTAAAATGTGGTTGCCACTGTACTAAAAAGGTCACACACAGCATTTTGTTATGTGTTTTAGGCGTATTTACCTTCAGACAGGGATTATCTGTTGAAATTAATAAAGAAGCCAAACAGTGTCTTTTATGCAGCATTGGCCACCGTTTTCTGTTCGCTCGCCACGTGTGCTCTTCTCGGGGGCCTTCTCTTTTAAGCATGAGGGCCCTCTGCAACCAGAGAAAATTGTCGACTCAGATTTCTTCTAATTACGGTAAGAACAAGATCTGCAATTACACTCACAATTATTTCTGTAAGGCTTGTAACAATGTACAATTATTTCTGTAATCTCTTGTAACATCTAATAATAGTGAATATTGCAGAGCATTGTTGAGAACAAGGTCCTCTCGCGTGGTAATGTTAGATGCGGATTTAAATTCCGGGGAAACAAATCAACATTACCATTGCCTCTTCTTTATTAATTTGTGATCTCTTAGATTTATTAATTTAATCATATTAAATATTATTAAAAAATATGTAATAATACATAGTGTGTTCAAAACGTATCGCGACGTTTGTGTTTTTTCCAAAAATTATTCATTTATTCATAATATCTATTTTGTCCCCTTCAAAGTAATCCCCATGAGATATTATACACTTGTGCCAACGGTTTTTCCAATCTTCGAAGCACTTCAAAAAACCATTTTTTTTTAATCTTGTTCAGCTCCTCCTTCGATGCCGTCTTTAATTCGTCAAGCGTAGCGTAACGTCGTCCTTTCATGGGCCTCTTCAGTTTAGGGAACAAGAAAAAGTCACAGGGGGCCAGATCTGGGGAATACGGTGGCTGCGGCATCATTAGTGTGTTGTTTTTGGCCAAAAACTCGCTGCACAAGCAACGATGTGTGAGCAGGGGCGTTATCGTGGTGCAAAAGCCAATTTTTGTTATTCCACAAATCCGGGCGTTTCTGGCGGATTGCTTCGCGCAAATTGCGCATAACCTTGCAGGTAATATTCCTTATTGACCGTTCTACCCTGTGGCAAGAACTCATGATGCACCACGCCCCTGCAATCGAAGAAAACTGTCAGCAAAACTTTCACATTCGACCGAACTTGGCGCGCTTTTTTCGGTCTTGGTTCGTGCGGCAGCTTCCATTGAGATGATTGAGCTTTGGTTTCCACGTTATAACCATAAACCCACGATTCGTCACCAGTTATGACCCTCTGGAGCAAATTTGGGTCGTCGCGGACAGAGTCCAACATCTCATTAGCAATGTTCATGCGATGCTGTTTTTGGTCGCAATTGAGCAATTTTGGTACGAATTTCGCGGCGACCCGTCTCATGCCCAAATCATTGATAAAAATCGAATGGCACGAGCCAATCGATATGTTTAGGTCCTCAGCAACTTCTCTAACGGTGATTCGACGATTGGCCAATACCATTTTCTCCACTTCATTAATTTTTTCGTCTGTTGTTGAAGTGCTCGGGCGTCCGGCACGCTCTTCGTCGTTCACATCTTCTCGGCCTTCTGAGAACATTTTGTACCACCGATAAACGTTGCTTCGGTCCAAGGTAGCTTCTCCGTATGCCACAGTCAACATTCGGAATGCATCCGCGCACTTAATTTCGTTTTTCACACAAAATTTGATACAGGTTCTTGATCCATTTTTTTGAATAGGTAAAAATCGAAGACGATTCAAAACACGTGCAAGCAAAGCAGCTGTCAACAATTAAGTGAACATTCAAAATGGCCGAGCTTGTCGGCATAAGTGAGAGACATGAGTACCAACATAACGCCACAAAAAATCGAAATTCGAATATACGTAACCCGCGAAAATTCAAAAGTCGCGATAACGATTGAACACACCTCGTATGTAAATATTATTAACAGACGTTACATGAAACCGCGTGTATTAGATGTTACGAGAGGCAGCTCGATACGATAATGCTACAGTGCAAGCTAAGTTAATACATTTAAAATAAAATCGTTGATTATCATAACATGCTATCCACAGACACTTGCTCCTTATTTAACTAAATATATAACATTCTGGAATATGTGATCAAGCGAGATCACGTGACAGTTCACATGCGTCGACGGCGGCTCGGAAATAAATAAGCTCCACCTCTGGCGGGGGAGAATTACGTTGAACCACCAGGATAGAGTAATCAGCCCGGGTCACCCTCTCATAATCAACAAGGCCAACGCAGGTAAAGAAACTTTAAAAGCAGAACCATTTAACACCAAATCGATCATACCAGTACATTCAAAGCCCAATCGATCACACGAGTAGAGAGGAGCAAGCTGTACGGAAAAGAGCGACTTAGGGTTTATTTGAGTTAATTAGCACTTGCAGGCACTAGAAAGCTGCACATAGTATTGACTAATTGGCCGTAGCAAAAGAGTTTGCATATTATCCTTGTATATAGGGAACTTGTTATCGATGGATTTGGTTGATTCGGCCGTCTCGAATCTATCTTCGGTTACCTTTATTGATTGGTCGCTTTGTTCGAAGTTCATCGCCACTGAATCGATTGCTTCCAACGTACGAGGGCGGATCAAAAAAAATCCAACAACAAATCTGCAACAAACCCGAAGGATTTGTTCATTATTCTAAAGGGTTTTTTTCTTTACAAAATAATTCCCACCCGCTGCAGTGCACTTGCGTCACCTTCGTTCCGACTTTTGCAAACATTTTCTACACGTTTCTCGGAATCGAGTTGAGTTGTTCCTGCGAAGTTCGTTTAGCTGCTCTGAGACGTGAACCGATGCTGGGCTAAGGCTGATGATGATAGTTGTGCTCTTGTTATGGGTGCTGTGACGTAGGTGGCATAATGCTACGCGGTGTGAGTATGGAGGCTATGACAGTGTTGTTGGTGGCTGATGATAATGGAGGTGTCGTTGTTGCTGAAGACAGTCGTAGAATGACGACTGCGCGGGTTCACCCCACACACACTATTCGCATATATTATCATTCTTGCTGGCTGCACGTGATGGCCGGCTCGTGGGCTGCCCGGTTAAACTGCAGCTTCTTGTACCAATTATTCTATTAAACAATGCGGTAATCTGTTTACTGCAGATTCGCCAGGTCTGAGGCTCGGCGCATTGTGTACGTCCCTTTTTATGCTTTTTATTTTTGGCATTGATTGTCAAGTGCTGACTGTTGCTTTGGCCGGCCGATGCGACACACCAGTCGTATTTCGACGCCGATCTGGCCTGCAGTGGCCGCTTTGTTGCGCTGTTAAACAGTTTCTCTGCGCGCCCTGTCCTGAATGATATCGTAGAGTTTGATGCACGTATTCCATGTTTTCTGAAACTTCTCAGCATTACTTTGGGGGATTACGGGAATCCTTACGGACAAACGCCAGCCCAGCTATGGTGACTAGTCAGAGACTCGCAAACCAGGAAACCAGCGTCCCCCTCCCACCCCCAGGCTTCGGTAATTGCGTGGGCAATGCTTCAAATCCATAACAGCGGTGTTGCACCAAGTCCTACATTCTACTCCAATCTAGCATCATCAGGCGCCTCATGCCTGCCTTGGTGCAGCTCAGACTCGTCAGCCACCGTTAACGCCTTCCACAGCTCCGTCACCTGGGTATGCGCCGAGAATTATCATCTGGAGCGTCCCTGGCTGTCCCTGCCTAATCCCAATCCCTGGCAGTTTTCTTGACTAACTTTAAGGACATGATAGCCCCGAAGAGGGCACACGACCCCCTCCACGCCTTTGCCAATGTTAGCATGTGTGCTACAACCTCCTTGATCGGTTTTTCCCTCACGGTGGCCGCACCCGCGTCTCTGGCATCTCGGAGGGCCAGACACCGCAGAACTGTGTGCTCGACATTGTCCGTCTCACCTGATCTGCATTACGCGCAGATGTCGACACTCGCCTTGTTGATTCTTACCATGCACGTTTGGAACTGGCCGTGCCCGGGCAACACATGTGTCGTACCATAAGACAACTCATCGTGGTTGCAGTCATACCATGCCTTCAGGTCAGGGACGAAGTGTCTAATCCAGTTCCCCGCGGGCGGCCTTTAGGTCAGGTACGAAGTCTCTAATCCAGCTCCCCGCGGGCGGCCTTCAAGGGGCTCCCGGCTGCACTGCGACCCATTCTGCATGCCACCGGGCGATTGTCCTTGATCTAGCTATTGTCAAGTCTAAATCGCCATTCTTTCCTGATTCGGTTTGTTCATTTGTCAGCAGATTTCATGGCAGCATGTTGGACAGGACCAGTAGGGCCGCAGTCGACACCGTGCGGTAAGCCCGGCAGACACGAATGGCTACCGGCCGCTGTGACGGTCGAAGCGCTCTCCTGTCCTTTGTGTCCTCAGCGCCATGTCTGCCCACACTGGAGCCGCGTATAACGCTACCGACTCTGCTACATTTGCCAGTAGGCGCCACCTGCCTTCTGTACAGCCACAGACTTTGTGAACTTTGCCAGCCACATGCTGGATATGCGTCGATCCATTGAGACCTTTGTCGAGCGCTACTCCGAGGTACTTTGGTGTCTGAGCAAGCTTGACAGGATGATCGTTCAGACGCAGGCGAATGTTCCTTGTTTTCTTCTTGCCTGTAAGGTACAATGATTCCGTCTTGTGCTGGTCCAGTCCTAGAAAATGGTCTTCCATCCACTCTGCCACCAGCTCCAAGGCTTCATTAGCGGTATACTCCAGAACTCTAGTTTCCCGTGTTGATAACCAGCGCCAAGTCATCGGCATAGGCTACCGTCTCGACACCCGCCGGTAAGTCCGGCAGCTTGAGTACCCCGTCATAGGCTAGGTTCCACACAATCGGCTTCAAGACCGACTCTTGAGGAACGCCCACAGAGCTCTTATACTTCTGGCTGCCGTCCGACACTCTTTTTTTCGAATGGTAGGACGAAATTATCCGGCGAATGTATGGTGAGATGTCCTTGCGACTTATCGTGTCCACTGCCACGTCCCAGCTCATCAAGTTGAAGGCATATATGATGCGCATCGGCAAGGCCTCGGTTGGCATCTGCGTTCTCTGCTCCTCCGAAGACGCGGACGACGTCAAACACACGATCGTGCACTGTGCGGCCCTTGCGGGAGTACGTGCCTCTGCGACGCCCGAGCTGAGAGGAAAGACTCTGCAGTACGTGGTGAACTTCATGACGAAGGACGAGACGAATTGGTCAAAGGGGCGACGTTAGCTCGACACCATCATAAAAAAAAAGCTGAACCTGGAGGCGGCAAGACGAGCCAGCTACGACCAGGTCTCTTTAAGGGGTCGTCGAGAGGAGGAGCCGAGAGAAGATTCAACTAGGCCCTCCGGAGGATCTCGACGCATCTCCCCAGGACCGGCAAGCATTGGCTAGGCGCATAGGGCGCTAGAACACGAGACTCCCCTCTCAGGGTTGTCAAAGTAATGCCAATGCAATCCCGGGCCTTGGGGGGTGGCGAGTATATCGGTTTAGTGGGTGCGAGTTCCACACTAGCTGCTGCTAGCTGCCAGTAGCGCTTGTGCATTTTGCATTTCCAAAACCTTCAAAAAACCCTATCCAACTGTAAGTAGACAAGCGGGATAATTGAGAGGGAAAGATATTAAGTGGATAATTGAGTTCTACACTAGTCACGCAGGCTGCTAGTGGGGCATGTGCATCATGCATTCCCAAAACCTCCCAGATCAAAAAAGGTCCTTTGCCCTGGATCTGACCCCCTGTGGTTGCTTCCTGTTTAGAAATTTGAAGAACAGTTTTAGTGGAAAGCGTTTTTCCAGCAATTGCGAGGCCAAGGCTGCTATCAAATATCTAAAATAATGGTAGGAAAATGTATTGAGCTTCTCGGGGATTACACCAAAAAAGAAAATTCTTGGTTTTCAGTCTCAAAACACTTCGAGCTGTCTCGTCGGCATGTGAACCTCAATCGAATTATCTCAACACGTCATAAATAAATAACTTGTAAATAAAGAAAACACGTTCCCGGTGATCTAACGCACAAGTAAATCAAGTCTAGAAAAGTATGTTATGTTTATTTACTAACATATTATTTTCATTTATTTGGAACAAATTTCAGACCTCCCAATTCCGGCAAAGGACTGTCCCGTACGACGCTGAAGGAGCTTCATTTGTCCCGGTCATATGGTATAATGGTTGGCAGTTGGTCAGACTATGCCAGAACGTTAAAGTTCTACAGTGTATATTTTTAGTTTGTTTTGAATGGATTGACGATACTGATGGGGGATGTTACTTAAACAACCGTACGAAATTGATTGCATATCATTAAAAATATGTGTTAGTGATTACAACAAGGTGGGCATTTTATTAAGTTTACCCGTACACTACCTTTTATACAGCCAGCACATGTACTGCTGGCTGCGTGGGGCTGCAACAGTTCCGCAACTCTAGGCTTTAAACAAATATCATCCTAATCCACCGAGATTAAGTGTTTTTTTCTAATTGGCTGAAACATATCTTAAGTGAAATACCGCAAACAACACAGAACTTTAGAGCCTATTTAATCCAGAGAAAGCTGCTAGCATAAAAACTGTTGCATTAGCTTGTTGAAAATAACAAATTGTCTTTAATATTACAGATAGCGATCTATCGACTAATTATAAACGAAAGCAAAATTAGTCACCGGAACGTATAATTGTCCAATACCGATTTTGTCTAACAGAGTTTTCTAATAGGCAAAAGTCATAATTAGTCTTTCGTCCCAGTTATATGTAGATTTCGCAGAAAACAGTGAGGGTGAGTGGAGCTTCTAGATTAAAACTCCACAGACCTTCTAGTTGCAGGGTGCCTATATTACATTTTGTTTCCACCGACAAGAGTGTAACCGGTAAACAGGAATAAAATGTCGGCAGAAGCGTCAGCTTTTTTGCGATCGAGTCAGCGTCGAATATGTGCATGCGCTGTTGTGTACACTGTTCGTATGTATCTCTGTCTCTCGGTGTTCTGTCGAACATTTGTTGCTAGAGGCCAGACAAGAGCGCAGCTGTCGTGCGAAGAAGCTGTATACTCTGCTTGCACCGTCGGGTTGTACTGCATGTCGAATGCATGTCCAATATTGCACACTCATAATCCCGACATAGTTGGCATTTCTTAGACAAGTGTCCTTGGCGACCTTAGCAGTTGCTTCGGTTTTGCCGTTACTTTGGGCGGAGTATGGGGAACTCGTAACCTGTGTTATCTGCCATGACTTTAAGAAATCGTAAAAGAGTCCCAAACAGTATCGTGGACGTCGTATAAATGGAACTCGATCAGAGCGCCGTACGTCGGAAGGTGCTCCTGTGTTTCTTTGGTGAGCTTGCCTGACGAAGCTAAAAATCCAAGATCATCAACCTCTGATATATATAGAGAACACATCAACCGTGATTAGACACTATCCACCCCCACATCTTAAAGAATTATTTAGCAGTTGTTTCAGTTGACGAGGCAGGTATGCCAAAAACGAGATGCGTAAAGCACAGAAATGTTTATGTTTCATACCAGGCCAAACTGTGCAAACACCTGGACACCTTAAAATGTGGCATATGTGTGTTGATTCTTCTTAGTGTTGCATTCCTCACCGGCGTAAGTCTATTTATATCCATTGTTCTAACTCTATCCGTAACAACAACTTATCAAGAGCGTCCATGTGGCCATGACTATTATTCACTGTGTCACGACCCAACCAATAATCTAATTTTACAGAGTCCGTCATCAACACAAGCTTGAAAATTGCCTTATATGCTTTTTTCTACCCACACATGCGCATGTTGGTACAGTGAAATATTGTTTGAGTATAGAACAGCCCTGTGTCATTGCCAGAGGCTGTGTGAGATAATCGATACGAAGTTAATCATGTTAGGCAGGGACTAGAATTTAGTGTGAAAATGAAAACTCCTTAGAATAATCAATTATTAGTTTCAAAAACAGCACGAGTTATGGAACATTGGGACATAAAATGGTAGTTTTCCATTTACTGTCTTACTATTTTTCTTATGGCCAGAGTGATGCTCTAGGTCCAAGAAGATCTGAAAAGACTCCGTATAAGGTCTTTTCAATACAAGCATCAGTAGTATAGATCAAAATAAATCAAGCATTTTAAAGAAAATCGGTGAAACGAGTTCCGGAGTGAGGCTTGGTTATGTCCTACATTAAAATGGAATGAAGTTTAGCAATCTAAAATTACGAAAAATCAATTAACTTATCCAAGTTGGAGACATTAAATGTATTGTGCGAGAAGGAGTTTTCATGTAAATATATTTTTGAGAAAAAAATATTGCCTTGAGAAGCCTTAGTGCAATTGTCGATGGAGATGCACATCTCTTTAACTACTCGCCGGTATGAAAGGGGGATCGTGAATCCCGAGTACATATATACAAATTAATTAAGACACACCATTTGTCGTATGCATTTTTTAATCTATTCTGTCGGAAGTAATTTTTTTAATATATTTTGGCCCTTGCATCGAGCGTCCCGTACATAGCAACAGAGCACGTAGAAGCATTCACGCTTTCTCAGTAGGTCAAAGGGTACTATATATCCACCTGGCAGATTAAAGATCACGCTTACCATATCTTTTCTTTTCGGGAATACATGCGTCACTAAAAGCCTGGGTAACCAGTGTGTTTATCAAGTAAGTTCAAAAGAATAGCACATAGTGTAACATACTTGCCACTATCCTTTTTTTCTAAACTTTACTTTAGCGTCACGTTTTTATTTTTAGCAATTAAACCAAGGTTGACATGAAATAACGTATGTTTTGTAAAATCTAATAAATAGCTAGTGAGTCTATTGCACTCGGACAGCAGTTCATAGTGTCACCGTCGAACAGGACTAAAATCATGTGCATTTCAACGGCAACAACGTTTGATGTGTGTTTGACACATGTGCATGACGAGTCCCTAAAATTTTCAAATAACAGACATTCGGTGTGATGCCACATGCAAGCACTCTTTTTATGTATGCTTTAAAGCACTCGACACTAATTCGAGGCTCTGGGAAGAATCAACTATCTCAATAACTCACGGAGCTTCTTGCGATACGCTAGAAGAACGAGATTTGCCCTTCCTTAAACGGTAGCGCAGCGTGCCATCGGTGACGTCAGCATGTGGTACTACATGATGGCGCACTTGCCGAGGCTAGCGACAACACAGCTGGTCTCTCCCGGAAAGGGCGCTGTGTCATGCTAGAGATATCGCTAAACTTGAAAACACGATCCGTCAGCTTTTCGTCGGGTTAGAGTACGACGGCAATCTATTCGCAAGCAGTTGGCTGCTTGCGAATTGTACTGCAATTTGTACTCCATCAAGTTCTTATGAATAAATGAATGAAACACATAGCTTTATTCATGAGCACTTACAGATACACTCACCCCCATGCAACCTCTGTACTCAGGAGATTGTCCAGGGGCTTGATCAGAAGTCGTGTGCCCCTTACATCAAAATAAATACTAGTAAATAATAATCAAGATCATAATCAAAGACTAACTAAAATCTGAGTTGAAGTACAGTAATCTGCTATTAGCAAATTATCATTTTAATAATTACACTTAAACAAAGCAGAACGTATATGCTAACAAATATGCTCAAGATAATTGTACAATTTGAATAATAAAACAAGGGTATTATGTAATCGCGCAGTGATTTTAACTCGACTAAAGCCAATGAAATGTTTATTGATAACAGGAGGGTATGCCAGTGACACGAAACGACGACGAAGATACATCTTTTTGGAGGCTTTGCTTTAAAAGGCCAAAGTGTTAGGTATGCCAACAATGGCGGGAAGAACTTTATTTCAAACGATAAACAAGTAATTCTCAAAACAGCGCGAGGTCAATCCTCAAGGCATCCTTGAATAGTCGCGGAGGCTATCATAAACGTTCTACGGAAGGATAATTTCGTTCTCGGTAGAAACGGGCCGAAATACCCATAATACTTAGACCCAAAACAAACAAGAATTTCTGTACAAGCTGTCTGCATACTTAGTAAACTGCTGGGAAACATCATAGTGGCCCGAATCAGTTTTGAGGTTACCGCAAAGCAGACATTGTCGGACGCACAATGCGAGTTTAGAAGGGACGTGTAATGACGAAGTTCGCAGGGGTTAATATTATAAAACACGTGGTAAAGAACATAAGGAAGATTGCACAGAACCTGGAGAATATTATTTCAAGGATCAATTAATATTATTAAGTAAATTTAATGTTAGTCTTTGAGGGGACTTTTGAGCAAGACCAAAACTTCACATAGGCAGATTTAGCTCTTTGCACTGCACGTGATAAAGTGCGTTGCGCTCGACGCAGAGGGAGCACCGCTTCAACTGAGGTGGTGCTGGTTCTGGCCCACCTTCTGCCCTAGAACATTCTAGCCGGTAAGCGCAGTAATTGATTCCTCGATAGCGATCTGGATCTTTGGAGCGCCAAGGAGGCAGCAATAAATGCGTGCGTAGGGGGGTGCGCACTCTCCTCTGCACAACGTCAAAGGAAATGCACGCGGTTATCCTTTCCCGGACATTCGGGCATGGAGCGACTGCTCTTGTGGGGAGCTAATGTCTCGTATAGCGTCTTGCAGGGTATGGACGGTTCCAATCGTTCAATAAAAATTGTGCATCCAACACCAGCCACCATAATAGCAGACGATGACCTCGGCGGAAGCGTGGGTGGACGGGAGTAGATAACTGGACACCATTACGAAGGCTAAAACATCGCTTAAGGCCGCTCGTTGGTAACTGAAAGGGTCAAGCCGAGGTTGAAAGAAGATGTCGCGACAGGGCACCGTGGAGCAGCTCGGCACTCCTGCACGGTAGCAAACTAGTGGTGTACCGTGATCCGTTTATTCTGAACGAAAGACTTAAGGTTAATCGAAGACAAAAATCTCTTGTAACGAAAACTAAGTTCGCAAAACGAATTCAGTGGGATCGACGTACGTCAAAATCTGCATTAAACCACAGCATTCAATTGCTTTGGCGAGCAATAAAGTCCAGCTGAAAGCTTCTCTTCTCCTTTTTGTAATGAGCATTTACACAAGTTTTTAAAACTACATAGGAACTCCAGTGTTTAAAAATAAATTAATAACATGAGCGACAATCGAGGAATAAAATACTATTAATACATATATATAGTTACTGAAGAGGCTACGGTAGTGACCGCGCATTTTAACTTAGTGTTACATCTGCGAATTACTTTTTCTATCGTCATCGCGTTCTCATTACTGAATTTATATAGGCTTTCAGCAGAGGTAGCAGCAGGCAAATGACAACCGCGTGCAAAAAATACAATAAAAATCATAGATGAGACAAGGCAAAAAAAAACAATTATTAAAGCCGCGGCTCCAACTTGCGATAGTTGACCACGGTTGCCATGGCAACGCTTCATTTTAAATAGTGCGTTAGCCGCCTAAGCCACCGCCGCTACAGCTACTTGAATTACAGAAACCAGTGGAGACTAATTTATTCATTTATTTCCACACCATGTTGGGTAAAACAATACCTAATCTATACCTACATACAAACAAACACGTTGGCAACAAATAAGCCGTAACACACATATTTACAGCGGTAAGTTACCAGAAGGATTTGCCAATCGTGATAACGAGATGAACTATATACAGTGAGTGGCGTGATACTTTGAACATGGATTGCTACAATTTTTACAAACACAAGATTCATTCGGCTCATGGAATCCCACTGTGCGACACAAGACGTGGTGATACCCGTGCACTGCAAATCACGTAACAATATGGCGGTTAGTCCTACCTACATCTTTCCATGAATCGGATGTCATTGCCCCAACTGTGTACAATTCTGGATCAATTTCTGCCATTTTAACTTCGTATTCACTGATGAAACGATCGTATCCCGGTGTCGCAGGGAGATTCAGTCGCCTCTTCAGGTCCTCTACGAACAGCGGGGTGTCTGCCAGCAAGTACACGAGTCTATTCCGAGCTGAGCTGTGCACCCCAAGCACTCGCTTCAGAAACGCGGATTTAACTCCATTAAGGGTAGTCAGGTTAGCCGGCGTTAGCTTCGTCCAGATGACCTCTATGCCGTACGAAGCAATTAGTGCGATCATCAAGTCGAAGAGCGCAATAGCGGTGCGCACGGACATCACTTGTAGTTTTTTGATCAAGGAACAGGCAATTAAAGCCTTCCTAACGCGTTCGGAGATATGTCTGGCATACGACCTGCTTGTAGAGGAGACTGTTAGCCCCAGGTACGTAAAGTGATTAACATACGTGAGGATCTGCCCACCTAGACGAAGATCGTCGGTCGCCGCACGACGTCCCCCGTTACAAAACTTCATAGCATGCGTTTTGCAGGTATTGATCCGGAGTCCCACAGTACTGACATACTGTACCAGTGATGCAAGCGCTTGTTGTAGGTGGAATTGGCAGGTACTGTATAAAACAAGATCGTCGGCGTATAGAAGTATGTTGACGCTTTAATGACGATTCTTGATGTTAGCTGGAAGGTCGCTGATCAGAGTTAAGAACAGGAGGGGGCTTAAGTTACCTCCCTGGGCAAAACCGGTGGCTTGCTCGAGTCCTGGATGCTCTGCTACTCCGTCGTCTATTGTTATCAAGTTTTTCTGTAGGATGTCCATCATAACTCCGAGTATCCTACAGGGGACCCCCAGTGAGGCGAGTGGAGACTAATTTTAAAGGAGTAACTGGAGAATGCGGTTGCACACACATGGTCACCACTGCGGGAAAGCTCGCTGCAAGAGTGGGCCGCTAGTGTGAGGCGTTAACCTACTAAACCCGCTAAAAACCAGTTGTGTCCCCGTTCTCCTGTGTGAGGCGTTAACCTACTAAACCCACTAAAAACCCGTTGTGTCGACCTGGCTGGAGACATCTTACGCATCGCATTTAACAGTCAGGGGAAGGGGAGGGTACGACTCCTAACCGGTGTGCTCCCTAGGAGGCACGGGTAAGGGAGGCGCCTTAGATAGTTGGCCCTCGTTTGCTTCTGTAAAATGGCCTTCAAGGCTTCAGCTATGGTGTTCCAGTATAAAACGATTCCGTAATGTTTTGCAGAGGTCACATAGGATCAAAGCTAATGTAATCATTAGAAACAGTGGAGGTTCGCGCTGCTCCGCCCGCGTGCAGCAGTGTGATCTCGGGTGTCCTCCGGTTCATTGGCGCAGTGGGTACACCAAGGGCTGGGAGCCTTCCCGATACTAAACAAGTAGCACTCGAAGCACTGAAGCGTAAAATTGGCGTCGAGCAGGTCTTTCGATTTCTTCCACGTCTCTGTCAAAGTCATCATAGTAACCAACTCTTTGGTGGGGCGGCCCCTTACGACCGTTAGGTCCGTGCACTTTGCTTCCCAAAGAGATCCCGGTATAAAAATGCAACAGACTAGCAAGTCGCACAGGTATAAAAGTTAGCGTCAATGATAGACAGAAGAAACTTAGGCTGCGCACCCTTTTTGTTGGTAAAAATTCAATTACTCCAGGGTGAAAAGAGGATACCCTTATTGTTATGCCTAAAAGGAAGGGCCAAGAAACAGATAGATCTTAAGGTCGCCTTTGACCTTGCGCTGAGAAACATAATTATGAAGAAGTTAGCCTTGGAAGGAGTTCCGAATCAGCGGTTGAAAATTTCGGGGGCTATCCTTAGGGAGAGCATAGTATGCATCGACAACGATATAAAGGTTGTGGGAACAGTGAAGCAAACTGCAGGCGTGGCTCAAGAAGACGGACTTCGCCCGTTGCTTTTTTCGGTATTATTGGGAGGGCTACCTAACCGGGTGAGACAATGGTGGATTCGAGAGTGGGCAAGTACTTTAATGTATGCAGATGACATTGCAAGCTGTGGTAGGATTCCATTTAGGGCTAAACAGGGACTGGCAAATATAATTGATTATCTGGACGAGATGGGGCTTAGCATAAACTGGCAAAAGACAGTAGCAGTTAAGTTTTGACGAGGGATTTGGTTAGCAAAAATAAACGTTCTTCGAGCTAGGGGCAATGTAGTAAAATCTGTGAATAAATTTACTTATCTGGGTGTCACTATAACGTCGAATGATAGTTTTCGAAGACACATAGAACGCAGAGTGGGAAAAGCAATCCAAGCAAAGCTGCAGTTTTTAGATAGAGCCAGATTTTTCTATATGAAACGGGTTTTGGGGTTAGCCAACTATTGTAGGAATAGAGTAGTTCATATATTAGAGGGAGAAAGTTTAATGACACAGGAATTACAAGGTTGGTGGGGTATACCTAGGACGAGAGCGTTTGAGGCTTATACTATGAAGTGGACGGAAAATGGAAGGGCATCGATTTAGGAATATATACTACGGTAGCGATGACAAGCACGGCCTGGCGAGCAGCCAGATATAAGGGCAGACATTTAACTACGGCGTTTGCAGCCCACGGGTTTCATCGCGTGTTATTCAGCACGGAAGAATTCCACGATCCTCAGGAGTGTTACAGGTGCACGAGGTGCTCTGGCCAGTGCGATGGATGCCACGCCGCGCCATGTCCTGCAGTTCAGTCAATAGCTGAACTAGCAAGATCAGAGAAGACCCAATGACGTGAAGGAAGCACTAGTTGTGTCTGATGCATATGTTTATAGTTTTATTTAACCTGGGTGATGAATAAACCATAATTAAAATTGCTCTAGGGGAAAACCAGTCTGCCCACGGTAAGCACCAAAATGATAACAAGGCAGTGCAAATCAGCGGACTATCTATCGGTAGGCGCAGAAACGGTTTTTAACTTTTCAAGGCAAATGCCAATATCAACCCACTCACCGTTAAATTGCTGAAAAATAAGAATGGTAGAGCGGGCCAGACCTTCTACGTCCAAGTTATCGACATAGATTATGATAATCTATTCGATAGAGAGATATGGGCCGATGGAACTAGTGTGACAGAGTACATCGGTAGGACAACTCCAAACACTGTTCAGATCTCGTACCTAGCCTTTAACTATTTCAAGAATGTCGAACGCTCCAACCGTACTACAGAGGGGGCGGTGTACTTATTCTCATTCGCCGCGGTTTGTTATGTACCGAAGTGAATCTATCCAATTACACATCGGCGATCGTTGCGGCCGATCTCCACATGTGCGACACTAAAGTTCGTCTCATTGCTGCATATAACCCTCTAACAGGTAAATCAACCACTCGAGTCGAAAGGATGTCAACTCTAACCGAAGAATTGGCAAATTTGGTTAACGTGGACTGCACTGTCTTAATATGGGGACATGAACTTGCGCTCCATTTAATGGGATACATATCGGAACAGGCGATACCGTCTCAATGGAGGACCTGATGCTAGATTTCTGCGCTGCAGAAGGATTCAGGCAGTTCGTTGACAAATCATCGAGGCTCGGCTCCATACTGAACGTTGTTTTGTGCAATGACAATGCAGTCAGTCAAGTTGTAGTATTCCCGGGCCTAAATATATAATTCCATGAGGAGTTGAAGCTAATACGCTGATGATGTGAAACTTTACAGTCGATCCCGCATTGTAGAGGGCAGATGCCGTCTTCAGAAAACGTGAGACGCTTTTAAGGACTGGGCAGACGTCCTTGATTTGGACCTGTCCATCCATAAAAGTGGTGTCCTGCATTTCGAATATAACAATTCAATTTATTTCACACATTATCGTGTCATTATACCTAGTTATATCCTATAAGCTGACATTTGGTGAGTATACACATATGTACATTAGATTTCTACTTATAAAATACATATGTTCATATACCGACATTGTCAGGATGATAAAACGTTCAATTCTGTAAGTTGGGTTAATGACCTAATTTGATTACAATTTCCCACATAATATCTATCACACACGTTTCGACAGTATTTGCAGACACAGGTTTGTTCAGGTTCGTGATAATCTTGCGTCATGCACGTCAAATGGTGGAAGCCGTACGCGGCAAACCTGGTGACCGAATGACGATTCGTTATGTTTGTCCTCTTCCAGCTCGAGTCAGTCATTGCTGGTGTTGTGATGATTTGTGGGTCGATCTCCAGTCGCTTCGATCTCTGTTTTTCGACGAAGGTAACAGTAGGCTGGGGTTACTGGGAGATTAAATTTTTCGCGTATGTCTTCTACAAACGATGGCGTATCGGTCAACAAATAGACCAATCGGTTTCTCGATGTCGTGTGCAGCCCGAGCATTATTTTCAGAAGTGCAGGTTTCACTCTACCCAAGGTTGTCAAGTCACACACAGTTAGTTTCTCCCAGACGATCTGGATTACATAGGTGGCTGTCGGTGCGATCTTCAGGTAGAATAAGCTCACGGCGGTAGCAACTGCAAGTTTCTGTGGGGATTCGATCATCAGGGCCACGATCGCCTTCCGAGCTCGTTCCTCGATATGAGCTGAGAATGACTTACCCGTCGTTGTTAATCTGAGGCCGAGGTACGTAAAGGAGTTTACTGTTTTCAAGCTTTGTCCGTCAAGGCGGAATGAGTCGCTACCTGCCAGCCTTTCACCTCTTCTGAACTTCATAGCCTCGGTTTTTGTCATGTTAATTTGAAGTCCTACAGTCGCAACATAATTATGCAGAGTTATCAACGCTTGTTGTAGGTGAAATCTACTCGGGCTGTACATAACGAGGTCATCTGCGTACATGATTACCTTCATGTGGCGGTGTCGCTGCTTAATGTGTGAGGGGAGGTCATTGACGAGGACAGCGCAGAACAGTGGGCTTAGGTTGTCGCCTTGAGCGAAACCTGTTGTCTGCTCTACTCCATTTCTGCCAGCTACTCCATCGTCAATAGACACCTGGTTCTTCTGTAGGATATCTTTCAGTAGCCCCAGGATATTTTGTGTCACACCATGCTGTGAGAGTTTGGAAAGTACAATGCATCTTGAGCCGGAATTAAATGCTGCTTTAACGTCGACAAAGACAGCAAAGAGATGTCGCCTTGCACTCCTTAGTGTTTTCTCGATGTCATCTAGGAGTATCGCGCACGCCGACATCGTAGATTTACCGCACCGAAAACTGTGTTGTTTTTCTGGTAGGGCATTACGTCTTTCCAAAAATGCCATGAGACGTCGGGTGAGGATGCTGGACAACAGTTTGTAGGTGCAGGACTTCTTCGCTATCCCTCTCCAGGACTTGGGCTCTGTTGGATCACCCTTATATCTCTTGGATATCCCTTATATCTCCCTTTCCTTTTGAGATAACGACCATGGTGCATTCTCTCCAAGCTTCTGGAATTTTTCCGCTGGACAGGCACGCATTGCACAAGGCAATCTAACAACGTACAAACGTTATGGCTCCTTTAATGTGTTCATTGAAAATCCCGTCTGGACCACATGCTTTCCGGTTGGGTAACCTGAAGATGGCCTCTGTGACTTCGGCAACCGTGAACTCACATTGAAGATCTACGATGTCTTCGAGGTCGTTTGGCAGCCAACAGGAGTAGTACGGCACCTCGACAGGAGCCGTGTCGCATGAGCTCAGGATCCCCCTAAAGTGTGCCTGGAGCCTCTCCGGGTCAACGGGACAGCTTGGTCTAGCAGGTCTTGAGAATCGTAGCCAAACGCGTGGGGTTTGGGTAGCTTCGTCAAGAAGCTTTGCCTACTGCCTCTCCTCGAACTTTAGTTTTGCGTTCTTCAAGCAGTCCTTATAAAATTCTTGACTTGGGCGACAGACGACTCGGGACATAGCTATAGTCGGCTCAGCTCCTTTACCTACAGAGAGAGATGCTTTGCCGCAGAACATTCAGGGTTCCACCATGTTAAAAGCAAAACAGATCTCTACATGCATTTGACGCGAACACATCAATAAGAAGGGTTCTTGCGCGGCTTTTGAATAAACAGTCGTTAGCCCAACATCCAAAATCCTGTAAGACGTCCCAGAGAGCTGTATTGCGGCTAGAGGTAGGGCAAACGCTGAAAACCCACACTGGGAGGTAAAGGGCAAAGCACCGCCTTCTGGCTACCAGTAAGCTTCTTCACAAACGCAATGTTTGACTCTGCCTCGGCAAGCCGTACAACAACAAATGCCAGAGTTATTATTGACGATTATTTAAGTAAATGTTATGAATTATACTAATAGTAAATGATATATTGTTTGTAAGCTGAAGGAGCAACTTGAGTATGAAGCACTCCGTCTAAGTAAATTATATGTAGATACTGCTAGGTTACGGTAATTAACATCAATCAATGAGTAAACACGAAAAAAAGCTAAAACTATTCAGGATGACCGCTTATCTTAAATAGTAGTTTTGCAATCAAGCACGTTGTTGGTTTGCGCGCGCGACACGCATTTGACACCCTTTAACCTCTGGGAATAAATGTCAGGGTATGTGCATCCGCCGTTTTAGAGCGAACAGCTTGATTCCAAATGACATTACAGGTACAAGTTTGGTAGGCGGTAGTTGCTTAGGAAATTTGAAAACCTCGACAGTGCTCCAGCAAAATTGTCTTGCCATGCCTTACCACCGTAACAGGTAAACCTTGGGCAGATTAAGTTTAAATTTGCAGCTGGGCTGCTCCAAAAAAATTGACAGCCTGGAAGATATACCGTTTTGTCGTCACGTGGTGGGTATAGGACGAGTTCTCCGTTGTTAGACAGACAGTCTAATTTAGATTTGCTGGGCGTGGAGGTTAGTGTTTACCTAGTACGTCTGTAGAGTCAATACTCTAAACTGAATATATCAACGGAATTTGGCTAAGGAGAAAGCACCCCCTTTAGACATTCACCAAATAGCATCTAGTGGGCTCTCGAATATTATTAGATCGGGTAACCTAGGATACATGTGCATAAAACTATTCGAATATAAAAGAAATAAATGTGATGATAAAGTAAACCGTGTTCAACATTTAGAAGCTGCAAGACCACTAGTGTCAATAGTAAAGCGGTCGTTCTTATATGCCAAATATATAATTAGGAAAAATCACGTTAATAAGGCAAATAACGAACCGATATGGAAGATCAAACGCGAGTGCTTAAATGTAGAGACAAAAAAGGAGCAAGAACCTGCATAGATCCGTCGTATAGATAACTTAAAACCCAATCCATTGGTACTCACTCTTGTAACAGAAACTTGCAAGGTGTAATCGCATTAGTAATCGGTCGATGCGGCTCATCATTTATTGTAGAACCTAAAGCTGTGTCTGAAGCGGTCTTAATAAATATTTTACTGAAAAGTTCCTATTTACTGGAATTCCGGGAAATACTCTACGGTTCTCGCACGCCATATTGCAAGAAAATCATGTTGTGCTGAACGGCGGAAACCTGAACATGACCGGATAATACAAACCACTGAAGTAAGTGGAGGCGACAATCACAACTCACTGTTGTTTTGAGTGCTTGTAAGGAAATTTGTCTACGAAGTCAAACGCAAAAGAACGAGAAGACACAACGACCTTCTCTTGCTCTCTTCCTATGTACCTGCTGTAGAAAAATTGTTTCTGTATTTATTCATTTACTTTGTGTAAAGTGACTTGAACTCAAATCTGCAGTTTTTTTTTTAAGCAGATCGCTTTAAAGCGCATGTGTCAAGTGTCTATCATCCTGTTAGTAATAAAAGCCTCGTCTGCCAAATTGATTTTATGACTGATCTAAATACAAAAAAACATGATTCAATCGTTGCCAACGGAACTGTAGAAAGAATATAGTCAAATTACACGGGTGTACCAATACTGATTCTTAAATACTTGTTCACTGCACAACATAGTTACGGGCTATACGGGCGGCGTCGCTGTCACCCGGCTAAACGTACATTCAACATGTTACGCTCAGGCTGTTAGCACAGAGCCGTTGCGCCGCCTGAACTGAGGCTTACAAAGAACATACCGCAACATTGTGTATATATACAATACATTGCCTGCCCGCTTCCAGTCACTACGCTTAGGCGGTACCACTACCTCGGGCGGTACGTCGTCGTTGGCACTACGCCATCGAACGCCCCGCCGGGCTACGGGGTCGCCAGACACACGTAACATCAAACGCTGGGCGAGTCAATTAAGTGAAAAATGGCGTGCATTATTTTGTATACAAAGACAGCATATTCTTTGTTATTTTTTTTCTGTTTAAGCAGTGGAGTTACAAGTTCCATTTTTACTTAAATTAAGTCTAATATACACTTCCACGCTTTTGTCGAGGTCATCATGTAGCTAACCACCTCCCTGATGGAGTGGCCCCTCACGGCCGTTAAGCCCGTGCATCTTGCTTTCTAAAGAGATTGCAGTGTGGGACAATGTGTTCCACGCCGTCCGCCTTCAGAGATTCGCATAGAACACAGGTGTTACTGATGGCCTTTCTTATTTCCACCATGTAGCTCTCTAGGAACTTGGTCATGACACTTTGGTACGGTAGGCTCTATATGTCACCGTCCACCGCATTTAGCAACTCTCTCTACGCTCACGCCTTGCTTTTAGTGATAAGTCCTCGCGGCCTCGTTCGGGCGGGTTTGAATTCAACTAGTTAAAAGTTTCGATTTCTTCTTACCAGTATGAATTAACCCTTCGATTTCTTCTACCCAGTGTAAATCTACCCTTTGGTTTCTTCTATCCAATACATACTATCTAGGAATTGCTTCCGCGGTCCCTCCATTCCACCAGTACTTAGGTGAGCGGTTGGCCTTTGCCCCGGTGCAAAGTCTTCTCCTCAGGTGAACACTTGACCTGACCCTTTCTCCCTTACAACTAAGCCCTGTTTGGAGCCCGTCCATCATATCGTGATGTTTACCTACGCATCTGATATATAGTCGCTCCTCCGCCTGGTGACTGCTATATTTGGCTCAGATAACAAACAGAGGCCAGCGCCCCGCTTGCATGTCGTAATCTCGAGCATATAATGCGCAATTCTACAGCGGTCGAGGTTCTCCTGGATGAGGTTAGGCATCCTCGGCGGCATTAGCACCCTACCCTACGATTGTCCAGTCGCCTTCGGGGCCGCGAACAACCGCCTTGCCTTTCCCCTTGAGCCTTTTTCTTATGTTTCCTTTGTTTTGTTTTTCACTCTCCTGCTCTTTCCCTCAAGTACTTTCTTTGGTCCCTTTTTAGAGCCCTTGTTTGATTCGGTACCTTCTCTATGGGACTCCCTGAGAAGGTAGGCCATGATGTCTGCGCGATGCCCACCTACCCCGCAAACGTGGCACCTCGGTGCCTTTGCTTTGTAAGCCTTAATCATTTAATCCGGGCTGCCACATCAAGCGCAGATCTTGCTCACAGCCTCGGTATTTTCGCAGTCTAGAGCTTTGTCGTCCAGTTTCTGGTATTTAACGTAGCTATAGATTCTCAGCCACCTGCATCACTTCGACTCTAGTTTTAGAATTAGGCCTGGAAGTGGCTTTTACCGGCAAGCGGGGCCTCCTGGGCCCCCGTACACAAAAAGCCTTGTAATGCGGAGCGTTGCAACAAATCTGTTCATTGCCGCGTGCATGATGAACCGTTGCATCCTACAACACTGACGGAGTTCCCGCAACCATACGGACAAGGCTCGACCACTGAAGCGTCCACTTCTAGTGAGGCACAGAGCCATAGCCGAAACTGCCTAAAGTCGGGCTAACTCGTTCCGGCTGAAGCAATAGAGCTTATGGTCATGGTCAATATTATGCGTGCCGTCTGCGTTGTGGCTTTGTCTTAAAGAAACTGATTGTTTCTGAACGGTTTACCAATGTGGATGTCAACGATGGATCGTTTGATTTCATGACGGTTTATTTTAGGAAATCAGAGTGGGACGTATCTCGTGTTTTATAGATCTAGCGGGTTCCTGTTGCACCTGCATACTTCACTATCAGTTTACTGAAGGCCCATATGCTGTTAAATATGGTGTCGTTTTACTAAATACAATTACTAAGGGTACGCGCTGCTCCCCCTGGTTGGACAACCCAGTATTGTGTGATGTTCTTGATCTTATTGCTGCATTGAAACAATGGCTTTTCTAATTCTGCATACAAACGTCCGGAAGTTCCGTGCCCTGCCAGGACCTGGGTGCTAGAGAGATTGAGTTCCTCCTCTGGCCGGTCTAATAAGTTATGCCTTGCACTAGTGTAGGGAAATTGATGTTTGAAGCCACTGCCGTTAAATTATCCTATTTCTTTCGGCAATTATTTATTGTCCCGACGGTGTTTATTTGAACGTATTTTACTCTGAATTCAGTGGCGGCGAGTCCTAAATAGTTAGTACGTACTACTTCTATTGCCTTCCAATGCATTAAAAAGGGTGGCATACTCTGGTTCTGTACTTAGTCATTTCCCGCTGACACAAGATTATGTTATTCGCAATTATTTGTTAAAGTATGTATAATATTGTAATGAAGTTGACCACAGCGTGGCAACAGAACTGCCAGTCACGGAGACGCCGATGGTTGATTACGTCAGTAGACCAATCAAACACCCAAGCCAATGTGAAACACAACGACCTACGCCGCCGATAACCGACGACGTCAGTAAGCCAATCAAGCATCGAATCCAACATGCAGCGTGACGATTAAGCAGACCACTAGGCTGCGTGCTGGTGACAATAGGGCACGTGCACTACCACCGACCAATCAGCGACGTCAAAGATTCGAGTCATCGTGTTAACATTATTACTATACAAACGCTACGGCGACCGCTTGACCAAATAAATAGCCCGGGAGAGAGATGTCAGTAACGCATTCTCCGTCCGGTAACTTTGCGAGCCAGATCTTACGCTGTGTGTTCTTACTCATTGCCCTGAGTCTCTCGTGTTGTAGTAACCGCTTTGCTGAGCCTGCATCCCCTAGCTAACTTAGCGTAACAGACAACGTTACAATATGTAACACCATAGTTCGTTGTTTTGTAATTAATGATTACATGTTTTTTTTGCATGAGACCAAATAATTAATATATATAATACTAATATACTGAAGTTATTTAAAGTGTACTGAGTAAATTTCTTGTTTGTCTCACTGAGGCCTTATGGACCTCAGTTCCATTATGATGAACCCTAATTAGAAACTACAATCCAGAGCGGTTTGTGTACGCACAATTGTATTTTAAACTAATAAAAGGTATTCAAATATGTGGTAAACATTCGTTCAAATAATCTTAGTAGACACACACTATCTTAAAAAGACCAGGATAGATAGTGTAAATAACATGTTTTCCTAATCAATAGTCAGGAGCACTAGAAAAACTAGCTACAGAAACGTTTAAATAAGTAATTAGATATTGTAAATACAACTTATAAGCCGCGGTAAAAACGCAAACTGACTGTGTTTTTATTAAACCTAGTTGCGGGATAGTTAAAAAGCTTACGTTCTATCATCATCATCATATAGGATCACTAAACATATTGGCCATTAACTTGACGCATTAAGTTACGCCGAGACTGAAGCGCTCTGTCAGGAGAAGGCCGTTATCTTTCTCAAAGGCAAGCCTTTTCAATGGGCTCAACGTTTTCGGTCAGAGAGCCAAGGAGATGAGCCGATTTAAGTTTGGATTATTCTGAAAAAGAATAACTGCTCTCCTAAACGTGTACGATGTATCAAGTATCTGCCTGCGTGGTCCTTGTGAAAAGATTACTGCACTGTAATTTCAACTAGTAAGTCGTTTTTTATCTCCGATCAATAAAACTCTTTTCTTATTGTGAAAGGTGCAGTGGCGTCGTCTGCCGTCTGTTTTCTACAAGGTTTATTGGGCAGCATTTCTCTTTGAACCAGAGCCAATTCACGATTGTTACTGTAAATGCATGTACTATGTCTAGCGCAATCTAATAAGAATATTTGGCTATAAAAGCTTCTTCTAGCCATCCTAAACGTGTGCTTACGTCGTCTCGCTATTGATTAAAATGATTTTTATATTTAATTGTTTTTTTTTTATAAGAAAAAGAAAATATACACAACCGCTCCTAAATTGTTTAGCGTTTGCATGAGTAGTAGTAGTAATAATTCCGGATGGGAAGTGCTAGATATCGTTGTATGGCCGCAATGGTTTCTCGTAGTAGGGTATATCGTGTAAGGGCTTTTGCTTTGAATAAGTGCAATCCACTTTTGGCCCCGGTGCGGGCAGTTAATGACTCGGGCACCTTGCCGAATAGACGAGTGGTAAGAAGTTGGCTATAGCCTTTAATGCGTGAAAGAAGTGCTGGACCCCTGATGACACGTCGACAAGCTACCTAAGCGGTGCCTTGTGGTTTCGTTCCGTTTATGAGGTTGCAAACTTAAAGGATACAGTCTAAGTTTAGCAAGTTAGACTTAAGTACTTTTATATAGTTTGACCTGCTTAACTTGGTTGGCCGCGATGCCGAGCCGAGTGCTCAAATATTTAAGATCGGGGGTTCGAGAGCGCCTGACACTGACTAAACCTACTAAACAAACATTTAGCCAATTTAAAGTCGCCGGCATATGGTTGGTCGCAAAGTCCGTCAGGCCCTCGGCCTGCGTGATGCCCCGCCCCGGCGGTGCGCTTCCATCGATCATTATCATTATAGATCATCATATACTCATCCATCTATCTCATACGCTACATATTTATTGCCGTAAAGCTAAATATCTACCGACATTGACTATTTGCTTGGGGTTTCTAAATTCCAGTTGCTGTAGTTGTTTTCATAGCTGCGGACATCGGTTTATTATTAAACGGCCTGGAGTTAAAGGCCTTTAGTTGTAAATTCTACAATCGGAAAGATATTTGTCAAGCCTCCAATTTACTCATATCAATCGCTCTACGTATTCAACTTGACCAATCATAAAGACTTTGTGGCTGGAAAACTACCTATTTTGCATGAGATCGGTCCTTATGTGTACAGGTAAGATTACTGCGGTACTGATATATTAATTAAGATGTGTTTTGTAAGGAATGTGCCACACTGCCAACACATACAGTAACTGTTCTCATGTTTATTCATTTGAATAAATGACAAGTATACTCATAAAATAGAAGAGTGCGTAAAGTTGTCACTTGCTTAGCCGTCAACGCTACCACTACATGATGTTTTGCCAGTTTAAGTCTGACACTTTGTGCGTTAAGATGCTAAACTGGCTACACTGACCCCTGTTTGCGTCTTGATGAGTCCCAGGTGAGGCATAACAAACCATCTATATCAAACTCTCTACTATACGGATACTTTCGATTACGGCTGTACCTAATGCATTTTAATATGTTTAACACAAATTGTTGTTACACAAAAAAACCTGGGATTTATTAGTAAACGAAAAGCGAAAGATGTGGGGAAAAAGGGCCTAATTCCAACCACGACGTTGAAAGGGAGAAAACGATAAGATTGTGGCAAGAAGATTTGGACGCCATTCTCAGAGGCTCACCGCGCCACTCACTTCGCCTGCTCATCCTGGACATAAAAAGTGGATAGACTGCCCGGCGGGATAAAATGGCTTTTTCCTTACGCAGTGTCTCACTGGCCACGGTGACTTTCAAAGCTATCCCTTTCGTGTACGCAAAGCTTCCTCAGAAACTTGCGTGCACTGTAAGGACGGCATCGACGATGACCCTGAGCACACTCTCCTGAAATGCAACAGACTAGAGCAGGCAAGAACAACCGCCATAGCGCTGCTAAGATTAAAATGTTCCAGAGAAGGAGAACAACGAGGAGCCAATGCACCAGACGCGCCGAGAAACAACATGAGGATGTTTGTGGAATACATATGCAGCACAGCAACGGCATGGAACCTGGGCGAGGTATTTGCAACTGCAGTGATGAAAAGGAAATCCGAGCTTGGCAGGTACAGAGGAGAACGGACAGCGCTTAAGACATCAACAGATGGCGTGGCTTGTAATCAAAGGGGTTGTCCCAGGCGTTGGGACAAGCACGTCGGACCGGTGGGCGAACACGTGAGTGACCTCGGCCAAATGATATGCTGGGCATTCCTATGTTCTGTACATTTAAGGAGCTGACACATTCAAATAGCGTTGTATAAGCTACCAAGCCAAGGCGACTGAAACTTTGTGCACACTTCTACGTGGTATTGTTCATATCACCAACATCTGGCACAACTACACTAATTGTGGGGCATGGCATTTCTTGTTGCAATGCAAGAATAGTACAAAACCCGTTAAAATATAACGCATTGCAACGTGCTGATTCTTTGTGCTCTTCTTTACCTGTACATCGCTAGTCATCGTGACTGTCCTGAAAACCTCTGCCTTTCGATCTATAAATAGAGATCCTTGTCTGGACTGAAGAGTACGAATAACTGAACCGCTGTTTCATATCTTCTACATAAACAGGGCCGTATCAGGCGGTCTAGTGGTAGACTAGATTTTTTCCAATCGATGTGTGGAGCTCTATAAACAAGGTTAACGAGCGGCAGTACGTTATTAATTGAGCTATGCTCATATACATCTAAATAAAGTGTATGTTGTCTGATGGCATCGCATACGAGCTTCCAGGAAACCGTCCTGTTGCAGAATTGTAGCAACAACTCATGTTAGCAAGGACAACATTGAGAGTCTTAGTAGCTAACGAAGCTTCTAATTCGTTATGACCGGCATGAAGGATGCACACAGAGACGCCGTCCTCTAGAACTTGAGTTATATCCTTGGACATTCCATTCGAAGTTTTAGAGCAAAAGTGTAAAAAGCCCTATGACAACTAACACCGATGAAAAATACATTCTTTTTTTAGCTCTGAGCGCGATCCTATTTATGGCACCTGCTACATAGTACTGTTAAATTGCTAACGTTAGAAGCTCTCATATGCACACTGGTCAAAAAATATTAAATCTAGCAAACACTTTCATTAAGCAAACTTATTTAGTCCCACCTACCCTTTATTAAGAAAATACGAATGGTAGATGGTTCATTGTGTTTTCTCGAAATAAGCGCGTTCTTTGTGAATTCAAGTATGACACAGCTTAATCAGTAAACCTCCGCATTGTGGATCTGAATTCTTTTCTGTTGCGGCTTTATCTAGGTCTAAACGCATCAAGGATTATTTTAAGTATGAAAACATTACAATTGGGTTTTGCGACCGGCGAATCTACTTCTTCGAACCAAGTATGTCAAACGGAACCAAAAATGATAAAATTTTAACCTCGAACTACGCCGCCATGGCCTATTTTTTCCTGACGGCAATACTTGCGTTCCAGTCTTTCCTCTCTACAAAAAAACACTCTTCATAAATACCACGAGTACTTTTATGGCGGGTAAGTTTTTGATTCTTTACATTTTATACATTAACACGGCTTCTGTTGACACTCGTAATAGGTCGCAATAAGCCTGATATAAATACGGTCTCGTTGTCATCGCGTTTTTGTACTGAAACTAATATGGGCTTCTTGCATCACGTAAAAATTAGCAATGACTAGCTTGATACAACAAAATTACCTTAGTGACGTTGATGATCTCAAGCCTGCTTTGGCTAGTCTGCTGCAAGTAATTACCATGCGTTGGCATGGTAATTACTGACAGTGAACAACATGCGATAGCAGGGTAAAAACTGACAGTGAACGGACACTTAGACTTCCTGTGAAATCTAAGTGATTGAGCCATGAGGCCTCAATTAGTCTTCCACGTATTTTTTTTATTATTATTATTATTATTATTATTATTATTATTATTATTATTATTATTATTATTATTATTATTATTATTATTAATATTATTATTATTACACGGTTAGCGTTTTAAAGCATCTAGCTCGACTATGCTTCAATAAATCAAACTCCTTCGTTCCACGGCATTCATAATTTTGCTATTACGGGCTGGAGATATCGAGAGTAACCCAGAAAAGAAGTTGTTATTACCGTAGCAACTAACAGCATAATTGTAAAGACCAACTGTGGCTGCCAGCGATCTACATTCACTCAAGCAAAGAATTGACGAACTAACAAAAACCAACACACGACGTAATGACGAATTAACAAAAATTAATTAGTCACTGGCAATATAAACAGCCCGATTGCCAGCGCTGAAACGACAACAAACATTATAAACTTGCGGAAGCAATACTCAGCCAAACTTGCATGCAAGCATCAAGACCCGAACCCCTCGACGTCTGCCTATTCAAGATGTGCCAAAACAACATCGAAGACGCAGCGGTACGTTCACACTAAATTGAGGACCCAAGAATGCATGGTTGACAATTGGAAAAGGAGGGCACGTGACCTATTGTGAACAATGTGCAACAACTGGCACGAACAAACTGACGGATCTGAGAGTTGTAAACAAACGTTCAAGACGTGTCTAGAAGACCCTGCATGAAAGCGTTATTTGTAAGCCGTCTCAATTTGTCACATACATGTGAGGACATACAACAATATATGTAGCACGAATTGTGGATAACGATGTGAACCTTAAAGTGACCAAACTTTCAGGGAGTAAGCAGGCGTATCATAATAGTTTTCATATAAATATAACAGGCAACACATTTAATGAACTACTGGACCCTGGAATGTAGTCGGAAGGGATGCAATTTTGCCCATTTCGCGGACAACTAAAATTATTTCGAATATACGGCGCAGAGAAAACGACGACCGCAGGAACCGAGCGCAGCAGACAAACTGAAGAAGACGACGATATTACAATAATATCTTCGAGAGATTGACAAGTGGCGTTGAGGCAGCCCGTAAAACAGCAAATACACACACATAACCAATACAGATGTATGTTGCGGAACGCTGAATCTTTAGAATCACTATATAATAAGTCAGGCGAAAACAAATCTGTCGACATAGATATAATGTTTTTAACCGCAACGTTTGTGACAAGCACAGCAAGTGAAATCATTTCACACAACACAAAATATTGTAACGTTGTTGTGTAACGCTGAATCAGCTTGGGGATGTAGACTCATCCGGACGGGTACTGCAGCCCGAGGGACTCAGGAACGGCACGTAGCGTTGGGTCTAATGCAAAGCACTGCCGAGCAACAGATGGTTTATTAAGCCATGCTGCTCGGTCTATTTATTGGCTCACGAGGCACCGCGGCGTGCTGACACCCCAAGGGTGTCAGAACCCGCTCTCATATCGGTCGAACTGTACAGCAGTTTGTGTTTGTTTTGTATAGGAATACAGGTTAAGTGACTGTTTGATTTGAACTGCCGATCATAGGTCGACCCTCTCCCGATGTCGGCCGATGATCGTTTGGACGGCGGAGGACGTTGGGGTTTCGGCGCGAAAAACTGGGCTGGTCTCGGCGAAAAACTCGGCATGATCGTGGTCGGCATGGTGGTCGTGGTCGGCATGGTAGTCATGGTCGGCATGGTAGTCATGGTCGGCATGGTTGTCGTGGTCGGCATGGTTGTCGTGGTCGGCATGGTGATCGTGGTCGGCATGGTGATCGTGGTCGGCATGGTAGTCGTGGTCGGCATGGTAGTCATGGTCGGCATGGTAGTCGTGGTCGGCATGGTAGTCGTGGTCGGCATGGTGGTCGTGGTCGGCATGGTGGTCGTGGTCGGCATGGTGGTCGTGGTCGGCATGGTAGTCGTGGTCGGCATGGTAGTCATGGTCGGCATGGTTGTCGTGGTCGGCATGGTGGTCGTGGTCGGCATGGTTGTCGAAGTCGTGGTCGGCATGGTCGTCGAAGTCGTGGTCGAGCTCAGCATGGTTGCCGAAGTCGTGGTCGAGCTCAGCATGGTTGCCGAAGTCGTGGTCGAGCTCAGCATGGTTGTCGAAGTCGTGGTCGAGCTCAGCATGGTTGTCGAAGTCGTGGTCGAGCTCAGCATGGTTGCCGAAGTCGTGGTCGAGCTCAGCATGGTTGTCGAAGTCGTGGTCGAGCTCAGCATGGTTGTCGAAGTCGTGGTCGAGCTCAGCATGGTTGTCGAAGTCGTGGTCGAGCTCAGCATGGTTGTCGAAGTCGTGGTCGAGCTCAGCATGGTTGTCGAAGTCGTGGTCGTGTTGGCGGAAGGGGGTGGGCTGGAGTCCGCTGTTTGGTCGATGTTGGTTTCCTGCAGGTGGTTGGTCGCCTTTCGTTGTTGGCTGACTGGTGTTTGCTGAGGTCCGTGTGTCTAGTGCTTACTGGGATCGTCCGTTGTCGCCTTGGTTGGTTCGCCGTCCGGTGGTAGAGAGAGATCGAAGCATCTCCACCAAATATAACGTTGTTGCGTTACGCTAAGTCAGCTTGGGGATGCGGACTCATCTGGACGGGTACCGCAGCCCGAGGGACTCAGGAACGATAAATGACGACACGTAGCATTGGGTCTAATGCAAACCAATGCTACGTGTCGTCATTCATCGTTCCTGAGTCGGGCTGCGATACCCGTCCGGATGAGTCTACATCCCCAAGCTGACTTAGCCATAATATATTGTAACGCAACAACGTTGCAATATACCATGGACTTGCACTTAAGTCGCAAGGGAGAGGCCGACCCAAATGGGGTGTGGCCTTGGCCGTCGGAACGGCAGAGTTCTCACACTTACTCAGATGTACCGCAAGAGAAATAGTGCTAGAACTAGAAGAATAATATACGATGTTGGAAACGCATTGAGCTATTGTAAAGATACAAATAGGCACATTGCTATAGGGGGCGACTTTAATTGCGGCCTGCTAAAAGATAACGCACGAAGCGCAGCTTTTATATCAGGAATACATGAGCTTGGATTGCGAATTGAAAACTACATAAATGAGGCATCGTACGCCAGCTGGAATAAAAGAAGTGCGGTCGATGTGGTACTAACCTCAGCACAGCAGCCGCAATCAATAATCAGCAAGATGCACTCAACGCTCTCAGCTCATCGAAAACACTATAAAGTAACGTTCAATTTGCACCGAATCAACAAGCCTAATGCATCTTCAGCACACACCCTCAGCCGCTCCCTAAACCCCCAGATATTACAAGAAGCAGTACAGCTTATTCAGCCAACAGACGATATCAATAGCACTGAAAGAGCTATTCGGTGGGCAATTCAGATTTCATGCGCGCGGAAACCGTTACACAAACCCACTGCGCACAAACCATGGTTTGATGAAGAGTGCAAAGCCTAAAAATACACTATCTGCAGTAACCCGGATTTTGGCCCTCAGGGATTACAACAACTCGCTGGCACGAAACGGAGTTTTAAAAAGATTAAACAAATAAAGAAACAAGCATATAAGATTATTAAACGCGTAACACACGTACAGCAAAGTGCTAGAAAACCTACTACCTCAGAGAATACTTGTGATTATCGAGCATTTACAAAAGGAGAGGTCGCCAATGTAATCAAATCCAAAGAAAATGGTAAATCCGCAAATCCCGGCCAATGTGTGTATGAACATATAAAAATAAATATATAATTTCTGTGCCCGCCATTAACCAAATTGTACAACGCAGGTCTACGCAGTGGCAAAAATACTAGAAGAATAGAGAAAAAGCTTCTTGCTCGTTTACAAAATGAAGGGGAAGCAACCGACCCAGTCAACTACCGCGGGATTGCGCTTCGTTGTTAATAAAATCTTAACTTCACTTGTTGTAGAACGCTTATATGACGCCATAGGTCCACCTACCATGCGAACAACATGGATTCCTAAGAGGACGATCTACATCGGATGCCGTTGCCTATCTTTTAAACCAAGTAAACCCTTGTCAAGATAAAAAAATATATGACATATGCCGCGTTTATCGATGTTAAAACTGCATTTGCGCTGCGTCAGAAGAGACAAACTTCTTAAAGTACTTCAAACCCGATATTCTATAGAGGGAGCTATGTATTATTTGATACGTGACATGCTGCAAGTGAATTTAATTACTATCAAAAAACGGGGCTCATTATGTCAGCAGGCCAGTCGCACAGAAAGCTGAAGTTGTTCAGGGTGACTCCGCAAGCCCGTTTCTCTTTATACTTTATATAGCTGGCTTAGTGGACGCCCTCAGAAATTGTAAAAGCTATACAAGCATTTTATGCCGACGAATTAGTAGTGCTTGCAAAGACACGAAACCACCTGCAGTTTTATCTACAGGGAGACTCAGATTGGTGCCAAGAAAACCAACTGACAATCAACATCGCCCCCAACTGTCATTCAGCAGACATATAGAGGAAATGCGTAGCAAGGCTACGGCGGCTATGATTCTAGAAAGAGACGTGACTGACATAGACCTGAACATCGCGCTAAATTTATTTAGGATAAAAACTGACCCTATAGTAAGATGCTGCCTTCACGCAATTGCCCCCATTTTACAATTACAGACTGTAGAGTTTCGGGGAGCCTTTGTTTAAGCGAATTAGTGGATTTCTATTTGTTATTTACGGGAGTGAACAAGCCGTTCTTGGCGGTTAAGTACAACGACTGGTAAGTCTGTTTATTTGATATATCATACATTCGTAGCAGACGGCCGGCAGCGGGAGCGGCATGTTTGAATCTCTGCCTCTCTCTCCCCACAGAGCATGACGTCAATGAGAGAAGCTCCTGAGAGAGTACGAGTTGTAGCTACCGCAACCGCAGTGTAGGTCGAACAGGCTTATAATATTTGCACTATTCAAAGAATATCTGACACAGACCTTAAAAACATAGATGAATTATAATCTTATTTCATAAAGCGCACGCTGGGCTTGCCAATGAACACTTCGGCGACGCTCGCACTAAAGCTATGCCACGAAAGCACACTAGTAGAGGATTTGTTACTGGACACGATAACGTTCAGTACACAAATCTTAAAGGCTTACAGAGAATTTAGAGAAACCCGCAATAGGCATTTGTAATGGGCCTCTATGTCGAGGGCCCTGCATTTTGCAGCAACAAATGGAAATTGTCGTCACAGAAAAACAGATCTATAATATGCCGAACAACATGGAATGGTTAATACCACCTTATATGTTTGAGTGGAAATTGTTATGAAATCAACGAGCGCGTATGTAAATATTGTGGCGAGTGCAATATCGGACGTTAGCCTACAAAATTATATGTGAAGTTTTGTACTATACTAACAATTCATGGTGAATAAACAATTCAATTGATTATTATTATTTTTTTTAATTATTATTATTTATTCAATTTTTTAGTATTTCCCTACAATTGTGGGACCCAAACGTGTACCCGCGTAGGCTCACCCCCCCCTCTCAATCCATAGAGCCGATGATAGCGGCGGCGTTTCCCCTACACACTGCGAGCGAGAGTTGCTGACGCAGAAACTCGCCCTCGCGCTGGTCACCCGTGTGAGCACTAATTTTGACACCTAGGTCTTTGAGGAGGATACTTGTGCTCTTGCTGATCGGGCCCATCGTTTCCATGACGACGGGTACGAAGTGATATCTCCTCCCCAAATCAGAGTATTTGCGTTTCTTTGCGATCTCGGCATGTTCAGCAACCCACCCTGACCTAATCGCGCTGTGCATCAGGTATGACGGTGCCACTGTACATGATGCCGTGGCATCCTATACCAGGCATTTGCCGTTGGACCATGGCGGGATGGTGACGCCGTCTGGTCTTTTGTCGTCTTCGAGGCCCAACCTGGGCTCCAGGGTGCTTGGTATGCCGGCTCTACGAAAAGCCTTCTTTAGGATCGCGTTGATTTCCGCGTGTCGGGCTTTTAGTGCAGCTCAAAGGGTGCGGTCCTCATCCACTGTTTTTCCACACGCCTTACACTCGTATGGCTCACATATGGGAGCGCCTATTCTCAGAGCGGCCACCATGCGGAAGGAGGTGTTGTCCAGCATGGTGCCCAGCTGTGGTGAAGGAAGTGCTCTTAGGAAGCCACTGCTGAAAGTGTCACGGGCGGCTATGAATACCGCTTTCATTGTCGGGAATTGAATGTCAGCTAAGATCGTGCGAGCGGTCGTTTGACACTTGTAGCCGTCAAGCATGTGCTGTGTAGGGTGTTGCTCCCAGGGGCCAGGGCCTATCGATTGTCTAGCTGCCAGCTCAGCTTTGTTCCTTCTTCCGCGCAGCACAAAATAAGCATCCGGTTCTAACAACGTCTTCGCAAAGCCGAGAACTCTATAATAGAGTCCGCGTAGCACAACAAAGCAAGCTCTGCCACGGACCTTAGTCCCAATCCTCCTTCGCTTAGAGGAAGTGTGGCCCTTTTCCAGGATCTGTCGGTAAGGGCCACGTTTAGAACTTCATTGAGTATTTCTTTTGCCACCTCGTCAAATGCTTGCAAATTATCACAGTGGTGACCCGTGGGGGACGTGCGTAGAATGTAGTTTAGCCTAGGTGATCCTAGGCTGTAACTTCATAGGCATATAGTAGCAGGTCATTATCTTTGTAGCGGGTAGGGCGTCTGCATCGATTTTGCATGCCTCATCCTGTTGGTGGGAGGTTCCACTTACAGCTATGAGCTCGCATTTAGAGGCGTTAAGAGTTAAGCCTCCCTCCCTCCCTTCGCGTATGTCGGAGGCCACTATGTTATTATTATTGAATTCGATGTTGTGCCTTTCAAAAATCGCATCACTTTAAACTGAACACTATTGCTTAACAGGAAGCAGCACCTACGCAAATGATTATTTTCCTTTTCGTGCCGTGTAATTTATTTTGGAAAAAAATATTAGGAAGCAATCCCAGTAGTGTACAGTGAGCGCAATAAAATTAACTTTAAAGGGTTTAGTGATTAGGGAAGCCTTAAAAGGCTACAGTGTCAAAGAACAATTAACGCTTTTAAACTGACGCGGGACAGAAAGACTTCTGTCACGCACCGTGCTCAAACTGCCAGGATAAGGGCTACACGGTGGGACGTACTTAGGTTTCGCTCACAAAAAGAACGACACAATAACGTCGGCTTTAACGTCCAGAAGCTGGTTTGGCGCCAATGGATGCGGACGTGTGTCTATGGAGCTCTCTATTACAAGCATAACCTCTACGAGAGGTTATGGTTGCTCGTGTGTATACCGGCAAGTTAACCTAGAGAGTGACATATTATAGTTATGTGTGAAACTCAGTAACCATTTTGGTGTATTGTGCGTGACCGTGCGACACGGTAAGGAGCCAGGCTGCTGTGATGTTCAAACAAGTCCTTTTCGGCAGGGTTAAGCACAACAAATAGAAAAAAGCAAATTTCTGTACCACACACTATGTTACTAGCGTGCAGATATTGTGTAATATATATGGCGCATTACATATCGCAATATTGTGTCGTATATGTGGTAGTATTGCCCCGAACAGGATATATTTATATGTGTATATGTATGCGTGCTAGTGCTTCAGTACCGATATAGGTATACGTAAGACACAGGTGGAGAAAACTATTCGCTGCTACCTACCAGGCTACCTACGCCCGGACAATGGACTAGGGAGTGAAAGAGCGTAACCTGACCATGGACGAAGATTCCATTACGGCCTGTATGGACAAAGGAAATCCTCCCCTAGGAAAGGCCCTAACAAGAGCCCCGGATTCTAGCCGAACGGGAGCTCAGATAGAAGAGATTGGCGGCGGACTGGAAACTGGCTCGGTGGCCACAACTAGGATCTCCATTGATCAAGAAACGGCAGGAGCTGGGGCTGAGCGAATGTTTCAGGACGCTCCAGAGAAGGCCAAAGAGGCGGGCCACAAGGAAGTTCGAAAGGCGACGGAAATAGCTTATAGAGAGAAGGGTTTCAGAGAAGCTCCACAGGGCGGCCAGGAAACTTCATGAAGAAGGCCGTCTCGTACTGGCAGAGCTGCGAAGTAAGCTAAAAGAGGCTGTAAAGGTGGAGACGGAGCTCCAGCCAGCAGATGCTTCAGAGGCAACCCTAGTCACAGAGGCATCTGGAGATCCGCAATTTTGCAACAGATGTATGACGGAGATCAGCGCATATGGAGGAGGCACCTACTGAGGAGGAGTTGGTCACGCTGGTCAAAGGGGATTGGCCTATACGACTTTATAGCAAGACAAATAATGTTCACGGTAGCATTTTGAAAGAAAGAGAGGTGCCGGGTGGTCATACGCGAAGGGTCAGCCAAAGACTCACTGTAAAGGTCGTAAAACCTAGAAACGTGGCAGTATTTCGAACCTGTGCGGAAATGGTACTGGAAGACGGAAATTCCGCTACAGAGGAATTACCAGAGATTACTAGGACCCTCGTGGTCGGATAACTAGAGGAAGGAGAAGTTGAGGTCGAAAGCGTCGTAAGGCTCTTCCGACCAATGGTCACGCATCTACAGCGAGCTAAACAAGATGCGGGGCCGCAAGAGCGAGACGCCGGCCAAACGGGCCAGAAGACACGCCCGATAGCGGTTCACTTCCCGGAAGACCTAGACACAGTAATAGCCCAAAAGGCCATAGACATGTTGGGGAGGACAACTCGACGCTCCAGTAAATCTCTGCCTTAAGAAAGGCCAGAAGAGGAGACAAAGAAAGCGTCAAAAGCTCACAGAACCGCCAGAACGAACACAGTGGTGGTCCGAGCGGGAGATGGCTCCTACGCCGACATCCTTAAAGAACTGAAAACCAAAATCTAACCGGAGCAATTTGGAGTATAGGTTCAGGTGGAGGAGGCGGCATTCGGCTCAAAGTACGAGAAAGAAAGGCCGGAGGATGCAAAAAAATCGCAAACCAGCTAAATTTCTCATCAAACGTTAGTGTCGAAACCTGGCAATGAGACGATAAAGCTGATCCTCCACGGCCTCGACCAGGGCACTTTTAAGGAGGAACTGGAACAAGCCGTCAAAAACCATGTTCAGGGCGAGGTAACAGCAGAGGTCCCACGCAAAGCGGCAAGTGAAGACTGGATCTCTGCCCTGGTTATAAGTCGAAGGATCGGCGAAGTCCTACTCAAAGAGGACGACTAAGTGTGGGTTGGTCAACGTGCCGGGTGATCGAACGGATCGATCTCCCATGCTGCACGAGATGCCAGGGGATGGGTCATACGGCGAAGGATTGTGCTGAAGAAATGCCCTAAGACCGTAGATGTTATCGCTGCGGAGCCACATCTAGCGGACATCTAGCGAGAAACTGCACTGCTGAGATCAGAAAGTGCTACGTATGCTGTGTGGCAGGGCACTCAGCGAACTCAATGCCATGTCCTGCCTACAGAAAAACGGTGGACGATCTGCAAAGAAAGAAGATAGGTCTACCGCTCCGACAAGACGGACCGCAGAAGCGCCAGTTGCCCGGCAACAGAGAAGACAAGGGCAAACCATGAAACGGAGGAAAGTGGTTGGAAGAGACCAAGTAGGAGACACACGACGAAGTTTCCCACTTTGGCCAGAAATGCAACGGCAGATGCAGCTACGGCGGCAAGAACGAATCAGAAAATCTCGACAAGCTATGGAAATTAAGATCTTGCAGAGCTGCACATGACCTCCGTGCGGCAGCAGTAGACCATTTGGGAGTTGAGGCCTCTTATCAGAGCCAAACGAGGCCCTGGCAAAGGTAGCGGACAAAAGAGTACGGACAGTAGATGAAAGAGCGGACACCGCGACCTGGTGGACAAACCGTCGAAAAGACATTGCAACCCGGGACAGGGGCAGGAAAAGAAGTTCACCTGAATACAGACCGATAAGGGCGCAAAATTATATAGCTGCTACTTCTCCCCTAACAGAGGCAAAGAGGAATTCGCAGAATATCTTGAACTTGAATATCGTCAGCGTCAGAACGCAGGATCATCAGGCCCAGAATATCACGAAAAACTTACACGCGGCGTCTGTGCTTTGGGGTAGTAGGCGCACCAACTTTCGGGGACAATCCCTGATGGAATGGTTGGCCGAACGGAACCTTCTGGTTATGAACAACCTGAAAGCGGCCGCGACGTTCGCCCGCAGAAATCAGGAAGCCCTTTTAGACCTAACGATTAGCGCCGCGAACACACCCTACAGGGAGGACACCCTGTAGGAGTAGTGGAGAGGGAGGTCCTCGAATACGAAATGCACCTAAGTGACCACCAATATATTACATTAACGATGAAAAACGACGGAGCACGGTGCCTTCCGCTAGGTGCCACAGGCCCAGATGGTTGGCTCGCAGGATAAGTAAGGAGAAGCTTAGGGAGGTGATAGTTCGGGGCTGTAACTAAGTGGAGGACACCTTCAATGAGGAAAGCTTAGGCAAAATCCTCCGTAAAGCATGCGAGGAGGCAATGCCAGCTCTAGTACATCCGCGGCGGATAAACACCGCACCGAAGTACTAGTGGTGCCCCCAGGTTGGTCGCTGCAACTTTTGCGATTCCCAGCAGCTCCCAGGGACAACTTTCGCCAGGAGTAGAAAGACTCGCCCCCTCTGACTGTTTGATGCATGCGCAAACAGTTCCCGGTCAGTTGGGGGACGGGGACATGACTGGTTTTTAGTGGGTTGAAGCCCCACACTACCGGCCCACACTCGCAGAGACTCTCTGCAGTAGTGTCCGTGTGAGCAACCGCATTTTCCAGTTAGTCCTCTTAAAAAAAAAAAAATTGGTCGCTGCACGGAGAGAGTGCATTAGAGCCCGGCGCCAATACACTAAAGCCCGTGGGAAGGCCAAAAAGGCGAGAACGGAATCGTCTGGCTCTTATTCCAAAGCCGAGTAAGAAGCCATGCTCGGCCTCAGCCTACAGGCCCATCTGCTTTTTTGACACAGTGGCCAAGGCTTTGGAGTCAATACTCGCGAGCAGACTCAGTGACGCAGTCAAGGAAAAGCAAATCTCGCTCTCAGAGGACCAGTACGGTTTTCGTAAAAGGAAGTCGACGGTCTAGCCCATTAGCAAGATACTCGCTTGGGCCGAAGGGGAAGACAGAAATGCCCCAGAGTTCGTAATCTTTGCCTCCTGATAGTGCTGGATGTAAAGAATGCGTTTAACAGCGCAAATTGGAGGGTGCTCCTGAATGCGGTGGAGAAAAAGGGAGTACCAGCGTACGTTCGGCGTATATTAGCGTCGTATCTGGCCAAACAAAGTGTGAGCTACGGCGACAGGGAGTGCGCGATGACTGCAAGTGTACCACAGGGTTCCGTGCTAGAACCTACGCTATGGAACTTAGCGTACGACGGCGTGCTAGAGATGAGCAGGCATCGCGGTGTTGAGTTCCTCGCTTATGCCGACGACCTGACAATCTTAGTCACCGCAAGGGATGCGGAGCTGTGTAAGAACCGAGCAAATGACGCCTTAGATGAGGCTTGCCAGTAGATGAAGTCGCACCGCCTAATGCTAGCACCGGAAAATAGCGAAGCGGTTCTGCTTATTAGTAGAAAGCTCTGCCGGGAGCTAGATATCCGTGTGGACGGTCACATTTTTTTTTTTTAGATTTCCCGTAAGGCAATTGACCGTGTACGGATTTTTCATGTCATGGCTAAGTTTACTCCACTCCGGCAGTTACCTTGTCTAAATTGGAAACCATGCAAACCAATTTAAGAGTGGCCGGTCTGGGTCTCAAACCCGGTCCTACCGAATGCAAGGCAAAGGCTTTGCCATTAAGCCACTTCGCTCGGTCCACATGATCCAGCAGGTCAAATACCTGGGTGTTATGCTCGACAGAAACTTGAGCTGTACAGTCCACATTGATTATGCAACGGCCAAAATGCATCAGGTTGTAAGCAAGCGGAGAAGAAGCGCCGTCTTCTAGCATCAGTCGCTGATTCAATTCTGCTCTACGGGTCAGCAGTATGGGGACCAGCTGCACTGAAGACCAAGGAGAATGAGAAAAAGCTAAGCAAGGCGCAGAGAGTGCTGCCATCAGGGTCGCCAGAGCGTACAGGGCGGTGTCTACAGACGCTGTGCTAGTAATTTCTCGCGTGATACCTTGGCCAAAACGGATAGAGGAGAATATACTTTTATATCGGGACCAGACACTTAGAAAAGACGATGCAAGAAAAAAGACTCTGGAAAGCTGAAAAGCTGAGTGGACTGGGGCTAAACGAGAGGCGCCAGGATCGTGGAAGAGGCCAATAATTCCAGATCTCATTAAATGGTACCTATGCGAGTACGCGGAAACGACATACTACATAACCCAAGTTCTCACCGGTCATGGCAGCTTTTAGGCCTACATGGCGAAGATTGGAAAGACTGAGGTAGACATATGTGTGTTGTGCGACGTCGGCGAGACCGACGACGGTGGATTTCACGCTTTTTGCATGCAGAGCTCTTGAGATAACGAGACAACCCGTTCACGACTAGACGTGCAGTGCAATACGACGAGACCTACTCTGGGGGATGCTCAGCTCGAAAAAAAAGCTGGGAGGCGGACTCTGATTTTGTAAAGACAGTTATGAAAGCGAAGACAAAGCTGACGGAAGAGAGGCGGCAACGCACGAAGCGCCGCCAGGCCGAAGATTGAGAGTATCCCGGTCATGTAAGATAGGGGGTCACCAGGTTTTTAGTAGGACTTGAGAGTCCCACACTACCAAGACCAAAGGGTGTGCGTTATGTGTTTTGTTCCTGGCCCCTGTAAAAAATCACAGTAACTCAGCAGTTGGGCGTAAGCGCACGAAACTGCTGGTGGTTCGGAGAAGACCGTCAACTTGTTCTCTTCGATCTCTTCTAGATGTTCTCTAATCTGTCACTGTGCCGGCCCGTTATATACGTGCCGACCTGAGGATGCATGTAGACGCGGCTCCCACCACCGCTCCCGGGTTCTCTCATTAATTGATTCTTAATACATTTATCACAACAATTACATAGTTATGTGTCATTTTCGTATCCATCATACTTAGCTGCGTAATCAGTAGTGTTCATCTTATACGTTTTTAGTATTTCAATAATTACATGAGATTATCGATCTGTATTATTCGGCGTAAGGGTTCGGCTGGCTGATGCACATCTTAACGGTTACTGAAAGTTTTATTGCACGTGTTAGCTGTTCTTGAATGTTCTATTACACGTGTTCATAGCTTCGAGAATGGTCCGTTACACGTGTTAGCTTTGGGGATTTTTCCATTGCACGTGTTAGATGTTCCTGAATGTTCTATTAGACGTGTCGGATGTGCTTGAATGTGCTCTCTCTCTCCACGTCTTTCTTGCATGGCTGCTTTTACACTTGCGCCAATAGAGGGTGAAGCTGGTGTTGCGCTAAGAAGAACATGACTCGCATAGTGTTCGTCACAACCTTTTCCTGCGGTTGTGAGACTCCCACCAGAAGCCGGCAACGCGGCACCAGCGCCGTGGATCTCGTTGCCGCTTGGACAACAAGTAAATGTTCTCCCAGTGCTCAAAGTTTGGCCCATAGTACGTGTCTTTGGAGATCTGGGCCATCAGAGAGTGAAGCTTAAGGGGGGAGGTGCGTTTAGTGGGTATTGGTCTCAGCGGGCTAACATCCATCCGCTGGGATCGAGTCCACACTGCTCGAGATAGGAATTAGGACCTTCTCCTTTTCTACTCTCAGCAATAGTACGTAAAAGTATTTAACCCTCCTCCATAAAAAATGCTCAAAGTGTCTCAGCTTTGAGCACCAAACGCGAGCCTGCACAAACCCACCTTCTACAAAAACCCTCTGTGCTAAAAGTGCGGAAAGGCTGCGCATGTGGACCGGGACTGTGAGATTCTGCCGCACTATTACCACTGTCAGCAAGAGGGACAGCAAGACACTACGTATCTTTATGCAATGCCCGGCATGCACGCAACGAATAGAGGCGCTCCGGAAAACAACAAGGAACCATGGATCTTAAATTCCTACAAATTAACCGAAATAGGTCCCGTAGTTATTTTACCGCTTCTAAAGACATCGATTTTATCCTGGCCTCGGAACCCCCCCCCAAAAGTCGGCTACACGTAGCGGCTGTGCACGCATTAACCAGGTTGCCAGCTGTTTATGGAACCGGCTCAATACTCCGCCCTACTGGAGTCGACTGAGGTGTGCACTTCTCCTTTATCATCATAGATCGAGTGGCCATCTACTCAATATACATCTACTCAAACGTTTCGACCGAAGTTTTTAAAGAGTTTGTAGATGACTTGAGTAGGTCAAAACCACTGCCAAGACGTAATCGTGGGTGAATTCAACGCAGCTCACCGACAGTGGGAAAGCAACAGGATATCCCCGCAAAGGGCGCCGCTGGTAGACTGGGCAGCTGTACACGACCTGCATCTAGTCAACGTACCAGGCGCCACTTTCAGAAGGGCGGACCAATAATCAACCTTGGATCTTACATTTTGTTCTGAAATCTTATGCCCAGGGTGACAGGGTAGTCTGTACACGACGACGTGTAAAACCTATCGGATCGCATCTATATTACTTTCTGCCTCACCGTGACACCACTTTATTAAAACCAACAGGCTGCGCCTAAGGATACATTTTAAGACGTAACAGCAAGAAATTGATTCTTGCTGCGCCCGGCTGCACAATACGCAACCATGCACGGTGTCAACTATGCTAGAGGAAGTTGTAGAGCAGCAAGTCGTCCCTTGCACCCCACGCTAGCTCGGCGGACCCCTAAATACTGATGGAATAGTCAAATAGCCGAGGCAGGGGAAAAATACCATAAAATCAGGCGCATATGTACTCGCCGGACGCTCGGCACCAAGCCGATCATTAAGCTCTATGGGAGGAATACAGAAAAACTCGTCGCGCCCTTGTCAGGAAAATGAAAAAGAGCAAGTCGGAGTGTTCGCAAAAACTTTTCAACGAAGTCCAGAACAATCCCTGGGGACAGAGTTATAAAATAGCCCGACAAAAATTCAGGCACTCACAACCACCACTGTCTCCCCACCTAGCTTAAAAAGTCATCGGTGGGCTTTTTTCGTTGGACCCCCACCACTAAGGCCGACTTTCGACGCCAAGGAACTAGACTTCCCTCCCATTACAGTATACGAAGAACGGCATCCCAGGAGAAGCCGTTACAATGCTTATACAGAATCACCTTACTGTTT
>QVRM01007055.1:0-37903 GCA_003439945.1 Dermanyssus gallinae | reverse complement strand
ATTGTTTCCATCGATATTGGCACTACGATATAACTTGTCTCCAGTTCTTGGTACTTGCGTTTTTTCCCATTATCTGCGCGCTCGGCAACCCATCCCGCTTCTAGTGAACTGTGGCGTATATACGAGGGAGCCACTGTACATGACACTGTAGCATCCCATACCAAGCATCTGCCGTTAGCCATAGCGGGATTGTTACACCGTCTGGTCTTTTGTCGTCATGAAGTCCTAATCTGGGCTCGAGCGTGCTTGGTATACCAGCTTTGCGTAAGGCTCTTCTTATAATTGCATTGATTTCAGCGTGTCTAGAAACTCTACCATGGCTTTTGATGCAGCTAAAAGGGTGAAGTCCATCCTCAGTTACTGTGGTACCACATGCGCGGCAACTGTAGGGGTTGCAAACCGGGGCACCTATTCGAAGAGCTGTTACCATGCGGAATGAGGTGTTATCCAGCATGGTACCCAGCTGCGGGGAAGGGAGACACTTTAGAAAGCCTCCACTAAATGTGTCCCGTGCTGCCAGAAAGACAGCTTTTTCCACTGGAGATTGGAGGTTGTCTAACAGCTCTCTAGCTGCAGCGCTGCATCTGTAGGAGTCCAATGTATGCTGTGTGGGACGTTCTTGCCAGGGGCCTGGTCCAATTACTTGTCTAGCTATTAGCTCTGCAGCATCTTTGGCTCTTGTGATTCCTTGGCGGATGTCTGGTTCGACCAACGTTTTTGCGAGTTTACCAAATTCCAATAGAGACGCGGCATAGCACATGGGAGCCAGCTCCGCCGCTGATCTAATACCAAGTCCTCCTTCGGCAATTGGAAGGGTTGCTCTTTTCCAAGTGTCATCATGCAGGTCGACGTTTAATACTTCACCTAAAATGCTTCTTGCGGTATCGTCGTAAGCTTGAAGATCTTCGTGGCATTTAATAGCTGGTGAAGTGCGCAGAGTATAGTTAAGCTTCGGCGAGCCCAAGCTGTATCTCCAGATGCACAGAGCTGCTTGCGAATGCATCGCCGTTAAGCGAGAGCGAATTTGCTTCAGTCAGTGCACTTTTCTTTAAGGGTCTTTGAAATCGATCGTAAGCTTATTGGGGCTCCCAGAAGCTCCAGCTCGTCTAAGTCAACGCGCCTAGATTCTGGCAAGACATTCGAAACCGCCCTAAAAATTTCATCCTGTTCTTGGGCATTACCTCCCAATGTAATGACTTCACACTTAGAGGCATTGAGGCTAAGGCCTCCCTCTTCTGCAAAATTCAGTACGTTGATAATATCACCCACAACCAGATCAAGTGGGCCTCCAATCGTTGCGTCATCTAGGTACCAAACGTTAAGAGGGCTCTTCATGCGTGCCACTAAACTGGATACCCCGAGGCTGAATAAAGCAGGTCCAAGCGGATCGCCTTGTTGCACTCCACTAGATGATAATAGTGGTGCTTTTTCATCCCAGGACAGCAGAGTCGGTTCCTTGTAGCTTTGCCAAGCTAGCGGCAAAAGTTGCGGCACTTTGAGTCTTACCTCATCAAGCACTACATCGCGTCGTATAGTGTTGAAGGCGTTACGAAAATCCAATTTAACTAGGACCCGTACTGGACCTTCTGCTTCAACAAATGCTCGTACTGCGTGGACTGCCGCTTCTGCACCGCCTTTCACTGCAACGCCTATCTGACTTGGTGAAATTGCTGTCACAATTGTTGTCCTTGTAATGGCAATGGCTACTTTAGCGACAAGCCTCCTGATTGTAAGGCCGCATGCTATAGGTCTAATAGTGCCGTCTTTTTTCTTTAGCGCTGTCAGATTGGCCCCGTAGAAGATGGGAATGCAGAAATGTGGCAAATTACCACCCAAGGCTGAACTAGCAAGAGAACGAAGTTCTTCCACCAGCCTCCCAGATGACGGTACTGTGCTATCGAGCATATCGAGCAGATGCCGAGGACGTAAACCGTCTAATCCTGGGCCTGATGCTAGGGAAAAAGACCGGGCGGCGTCAGTAATACATTTTTCTGGTACGAGGCATGCTTGCGCTGGTACTGGTGCTTGAAAATTGTTTAAGCGCTCTCTGACTGAATCCGTAGAACGAGGATGCTTGTCTCTCAATTCCTGCTCTGTGTGGCTGTTGAGTGGCGCGAATGAGTCGGTTGAAAGAAGGCTACGTGCGGCAGATCTTACATCACCTTCTGCTAATTTGCGCTCTGCTGTAGCGGCTCTGTCACGATCAGTGTACTGTTTTTTCTGAGTTTTTGGGGGTGCTGCGTGATTGTTCGGCAAAAAGATTTTCTAGTCGTTTCCACTGCGTATCCACGAGATTTTCTCTAATTATTTGACAAAGTGTGGTATCTTTGGCTTTTCGCTCCGGGATGCGCAACATTAGAGTCGGCAACGTTACCAGCCTGACCCAAGACGCGTTGTCTTGCTTTGAGTTAAAATTAGCCAAAGCCTCTGTGTATGCTGCGCAACAAACTTCTCTGACCCCTCTGGGTATAATCCTTATTAGTTTAGCATCTTTTCGCGCCCGAGCCAAGAGTGTTACTAAGGTCTGTGGGTCTGGGTCATATGTTGTCACGATGTTACCAGCCTGGTTTTATTATTATTTATTATTATTATTATTATTATTATTATTATTATTATTATTATTATTATTATTATTATTATTATTATATTCACTGCGCGTCTGTAGTTGCTAGTTTAGCGCCCTCCCGGTCCCCAAACCATTGCAGCAGGCACTCGAGCGCGTTCAACTGGCATAGTTGCGTTTGAATCTGTCTAGAAGTTTTTGAGGCAGTTTATCCAAAGTTACTCCCCGAAACTTTGTAGCAACAGCAGCACCATCGCAATCATCCGCCAGCAGCGCCAGTAGATGAGCTTCCTCTTAGTGTCGTCTCTTGTTCAAAGTCGGACAAAAGTCGGAGTAGTGGTATTTAAGAAATTGCGGCTTGGGCAGAGTTTGCATGTGTAAGCTTGAGTGCGTCTCATAAAATCATCGGTGGTACGGTGTCGCCGGGGAGAGTCTGCTTGTCCTCGAAGGTAGGTGGCCGGCGAATTCTTGCGAATTAGAGTTCGTCGTTTGTCCTCTTCCCCTAACACAACAACGGAGAGGTATAGCAGACGGATAGGTAGACGGATAGCTGCAACAGCAGCAGCAGCATGGTCGCCGCTGATTCTCAGCGGTTTGACTTGTCATCTATTCTCAACGAGCAAGCCCGCTCAAACAAAATTCGATCAGCAACAACAACAGCAACACGGATTGAACGGGCGACATCCCGATACATGACCACGATGGCTCGCGCACTAGCCCCGTCTAGTGACCACGCCGCCACACAGTAATCTCGATAATGGCATCTTTGCACTCAAGCCTCGTACGCACTCTGCGCACCTTTTCGGGCTCAAACGGGAACAAATATTTGGATGCGCTTGCCGCATTGGTGGTGGTGGTGCTATTCAGTGCTGCATGCTGCACGAACGCCTTTTTGAAGATGGGAAAAGCTTTGCTTTTTCTTAGTTTTTTTTAGCGCCTCAGTCGATGAATAACAACGCTTTAGAGTCGACCTGTCGCAGGCGGCCTTGAGATTCTCAATGAGCTAGCTTAAAGATTGAACGTCTTGCTGAACTAAGAACTGGCTCGCAAGTGGCGAGTTGTTACTCGAGCTATGTGGCGTGTCGACTGAGGTGAAACGAATGTCAATTTTCATAGTCTAAGCGATACTTCAGAGTTAACGATTGTCTTTGACTATATATATATATAGAGAGAGGGGGGGGAAAGCACTCAATTTAAAAAGCAGTTTGTATTTTAGTTAGAACTGTAGTTATTTTGTTTATTCTCGCGTGATATGGGTTAACGAGAAAATTACCATACTTACAGATACAAGTGTTATAAGGCTGGTGGAAGCTAGAGAAGCGGCATTATATGTGATGGAAGATTTATAGACCATATATATAAGGGTTAGCTAAGATCTAGCGGGCGTATACATACATATATATATATATATATATATATATATATATATTGCAAATGATTGTTTTCTCATGTGCAACAAATGTTTCCGACATTTTCCGTTAGTTGTTTTTCGCAAAACCTACTTACGTGTGCCGGGAAGAACATAGCGTTCGATTTGTTTTAGCAACAACGTAACGGCTCCGCTGCGCAGTTGTTTTTCAAGCACGGCTACACACAAACAAACTCTTTTAGGAAACAGAATTCGCCGCTGCCGCGTTAACAAACGGACGAATTCTTATACGAACAGAAGAGAACAACACACAATATTGGCGACGACGACGAAGAAGAACACGCTTGTCACGACGACGTCGTCATGCAGCACGATGCTGCCACGTGCGGTTAAGCGTTTGACAGAGTACTCGTGCTTGCCCTAAGTCGCACGTAACTCTCTTGCGCGACGGAAGAACCAACCCCTAAACCCCGCACCATGCGGTGCGATTACCCCAGCGGCAACAGAAACCAGGGCCGAGATTGTTTCCCACGTTGGAGCAGAGCCGAGACAGGTTACCAACCAACGTTTGGCTTGTGTGCCGACCTCTGTATGCGTATACGATATGTACGCCTGCACGGTTATCCATGTATCTCTACCCAGCTTAGTGATTGTAGTCATAGTAGTCGCAGTTGTAGTTGTAGTAGCAGGGACAACAGCACTTGATGGTGGGGGCGCAACCAAATCCAGCAGGGGTTAAACTATATTGACACTCGCGCCTATGGACGAGTGGATGCCTCCCGTCCTCCGTTTCTCTCTGTCTGTATTCGCTCCATGCACAGTAACGCCCGTCATCGGTTTGTGATTGTCGACCGAGTCTTTAGTCGTTGTTTTTTGGCAGGGTGTTTCTGGTTCGTCATCTCCTCTCCCATTGTTGGTCCTGCTGTTGTTGGATGGTGTTTTGTTGTTATTTTGCTTTATTGTTGTTGTCGTTGTATGTTGGGTTGTAAGGACAATCGTCGTCCTGCGTACGTATATTTGTTGCACAATAAATGCACAGTCGGTTGAGATCCGATTCCCCAATGTTGTGCGATGCGATGCGGCAGCGGAAGCCAGGATGAAAGCAATGACAGTCGTAACAACGCTTATCCAGGAGAGGAACATTGCCGCATGTCTGACTAAATGTCGAAAACAGGCCGGCCGGCCGACTGTCACCTTCGAGTGTAGGACAAACATTGTACGTTGTGTCGCGTTGAAAATGCCGTCCTACTCGTCAGCCGGACAGCAGGGCCAGCGAGCACGATGTAGTGGAAGCTGAGAGAAACAGGGGCGGGCCAATGCGGATAAGAGGACAGCTTGAAGAGAAAACGGAAAGAAAATGAGCAGAAAAGAGATGGGGGGAGGGGGTGGTAGGAAATAAGGTGAGGCGTAGGGAGATAGAGACTCAGTGGGTCTTAAAGATCGTTTCAGTCGGGCGATTCACGGGGAGCGCTTCACATCTCGTCTCTAGATCAACAATGATTGGACAATGAGCGCGTTGGTGTTCAAACGTTCCGCTATTGTCGCTGCGTGCGAAGGTGGGCTAAGCGGACACGTGTTTTTCTATATGCGATATGTGCGAACAGACACTGTTTTTCACTTTTGGAGGTCTTGTGCGGATGGTTCTCGCACCTATCTATATCGTGCGTGCGTTCCTCTGGGTACATTTGACGGGAATAGTGTGCTCTGTCCAAAACAAACAAAAACATGCCATGCCAACTGAAGCCTGTCCTAAGCCCAAAGGATGGGCAATGCCTGAATGATGTAGGCAGCTACAGTTAGCCGTAGCTACAGCGGCCGTCCACTTCTGTCCGTTTAGGGGATTGCGAGGGGCGAGGTCAGAGGAGCACGGGGCGAAATTTTGTTCGCTAAGGATTTTAGGTTTTGTGCGTGCTTCTCTGTTTTCCTCTTTCTCTTTCTCCCACTCGTTCCGCTGTCTCTGTCGCGCTATTTCTTCTCTCTCTCTCTCTCTCTCTCTCTCTAGTGGTCCATTTTGCTTAACTGGGCTGCAAAAAACGAAAGGTACCTAGGGGTGTGGCGATGCCTCGTGGAGCTTCGTGCACGCCTGCGACCGCGATCAGGGGAGGAGAAAAACGACAACAACAACAACAGCAACCGTAATAACAACAGCAACAATTACAATGGCAATGACATAATAGCAACAATAGCTAATGCTGACCATCAATACCGCCCCACGGCAAGGAGCGGCCACGAACCACAGCATGACGGCCAGTCAACGCGCAAATTCGCGACCCGAGAGTGTGCTCAAATACGGACAGTTTCTTCCCCCTAATCGAAGGGCAGCAATCGCCGAGTAATGTGAGCAAATAGGCCGCTGGTTCGTTTGTTAGGCGGCGTATGACGCGATCAGTTTGATCCGCGGCAGCAGAGCGCCGGTGGCCCATAACACGAATATGGGATATTCTCCTTAATGTAGAACCCCCTATTCTAGCCTCTTTCCCTTTATATATATATATATATATATATATATATATGAGCCAGTTTGATACGCCCATAAGCCTTTACGAATCGGGCAGCAACAGCACCACCATCTGGTAGTTAGCAAGAGCTGTCTTTACTTACATTTACAGCAAAACATAATGCATTACGGTTACTTGGGAAGGCAGGGTGGGAGAAAGAGCGATAGAGGGGTGCGCGCGGAAGACAGACGTCATACTAACGTCTAGTAACGGTTGTGGCTTGTAGCAGTCGAAGTAATTATAGTGTGCAGTAACCGTATTAGTTATGTAGGCGGTAGATGTATTAGTCGAACTACTATTACTACTCCTAGTAGTAGTAGTTACTAGAAGAGGTCCTCTCTAGTCGTCTTCGCAGCCCTAATGGTCGAAGGGTCGACGCAGAGCCATCGCCGACGCCAGTCCCCTGGGTAATTACAAACGAGGCGAAGTTCGCTCGATGACGGCACTGGCCTCTCCCTTTCTCTCTTGCCTTGTGCCATGACCGGCGTCACTATCGATGTCATGTTTGGAACCACCTGACCTTCACCGCTTTCAAGGTCGTCGGCGCTCGTCACGAGCGCAAACGCGACTATACCGAGTGGACGACGAAAGCTTTTTCGTCGATGGCGGCCAGGTCCCCCAGGCAGCGCTGGTCGCCCGGCGGGTGGTATGACGTGACTTGGCAAACCACACTATTGGTCGCCAGAAGCGCTGCCCTCGTAAGAAGTGCTAGGTTTGGCCACGATTCGATCAAAATGACCGTCATAGTTACAATTGTTGAAAATGTGTTAATTAAAAAACATTATTTAGCATTACTGAAATTAAATGAATTTGCCGTCTAGGAGAAGACAGTTCCCTTGAAGAAAAGAAAAAAGAAAAAAAAAAAATATATATATATATATATATATATATACGTGCGTTTATAGAATCAATCCTGCTCTTGGTAGCATTACAAGTGGCTCAAACTGATGCGACAATGGACCTCACGTGCTCGGCCGATGCACAGGATCTTAAGTGTGTTGGATTTGTCAGATTTTTTTGCGTAGCTTGGTTACCTGACAAGGTAGCTGCACCACAAATGCTAAATTAGCCCTTTGGTCTGATATAGACTCCATAGAAGTCTCCGACCTATACTTAACAGAGCTATATAAGTGTACTTCAAGTCCTTCCGACTATAGACTTCATACTGAATTTACTCTCAAGGGAATAAAACATTTGATTTATTATGAACAAACTATCAAGTTCGTTCCAAAATTTAAACGTGGTTTATACACGGGACTGCATCACGACTAGATCCAAAAGGTCACGTCCAAATTTGCCATATATATATATAAGTATGCATATGTGTAGTCATAAAATGTTTAACTTGTTTGCGCTTTAATAATGAAGTATTTTGGTTTGCTTTTTGTTGGTCTGCTTTTCAGGTAAGCCTGTGCTGAACGACACGGATAACATCGCCTAATAAAGGCAAGGATACTTGCATCAGCAACCCACTCAGAATAGTATTTTTTTCACAAGTATATAATATATATATATATATTTGAAGCCTGCCTCCGACGTTCCTCCGGTGGTAAGTCGCCATTTGCATAAAATTGTATTTGATACGCATAATTCCTATTATACCGTCTGGGCCGTTTTGCGTTTATCTGCGTCATCTGTGCTCCAATGAAGCATTGACGAGAATCACCTTTATAGAACGACAGTATCGAACTCTCTATGTTAATGGAATGAGCATGGGAAAACTCTCCAACTTATCCAACATACAATTGAATCTATATCCTTTAACTCAGCTGTATGCTGTGGAAGGAGTATTATCTTAACTGCATACATGCACTAACTAAGGCGTTGTCACAGTACGAAGTCGTTGAATAACCTCTGACATTACAATATCTTTAGGAGTGGGGGGGGGGGCTGGGAATGTCACCGCGCAAGCAGTGCGAGTTCTGAAAGTATGCGTACTTCCCTTATCTTTCACTACGTTATTCCAATTTATGCGGTATTGCCATCTCCAAATATATATATATATATATATATATATATATATATATATATATATATATATATTGTTTCGTCTACTCCCTCGCTTGGTTGCCAGATAACGAAGCATGTCGAAGAAGCAACACCAAACAAGAGACGCCTCAGAGTATATAGCACACTTATAGTGGGGTGTGGGCCTTGTTGTTGTCGTTGTTGTCATCTTTGTGGTTTTCTTATTTTTGCGGTTTTGTTGTCGTTGCTGCTGTTGTTACTCGTGCACACCATTCCATTATCGTTGTCGTCGCCATGGTTGTCATCGATTTTGCCGTTTTCGTACGTGATTGTACTGTAGTAGCAGACTGTTAGGTGCCAACAATGCGTATGTTAGTAGTACCTGTTCGCCACAGAAACTGATAGCGAGCTGTCTGCTGGCTGTCTAGTTTTCCATAAATACGAACTCATCGTATCCGACTGACGCAGTTATGACTGTCTACCTGCTTTTCCTCCTTGCTTGACGCTTAGCTGCACGACGTGCGGCGTTGTTCGGCTATGTTCTGATTCCTCTACTGTATGCGGTCGCGCCGCGATAACAACGAGCATTCTTCACAACGACTTCGACGACATTTACGATTGCGGACACAATGAGGAGAACCTCGAAAGGCTGATAACAGTCGATGTTGCCATTGTTGTTCTTCTTGTCGTCGTTGTTGTTGTTGTTGCTGCTGCTGCTGTTTTTGTTGTTGTCCTTGTTAAAAATGTCAGCGTCATCATCAAGTGTATGTGGATGTACTTGGTATAACAATCGAATATCGTTTGGCATTGCGCTTCCTTCTTCCTGTAGCAGCGGTGTTTTGGGCTGCTAGAGCTCGGATCCTGCTCGGGTAGAGAGTACTTTGTTATTCCTAGATTCTTTGATGAATCTGGTTGTGTATTGACTTGTTCCTACATGTATATCTGATGGGAAAAGTTCACATAGGTTCGATGTGAGCACGGGTGACCTGGCTAAGGTTTCGAGAGACGAATGGACAGGATACAGTAGTCTTTACTACTAGCCATCACTAGTTAGGAAGGAGTTTTATTATGCCTTTTTTGTTTGGAGAGTTTTTGTTAATTTCGTAAATGGTCCACATGCGTCACTAGCGTGTGACCAGTGTGGAACTTACAAGCCTACTAAACTCGGATTTCTTTCCACCCCAGGCTTGCTATAATTTTTTTCTCTTCCCCCCTCTTTCTCTCTCTCTCTCTCTCTTTCTTGTCTACCTCACCCTCACGATCTTGCTAATAGCGACAAGAATAAAGAGCCGCCCCTGCATTATACGATGCAGCAGGGAAAATCGCTAACATCTATTTTCACTGCCGTCTCCACGTGCGAATGGTCGAGGTCGAGTCCTTAGGAGTCAAAGCGTATCGCACGGTGGTCGTTACCGATCAGTGGAGTAACGGTAATCTGCCGCCCCTGCCTAGCCACGCTTGTGTGAACTCTGGGGTTTGCGTGAGTGGAAGGTTTTCTCCTCCGCCCCCGGCACAGCCGTATTGGCCACTACTTCGGGTGTGAGCTCAACGATAGCCGACCGGTCTGGCCAGCGTTTAAACCCGCTCGCCAAGAAAGGCGAGAACTTATTTAGTACGTAATACGTTTGTGGGTATGTACGTGTGTGTGTGTGTATCAACGTGTGCATTACAGAGAAAGATACTCATGTTTGGCTGTAGATGGCTAAGCGTGTACCTACGAATGTGTGTTTTACGTTAACTGAACCCGTCTTCGTAAAAGTGGATGGGGGTTCATCAGTGTGGGCACACAGCGTTGCACGTGTATACTGTTAGATGTTGATGGTGGTGGTGGTGTGTGAATATGATGGCGAATATGGTGGTGAAGCTGACGTCATCGACGTGGTCTATGCCCGTCAGCACGTCTACCTGCTTACGTGCGGCCGCTAGCCACTGCAAACACAAACTCTAACCGCGAGCAGTCTCAAGAACATCATAATCAGCAGCAGCAGCAGCATCAGCAACATCATCATCATCATATCCTCATCATGATCGTCGCTATGACAAAAAAATACCAGACAGCGGTAATGCGACTTCCCTTTTCTCCTCTTCTCCTCCTCACCCGCCGCCGCTTCAACATCATTACATCACCACCATTACCACCGCCATCATCATCATCATCATCATCCATTATATCATCATCATCATCATCGTTATCACAGTCGTCGGTCTTTGCCTTATCGTCAGCATCAGCAGCACTATGACTGACAGAAATAACAACATCTGGCCGTTGCTATATTGACTCATGCACTCACTCACTCGCTCGCGATGGTGATGATGGTGGTGATTGTGGTGATGACATATGATAATCGACGGCCATCGCCCACTATCAACATCGCCGTCGTCGTCGTCGTCGTCACCATCAACGCCGCCACCATCAACAGCACACGCTACACTACAGTCATTCCGTCAAGTCTATCTACACAATTGACCTCTCACCGCCACCATCAATTCTGCCATCATCCAGACACCATCATCATCATCATCAACTCTGTGTCGTGCGTGAACTCCGCCATCAATCTCTGCCATCGATACGGTCATCAAGTCCTGACCATCGGCAAGACCATCAAGTCGACCATCGACACGGCCATCAAGTCGACCATCGACACGGCCATCGAGGCGGTGTGTGGCTCTCACGTGCTGGTTGGCGACCGCCATTACGGCGGTTGTTCGTAGACGTACGTATAAAGGCTGCCCACCACCCAGTAGCGGCGACTCAACGGCTGTCGGTTGGTTCGTGCGGTAGCGTGCGCTAAACGTTGTCGTATGTAATGGCGCAGCCGTCTATCTTGCAATACCGCGCGTATCTCGCAATTAGCCAGCTGGAAACTTGAACTACCCATACGCCCATACTGATGCATATGTACACGTACACTGTGCATCCTCGGGTGTACACACACATATATGTATGTATGTATATATATATATATATATATATATATATATATATATATATATCTGTCTATTCTTTCTAATTTTTCCAAGTTTATTGCCGTTATTGCATTATCTACATGTATATATATATCTGTTCCAAGTTAAATTAATATATATATATATATATATATATATGATTTTTTTGCTTTGGAACAGGTAGCAGTATTTTCACAGTATGCGTGAAATTTCGCAAGTCTCCTTCTTCACATCTATTGCGCCTTTCACCATGCGCACGCTGTATATACGCGGCAATTCCTCGGCATACGCCAGTGCTGATTGATAACCATGCGACGTGTTTGTCACTCGACGGAGTACGGGCCAATTCGTCTTCCGAAAGTGTCCTTGCAATAATCTGAACAAAGGCAGAATTTGCCGCACCAAAGTTCATGTGGCATTTGTTTCAGAATAATTTGATAAGCGTTTGGTACGTCACGGCGCAGTCACCGTACACAGAACGTTTTCGATTCACTGAAGAAGGATTTAAGTGTTTATAATTATTTACCAGTTCGAGTGCTTTTTGCGCCTATTTTGAGATCGATCCGGGTGTGCACCCAGATTTGACAAAACCTCATGATCTTGGTCATGTCTATGATCAACACATGTTCCGTGCACCACGTTGAGACGTTATTGAAGTACGATTGTAGGTGTCCTCTTATTTTTCCTAGAAATTTTAGGCCAACTGCGTATAAAGCATGTTGTGTTTTTACGCTACACGGAGCGTTTGTCAAACCCATCAGTATATAGTCGCGTATATGTATATATATATATATATATCATTAACCCCCGCGGCTTAAGTAAGGTAGGACAGACGTACTTTTGACAGTCAATAGGCTTTAGTGGGTTTCTGTATGCACATGCGTTAAATATTACGAAATATGCTACTCATTTGGGTAATATATTCTGTTGAAATAGCGATTATTGCTGAAATAGCAATTTTTACGTATATATATATATATATATATATATATATATATATATATAATCAAACAAACTGTTCAATTTCTAAGCGCATTTTTTCTTGTTCGACAGTTTTCTGACATAACCATATAATTAAGGGAATATATATATATATATATATATATATATATATATCTCCAGAACGTGATTTATTTGCGAAACTTTATGACCAATGCTTAAGTTTTCAAAAAATAACATTTTTCTCATTTTATAAAATAAAATGATTTTACACAGTCACATGGACATATACACAAAGTGTACACAGTAAACAGGTGATCCGGCTCCTCAGTATGATACAGCATTGTAACAAGGCAATACACTCAACACAACAGTATTGCCGACGCTTGTATAATGGGCCCTACAACCAATAAATCAAATAACCTTCCTACAGCTCTTCACTACGCAACGCCTGCCAAGTCCGTCATCGACCTCTTATAGCAGAGCCGGAAGCAAGATATTTTTTAATTCCCGCACAAAAAACACTCACTGAGAAGAGAGATTTTATGTGGCCACGTAGCGCACTCCAAAAATATGCGGCAGCCGGCACAATAGAAAATCCGCGGTACCGCCATATGTTTGTATATATATATATATATATATATATATATAAACGGGATATTCATTTATATTTTTGCGTACATTTTTGTTACGTACGTTGTTGGCCTTGTTGGCTCAACAAGGGCCATACGCCAAATAATTGGGTAATTATTTGACGCGTCTAGACGAAACATAGCGAAGCATTTTGAAAGCGAAAGCGAACCATGCGCCGCCATACACTGTGCATTTATGCCAGTTGGTGGACTAGTCATAGTTGCAATGTATAGTCTCGTATTACCCGTCGTGCTAGCTAGAGCAGTAGAGCAGCGAAGAGCCCATAGGGCTGCAGCCTCGCTGCGCCATTCCCGCAGGCGTGGCAGTCCGGTCATTTGGCCGTCTTTGGGCGGCTGTTTTTCTATCTATCTTTCTTTCTTTCTTGTCGTTGTTCAGCATCAACATCAGCACTACCATTACCACCACCATCACCACCATCATCCTCGTCCCCTTCAGCTATGCAGTGGCTATGTATCAATGACAATTGGCTTGCTTGCAGGCCCGTTGGCGCAGAGCCACTGAGGACGCGCGGAAAGGTCGAGGCCGCGCCTGCATGCCGCTCTCGGCCCGCCGTTGGGGAGCAGGCTGGGCGTCCATTCAGTGACGGCCCCGAGGGACAATGACAACAACAGAAAACACAGGCAGCAACAATAACCACAACAGACGACAGCAACAACGACAACAATAGACGAAAGCAACAACAACAACAACAACAATATCAAAAACAAACAACAGCAACAACATAAAAGCAAACAACAGCAACAACGACGCTATTGGCACAATTCGTGCCACAGATGTTACCGTTGTTGTTCTTGTTGTTGCTGCTGCTGGGAGGCGGGGGGGGGGGGGGCGGTGCTGGAACTGAAAATGTTACTGTCGATGTTGTGTGCCTTTCGTAAATAAATTCATATGAGTAATGGGATCGACCGACCGGAGTAAAGCCGGTCGCTAGGAGCAGATCACGGGCCACGACTTGACTTCTCTTGATTACCATAGGCTCCATCTAGAAGGCTGCGATCCGGGGAGGTTGGCCCATGGTAGACGTGACTAATGGTCGAGCCCGGTGGCGTAGTGGATTAAGTCTCCGCCTCGCAACCGGAGGAGACACATAGGTGCGCGGGTTCGAACCCCACCGCTGCACATTTGTATTTATGGGGGTCCGTCTATGAAGCAATTGAAAAACAGTTCCGTGGACGTTAAATCTTGGCTGAGGGTCAGCCCGAAAACTTTACTTTAGACGTGACTAATGTCCAGCACGGCCGCATTAAGTTACACTGGTGGTATAGAACTATATAGATAGACCTGGTAGTAGTAATTGTAGTACCAGTGGTCCGTGAGCTGTTGTTGTTCTGGGCCTCACCTCAGGTGTCAACGTGAGTCTGACGCGGTGCGTTTCATGATCTGCCCGACGCTGCATGCGCTTGATCTGAAAGTCACCTTTTTACTTCTTGTCAATATGTCGACTTTTACATATATATATATATATATATATATATATATATATTATATATATTTATTTATATATAAATATATACATATATATACGCACACAGAGACCTCATTTTAAATAGGGACAGATGGACGACCATCTGCACGTCGTATATCCGCGGTATGCGTTCATCTGCCGCATTCTACCTTGGCGTAGCAAACGAAAACACGCTTCATATAGAATACAAGCGCCCGCATGGAATCATGGCGGAATATCAGCGAAAATCTGCTATCGATCAGCTATAAAGCTTTCGGTGCCTGCCTGACGACCCCGATTAACTTATTGAGCTACTCCCGGTTTTCCGAAAAATACAGTGTATCGAGTCGCTGTTGCGCCTGTTGAAGATGCCGAGCCAAATAGTCTTACATAGCAGAACGAAAGATCTACTGAAGAGTACCCCATACAAGGACTTCCGAATTAATACAAATAGTTTGTCGTTCGACATTCTTATATCGTTGTTGTTGTTGCTGCTGCTGTTGTGCTGCGATTCTACAGGGTCTCTAAGGGTCATCACACGTTTAATTTCACTTAAGGTGTCATTATTAACGGATTGTTTGCTTCATGACCTCAGGTATTGCTCTTATGTCATAAAGTTCATGCAGCATCCTTTTGATGCTGCATTTTTGAACCAGCATACCTGCTCGGTGTCGTTTATTGCTAAATGATCTCCAACATAAAGCACCAAGCAGAAGTCGATCTGCTTGTTCCCAAAACGGTGGTCAAATCGTGAATACTGAGACCGGTGGGCTGCCATACATTTTCAGCAAGACAGCGCACTATTTCATACGAGGCATTATGTGACGTAGTTGCCAATCCAACACACGTGACTATGTTCTCCGATGTGGACTCGTGGCGACCGAACGGCCCATATTTAGTTCCGTGGAATTTCGACGAATAAATCTTGGCTCAACAAGGGTATAATAGGTTCTAGGTGATCAGATTGACTTGCTCATTCATTCATTCATTCATTCTGCGTTAAGCAGACATTTGTGTGAAGAACTAAAGGCACTTCTTTAGCGGGCTTGTGAACGGTTTAGCGAAGCACTGATCCGTGTAAGCGCGGCTATATTAAATACATGCGTCTGTTAGAGACGTTCTTACCTGCTTGCGCAACAAATAAGAGTTCAAAGATCTATTTTCATTTAGATACACGCATAAAAGCAAGTGACATAATTGTTCCTCAACGTTTAATTAAGACCAACTACATACAAACGTACATAGGGACGTACATTTGCATCAGTGCACCATCTATTTATATATTTACATTACATCTATGATCAAAAGAGCAAGCATCGGAGATGTGCAGTTTTGATCATAGATGTTTGGTAAAACCATTTTGGAGCACTGATACTGTCTATATATTTATATATATATATATATATATATATATATATATATTAGAACTACAAAAAAGTCTTTTCGGTTTTATCATTTCGGTGGAGCTACAAAAAAGTATTTTTAGCGCTATAAAGAAAACACATTTATAGGAGATCCGGGAGGTCTTATTTATTGATTTATATATTCTCCGCCGGAAGATACAACCTCTGCCCAACGATTTACAAGGTTTTCGATTCCTAAATCATCCAAAATATTCTTCCAGTCCAGAACGCACGTGTTCGATAGAAGTGAATTTTTTACCACTTAAAATCTTTGCATCGATCTGAATAGGTGGTAATCAGATGGTGCTAAGTCGGGGGAATCCGGTGGATGTTCCAAAAATTCCCATTTTAGCTAGGGAAATTTTCGAAATGGTCTCCCTACTCACGTGGGGCTTTGCGTTGTCTTGGTGGAACAGGACACCCTTCCTTGAAATTAGTGTAGGGTACGACTGCTTTAATTTTTCTTGAACCTTTTCGAGTTGTTGACAGTACACGGCCGTATTTATCGTCTGGCTACGCGGTAAAAGTTCATAGTGCACTATTCCGCCCACATTCCACCAAATACACAATAAAACCTTGTTTTTTTTCGCTTTTGGAACTTCTTAAACCACTGTTGGCACATTCTGTCTGTACAACAGGCATCTCCAAACGATTTGACCAACTTTTTGTGAGCCTGCGTTGCACTCAGTCCATTTTGAAACTCATGGAGTAAAATCGCCCGAATTTGGCATTTTTCTACCTCCATTTTGCAGCACTTTTACGAAAAAACGGCTAAGCAGATTTCAAATTGGTTGAGACCAGCAGATTCCCCGCTCTTTGTCACATGAAAACAACAAAGAGTGAGCCAATGATCTATGCCTAGGCGCCGGGTCGGGCGCTGTGAAAGCCGCGCAAGCGCCAATCCGAAAAGACTTTTTTGTAGACCCTATATATATATATTTATATATATATACTCTGCATGTATATTTGCAGGTCGATAGGTTGTTTATCGATACGTTGGAGAGTACTGGAAAGCATCTGACATAAAATCTGCACCTCGCATCGACTATTCGTAGTTTCCTCTATGAATTCGCAATGTCCTTCAGAGATTTGTTAGCGCCTAATTCCTACATTCTTACAAATAGTCGATAATGGTAGGGTTCAAATGCATGGTCTAGGATTGACAAACAATTTTAGCATTGCCTCCGCATATTCTGCAAGTTGTAACAATGGTTGTCTTGTTATGCGCCGTGTATCCGCCGGTATGTCCCGGTCGTCATTGGTCCCATTTTATCTGTAAACGGTAATCTTTTATTACTTAACTTTTTGGAATTTAATAGTACTAGTATTACATTAGCAAGAAGGCACATGCCTAAGGGTCGGGTCGGTCGGACACAATCGAACGTACCGTGGCAACCAGACTTCATAAAAACAACGACAGCGGGTTAGCGGTTCGATCTGCGCTAAATTACGGAAATCAATTTTACCAATAAGGTGTGAAGTGGCGTGCCCGATCACACGATTAGTCTCATAAGCGCTATGAACGCACGCGGTTGCTATGAAACTGTACGTGAGCAAGCGTAGATCAGAACGACGCCGTAGACGACTGTAGCGCGCTTAGAGTTGTGGGAGTTGTCAACAAAGCAGCCTTCATTCGTTGACTTGGCGGCAATATGAGGAAAGATTTCGAAGTCTCGCATGAGAACAGCACGTTTTCGGTGCCCGTCAGAAACCTTTTTACACGGTACTCTCTTCCGCTCCAAGGAGGAAGTTTCAAGTTTCTCGGATTCTCGGAAAAACATCAAAACACATAGATAAAATCGTCATATAAATGAAAGGTGTACTACTACTACTACTACTACTACTATTAGTATGTATGTACGCATGCATGTATATCATTTGATTTTAGGAAAAGTTTGTTATGAATGTCATCCTCGTAACAACTGTTTAGACATCCTGGAGGTAACCTACGCATATATATATATATATATATTTATATAACTATATATATATTTATATATATATATATACATATATATATATATATATATATATATATATATATATATATATATATATATATGGTATTATGTTCGCACATCATTTATAGACTTTGTCTAAATAAACAGCCCGACGACGTTGTGAACACCGTTTTCTGTACTCGTAGTTTAGTTGATTAGCAAAAATAAACAATTAGGTCCAGTGTGTTGGCCAGTGATGTCAGGACAATGTGTGTTCGACAAAGCATGACCCGTTTCGTTGATGCCACCCGTTGACTGGCCGGACGTTGAACGTCTGAGGACGGAATGGGAGGATGGGTGTCCGCCATAGGGTGAGGCTATGCAGGAGATCGTGCGGCGAATCAAAGTGCTTAATCGTCTAGTAAGTGCTTAAATAACTGAGCGATCGAGTCGTAATTAGTACATGGCAGAACTCGCGTCAGAACACAACAGTCGGTTGCAGCGTCGCTATAATTAGCGTGATCATAACTATTATCGTTCTACCCAATAAGCACCACAATGGACAGACACCATTACGATATCATCACTCAATCATCAAACGGGGCTTTTACCGCTCTTACACACACACACACACATTTCGTTTGGCTCACACAATGGGCTAACAACATGCGTGTGGCACGATAGCGTAGCCTGATACAGAATGCGCCCAACGTGGTCAATCGCGTTCTCGTTACTGGATGTACGTTAGGCGTTAGATGTACGGTAGGGGTTCTCTAGCCGAGGTGTATAGCAGTAGAGCAATGACAATCACGTTCAACAAGAGCAATACCATCAAGGCCGGAACTCGAACTTGTGATTGCGTCGGCCTGTCACTCGTAGTTGCTATGGCAGCGTCCCGTTTCGAACGGTGCGTTAGGCGCTTAAGCCACTGAGTGCCGTCACTATCATCGGCAAGGGCAACAACAGCAACAGCAACAAAAGCAACAATGATAGCAGCAGCAGCAGCAGCAACAACGACATACGCAGCATAATAGCAACATCAACAACAACAACAACAGCAACAGTAACAATTATTGTTTATTGAATAATCAATGCCAACTTAACTAACGTTTACCCAATGATCAATGCCAACACAACGAACGTTTACTGAATGATCAATGCCGGACACTCTGTGCTATACGCATGCTGGCGAGTTGTCGCAGCCAAAGCCAGCGAGTTTGTGCCCACCGTGCAGCCCACGGTACCAAAAGAGGTGGTGGAAAATCTCTGATTTGCCGGCGACCTTTATTCTCTAGGTATTTTGTAGAGTCGCAGTAAACAAGCGTGCTGCTAGTTTCTTACGACGTAGTAATTCTAGTACGCTCTCCGGAGTACATGGCCGGTTGATTGCTGAATGCCTGTCTGTATGTCGTATGTCCGTCCGTCCGTTCGTTGTTTCATGCGGTTGCCTTTCTGGCTCGCAGATTGCGGTTGTTAGCGTTGTTGTTGTTCAGGTAGTCATGCTCATCGTCATTGTTGCTACTTCGTTTGTCGATGCGCATTGTGTATCGCTTCCTATAACCATGCGCCGGCGCAAGTGGCTAAGAAGCAATGACGCTGAGGTGTAACTGATGGTCGTTATTGCCACTATTTTGGTTGTTGTTGTTGCTGTTATATATATATATATATATATATATATATTTATCTTGTCTTTTTAATGAGACGGTCTTCTCCGGGCGGCAAATTTATTTAAATGCAGTTAATAAAGTTTCGATAATTACACAACTTTAACGATTACAACAATTAAGAGCATTTTACAAAAAAAGGCTACCCCGCGTGCCTGCATATATATATATATATATATATATATATATATTAATTGGTTGATCGAACATTTCTTTGAGGGATGCTCATTTAGAATAGATGATAAACCACACCACCACACCGCTGAGACTAAGTGGCCATGCTGCTGCTACCGGAAAGCCTAGATATCTCAACACGTCCCCTAATGCAGCCGCCCTAGTCACCTCTAACATGAAACGGTGACATGTGTACTTACGGATACATTTCAAGCGAATAATAATTTTATCCATTCCTATCGACGTATATATATATATATATATCTCGAAACGTGTACCTTCCTTTATTTTTTCTTTCACCCCCCCCCACCCTTTCAGCGTGTGCATCTTTTGCCCGTCGAGCGCTTGATTTCTCATTCTCCGTGGGTCACTCTATCTGTATCTTTACGAGAACTCTATTCAGTCTCAGGTCACTCCATTATTGACCCGTACGTGTTGCTGGTAGTCTCCCTTGACGGTTGGACGACGAGCTGATAGACAACGTTGATATTGCTCGGTTCGAGGCGATCTTTGTCGTTAGCGATTGCGAGCATTACGTCTCTCTGTCTCTACTCTAGCTTTCTGCATCCCTCGCGTTCTCTCTCACCATATATATATATATATATATATATAGCTTCGCGACATATTAAATAAAAAATAAAATTTCGCGACATAACTCTTTCTGTAATTTTGCCCTGTCATTCGGTGTCTTCCATTCTCCGCTTGCCCGTTCTTTGTTTCGAGCTGTTTTTTTTCTTGCTTCTTTGTCTGCTTTTCCTACAGTGGCAGAAGCAGTGGCGCGCGCAACGGCAACTGCGTAGAGCAACCGGTTGTGGTAGTCGAAGTCGAAATGGTTTAGCATCCGATGTAATAGTAGTCGTAACCGCGCACGATGTACTACTATGCTATACCATACCTCCCTGCTAGGCGGAGACGTCGTCTCTCAAACGGGGCTCGCTCGCTAGCTCGAATACGGCTGGCCCACTCGTGTAGCGAACCGCGATTTGCTTGGTTGTTCTGGTTGCTGTTGTTGGTGTTCACCACCTGGTTCTTGCCACCAACCTCCAATGAGCCTACCTCCATCAGCGACGACCACACTGGCGAGTGCAGGTCCGCGGGCCCAGGCGACGCAACACCCAGCGCCCACCTACCTAGACGCTTGGTCAGCTGGGCAACAATCGCACTGTAACACTGTGGCCGAGGCTTGACAACACCGTATTTTTGCTGCCTGTATACATATAATACGTATATATATATATATATATATATATATATATATATATATATATATATATATCTGTATATATATATGCATATATATGCGTGTGTGTGTGAGTGAGTAGAGGACGCATATAGAGCATATCTATCTGGTGTACGCTCAACTCACTGTGACGTATCTCCTTATCTTTCCTTTATAGAAAGAGAGAGAGAGAGAGAGAGAGCCAAAGTCGGGTTACAGGCACAAACGTAGAACTGAGCAAAGAGAGGGAGACAGTGAATGAGAGACAGAACGCGACAAAGCAAACCGGAGAACGCGAAGAAACGACCACATTAGTGACGGCTGCCGGCTGAATAAGCCTCGGCAGCCACCTACATGGCAACGAAAGCAGCACACAGACTGGCGTTTAAGAACAAAACATTTTAGTTCGAAAAAAAGCTAAAAACCTAAACGAGCGAGCACAGAGACAACGGACACCTTTTGAAGGAAGGAGGACGGAGGAGGCGTGGAGATACAGGGGAGGTTTTTCCTACGGTCGATGGTGACGCCGATGACAATGCTAGTGGTGGTGGGGGTGGTGGTGGGGGTGCTGTTGCTGCTGCTGCTAATAATGATCGCTGTCGCTCGTTATAGGCTTATAGTCGTACTGAACGTGAACGGGAAACAGACGGAGGAAGAGGAGAAGAATAAGAAACGAAGAAAACATGTACGCTAGTGCTGGGCCAGCGCTGGAACAGTTGAGCCTGTAGTAGTTGGTCGGTCACGCTATTCTAGTATTGGGTGGCGCTCATAGGCATACTATACCACGAATATTGTGCAGCAGCAGCAGCTGTCGCACGAGTACTAAGCAGGTGGTATTACGCAGGCTGAGAGCTGCTTGAGCTGGAATTGCTAGTCAAAACAGTAACAGAGCTTTGGTTTGGATCTTCTCATCAGCAACCATATTCTAGTAGTCGGCTAGAGTGACTGCTTGCTTAGGCATTGTTTGGGCATTAGCTGCCGTACTTCTGTCGTCGTGTACATCTTATTATTGTCGTTTTGTTCGGTTAGTAATTGACGTTGTGGTAGTAGTAATAGTAATAGTAGTAGTAGTAGTAGTAGTAGCAATAGTAGTTAACAACGATAGCAGAAGTGAATTGTAGTGGTAGCAGGAGCAGTAACTACGACAGAAGTGTACTCAACAGTGAAATAGAACGAAAAATTGCTCTGATGAAAATAGTTGTAACAAATGGTCAGTTAAAATAACGACAACGACGACGATTACAACAACAACAACAATAATAATAATAACAATAACAACAACAACAACAACAACAATCAATACCCTGCTAAACTCCACGTTGTACACTTAACCTTTTGTTTTCTTCTTCCTGCTCTCTGCTGCTGGTTCTCCAAAACCAAGCAGTAGTTTTTGAAGGAAAAATTTTAAAGTGAGTTGAAAAAACTGTAAAATTGTAGTGCAGGATGATTTGCTGAACAAAGACGTAGTAGTCATGAATATGTTTTCCAACCAACCACCGCCGGATTCTTCCCGGTGCCGTTGTGTATCCCGGAATTGAATCTTATCTAATTGTTTTAGTGGGAAGGAATGTTTGTCCAGATTTTGCCCATCCCAAACACAGAATCCGTTTATGTTTTGGCTCCATACACGCGGCAGTGTAATATTATTATTAGCAACAACAGCAACAACAACAACAACAACAAGAATAGGGCAGCACCAACAACAACATTAAAAGTGGCCAAACAGTTAGACGGTGACCACGTTGCGAAACTTTATGCCGCTTCGATTCGTCGAGTCAGCGTCTCAACCGTCGTTTCACGTCCTGCGATCATTGTGTGGCATTTCGGTCCGCCAGGAGGACAAAATCTGTCGATGACAGCAAAATGCGATTCTGCGAGCCCTGTCTATCGGGCTCCACTCGCTGGCCGTTTGTCCGTCCACCCGTCCATCCTCAAACGTTGTTGTTCTCTTCGTCACGTTGTGATTCGGCGTCGGCGTCTACCTCGCCCGGATCACGTTGCCGGACCTTCCGCTTTCTCTACACGCCCTTGTCTGTTTCTCGTCTCGTCGTGGCGATAAAATCTCACACGCATACATACGCACATACACACACAGACGCATCTTCATACCCACACACACACACACACAGAGCCTTAAGTTGTTATTTTGATAGTGTGTTCTGTGTTGAATCCTCTCTTTTTTTTTGTGTATCCATCTCCCATTCTCTCCCATCTAATTCATCTCGTTCTCGTTCCGGTTGTCTCTCCAGTCTTAATCTCTAAACAGTAGACAGTCCTTACGGGACGAGTAGGGGATATGGAGACAGCCTGTCTTGACCGCTGACCAATTTCAAATTCTACCAAACTGTGGGTTGTTGTTCGACATAGTCGAGACAGTCGTTTCCGTTTTGTTGAATGCTAACTGTAAATAGGGATGAGCCTGTTGTGCTATAGGATTTGCTTGTTTGTATGTGCCTAGAGTGCTGCACGCAAGATATATATATATACCCTTTCTCCTCTTCCCGCTTTGAGTGGCGACTTCATAAATCTTAAGGCGTGTACGTGTACACGTTGCTTCAATTATGCATACTTCAGATAGAGAAAAAATAGTAAAAAGTATTTACCAAGGATCTCCCAACAATCACAATACTTATCACGAAGTACCTCTTACCTAATTCTTCAGAGTAACTTTTGAATACATAAGGCGCATAACGAAACAGTGTAAGCTTTATTGAAATACGGCGGTCCTCCATTTGTGCGCGTCATACCTCACTGTTATATTTTTTTTATCTTCAGTTCCCAGCTTACCTTTATCACGCGTTTTTGCGCCTCGTTTTCATATACGTCTACCAAATAACGATCATAACGAACTCACGCAAATATATGTACAAACCCTTACGGCCAGCTTCTGATGTGCCTGAAAACTGTTTTAGAGCAAATTAAAACGCTCATGTTTTCTCACATTAAATTTGCGCGCTTTGAGATATCGGTGAAGGCATTTTCCCTGCGAACGTAGTTTGTTTCCTCTACTTAACTCCCTCAATATATATATATATATATATATATATATATATATCTGAGAGACCTTTTAAACGATAGGTGTTTCGTATTAAAGACTACTTAAAGGATAGGTTATTTCTGTTAGGAAATTAGGCTAGATACACTTGAGCGCTCGACATGCACGGCTTAGGCTTGCAAAATATCCTCTCAGTTCTCGGTTCGTTATTCACAGTGACAGCGTAAACGACGACGAAAAATCGAGAACTACGGATTAAGGACCGCTTTCTTTGGTGGAACTGAGCTTTCTTTTCCGTCCGTGGTTTTTGTCCTCCAATGCAAACCTTATGATAAGCACGTTGTATGTCTCGGCTCCAATTGGTTATCTCGGTTATCTTATTAAAAGAGACAAGAAACAGGCATACGAATATAACGTGCGCGAATCTAAAAGCTGAAATCAAATGTTCAACAAACCGCCAATCCGAGTATTCGGTCGGCCCATATACAGTCAACGTATGATATGATCCGAATCTGATTGATTGCCTATCCCGATTCGCGCTCGCCTGTATCGATTTGTTTCGCTCTTTGAACATTGGGTGCCGGCAACTTGGCACCGGCAACAGCCCACCTTTATGCAGTATGTCTATGTCATCTGAATGCACGGCCCGGAGTGGGAGCATATCTTCTACCCACCTAGCCACGAGGGTAATCCACCTATGAATGTCGTAGTAGCTATAATATGTCGTTGTAGTAGCGTCTTCATTATGAACGTCGACGACGGCGACGACAACAATAATAATAACAACAACAACCACAACATCGACAGTAGCAGCAGCAGCAGCCATATCGCCATCATCATGGTGACAGACACTATGAGCGTCTACCTGCACAGTGCCGATGACTTGCCCCGAGGTACGGTCAGCGCCTTCTCGATAGTGAAGCGAGGTATGGGGCGACGTATTGGCTGCTGGCCTTCGGCCTCGAACCACCACCACCATCCATCGACTGGTTCTGATCATAGCGTGTCTGGTTCTGATCATAGTGGTCGGGCTCGCCGTGGTAGTGGTGATGGGTGGTGGTGGTGGTGGTGATGATGGTGGTGGTGGTGATGATAATGATGATGATAACGACGCTGGTCGATACTGGCGTGCGTTGTGCCGCACAGCTAAACATAGCCTCTAAGCCCTTTCTCATCTCGTCTCTCTTCGTGCCATAATTCTTCCTCTCTCTTCCAGCTCACACCCTTCCGCCCATATCTCTCTCTCTCTCTTCCTAGCGCACTCACTCCCTTCTTCTCCCCACGCGTCTCTTCCGTGGCATTCTTTGCGTTCCTCTCTCTCCTCTCTAGCCTGCTTTTTATTATGCAATGATGAAACCATTACGAGACGGCTGCTATTCCACTACGACTACTAAAATGAAAAGCATTTGTGTAGGGGAGGTTGTTTTTAATTCTTGCGACTATCTTGCGTCGTCCTCTACGGGCTTGGAATCGCCGTAAAGGGAATCGCTATACTAACATGAAGCCCCGAGGGTCGAATATAGGGTTGGTTTGCCGAACGGCCGCTGTGGCAGCCACCACGCTGGACGCTGACCTAACAGCGGTGTAGTTTATTATTTATGCTCAAAGAGAATTCGATCAACAACAGCGATCGAACCGGCGACGGCCCGGTAAATGGCAATAACCGTGACCAGCCCGTTAGCCTAGACTCGGCGTCCCACGCCGGCAGAGTACTACTGCTACCACTGCAAAAAACTACTACTATTATAGTACGTTGTTTTGTTCGAAGAGTAACTGGCAAATACGGGTCGCGCACACAGACAAGCACACGCTGCAGGAAACCTGTCTGCAACTGTGGGAAGGTTGCGTACTACGGCAGTGTAGGACTTCAACCTAAATAATATTAGTCGTTTCCCATTCCCCCACATAGGCCCAGAAATGCCTACGCAAATACTTCAAACAATCGGAGGGTGAGTGTCGAATCCGAGCTTGCTTCTTTCGCAGATACGTGGGGGAGATGCACGGTGCGGCGATTATTGGCTATGGGAAAACAATTATTGTCGAACTTCTCTTCTCACTACGAAAACAGAGGCTTGTACAATAATTTGCACATGCTGCGTAGGTTCCTCTTCACCGCGCGTGTTCGTTGTTGCGCTTGTTAAACACGCCTCGGAGGCGCATTGCTCCGCTCGGTCTGGATCGTATATCAGAATCGTATGTTTTGAGGTGCCCTCAAGTCCATCACCGCAGTGGACGCACGGGAGTGGCTGGGAGCCTGAACAGGTAGAGCTGGAAGTCCCCGAGACCCGTCAGGGTGCGGTTAGGTTCTCGCCCGGGTTGCGATTAAGTCAGCCTTTGATGTTTGGTCTAAGTTTGCGGGGCTGGCGCGTTGAGCACTTTTTTTCAGGCCACCCCATTCCTCCTATGATAGGGCGCTGCGACGCTGCCGCTCGTCTTCCTTTAGCCGTGCGCGTTTTCTTCCCGCAGGCGGCGGGGCTCGTCCGCCTTCAAATCCCAATCTGTTCCGGCAATTAGATCGGACTCTGGGACATGAACCCCCAGTTGTTGTTTCTCTCAGCTGGACGGTATGGAGATCAAAGGCATGTTGTTCCAATAGAATTGTGCACTTGACACATATCATGTGAAAAATCGTCGCATTATTTAACGAGGTATTCTCTGACCACGTAATATTCAAGTTGGCCGCCTAAAGATCATGGTATCATAGAGAATTGTCATTACAAATGGCATTAGTGCATAGTCGAAAATGAATCGAATCGGCCAGATATTTCAGTCAGCGTCCTTGGACCGGAGGGAGAGTAGTTCGGGAATTTATATTAGTTTGCGCCTGTCTTGTTGTTTTGGCAGTTGTTGTTGTTGCCGCTGCTATTGCTACTGTTGTTGCCTGCTGGTTCTGCTGTTATTGTTGCTGTTGTTTCGTGCTAGGTGTTGTTGTTGCAGTTGTTGCAAATTGAAAGTGTAAAGTGTGCCGTCGGGTCTCTCCCGTGGCTACTTTCGTAGCTGGAAAGTAATCCCCTGCCGTCAAAGGAAGGAAAAACAGCCAGACGGGGCGTGAGTGTGTGCTGTTACAGCTGCTGCTGCTGCTGTCTGGACGTGCCGGCACACACACGGCTCCTCCGCCGCGCTGCCAATGCGGGTGGACGACAGTCAAATCTTATCTCTTGTGGTTACCAGCTGCAAGCCGAACGTGTCGCCAAACGAACGCAGGGAACTCCCATCAATTTTCCTTACGCCGTGGCGTATGCTCCTACAGTGCAGCCGACCACAGCTGGCCGCTGGCCGGTAGATACCAGTAATGGATGTGTTAGTGGCCTTTCATACACACAGGCACGCATAGACCCCTCAACATTCATGGAACAGCATCAATTTAGAGCAGCTAGTTAACCTTAACCGTTGTTGTTGTTGTTGCTGTCTATCACGGAACCACCAGCGATGGCACGGTCTTGGCATAACAACTCAATAACAGCCAGAGTGGGTGGCTTATCAACAAGAGAGATCTGTTGACGACGAGCAATTGTCTCATCAGCTATGGACTTGGTTACATGTTGTGCTGTGTGTGTGGGGGGGGGGGGGAGGGGATACCTGTCGGACATAGGTGATGGGGCCATTGTACAAATCAGTGCACTTCTAGTTAAACTCGTTGGAAGCCATTCAAGTCGGGCTATATTGGTCTGTAGACTAGGTTCGGTGTGCCATAATCGATAATGCCACGACGCTCAAGCTGGGGAGCGATTTTTGTTTGCTAACCAGACTGCGACGTGTTAGACGTGTTGGATTTTCCAACAAAGGCGAAAAGCGAGCGAAGACGATTGTTGCATGACATTTTCGAGACGTCGCCGGCATGCGATTTTCATATTATTCGGCCATTACGAAACGCAAGCAAATATGTTTCGTCTTGCCGCTACAGATTCTGGCAGTCTAGAATCAAGAATAAAGCGACTTGCTGGACTCGACACGACTCGATACGTCGTCAAGCGTAGGGGTGCCGCGCTTAAATAGCTAGACGCTAGTTTGTCACCGCAGACCGAAAAGAGAGTAAGAATTAGAACTGATGCCGATTGTGTGATGATTTGTCAACGTTTTCGCCTGTTTTTTTTGTCTTTCAAAGCGGCCACCTTCAAAGCTTGAAGAATCCACGCCGCAGAATGTCTTTATACATGCGTATATCTTTTTTTCGAAATTTCGCATGCCCGCATACATCTCTCGGAGTCACTATCTCCATGTCACTGTTACTTTCCGACATGCTATGTTATTCACTTAATGCTGCATATCATTCTGTGTGCAGCATCGTTTTCCAACTTTGACGTTGCATCTGTTTGAAATGCAGCAATATATAAATATATATATATATATATATATATATATATATATATATATATATATATATATATACATATAAGTATGTATATAAATATATATATATATACATATATGTATGTATATATATATACGCCTCGTCCACTTTGTCTGCGTGTTGCTGCAACCTATCCACTGCCTGATCGGGTGTTGATTGGTGGTGGCGTGGCTCATCATCATCATCATCATCATGTCGACGTCCACAAAGCGCGCGCGTCGCATTTTCAGCGTGGCCGGTGAGCGAGACGCTCACGAACTGCCTGCTGTCTATCAGTGTGCTTGAGTGTGGCAGTGAGCTAAGAGCTGAGCCGGTCGGTCGACGCCGGCTGGCCGCTTCACTCTATCCTTATCCAGACAGAGAGACACGGACAGGCCAATAGACAGACCCATAGACAGACAGACATACCGACAGGCAGACAGTATTAGCAGCCGCCCAAGTCGCAGACGATCGACAAACGTAGCGGTAGAAGCAATGATAATACGGGCGGCCATAGTAGCGGTAGTAACTTGTAGTGTTCTTACCACCACCACGACTACCAGCTGCAGCTGCAGCAGCAGCAGCAGCAGCAAGAGCAAGTCAAACGAAAAATGCAGCAGGAGCGCACTCGTATGCTGTTGTTGCTGCTGCTGCTGCTGCTGCTGTTGTTGTCCACAGTCTCCACCGTATAGACGTGCGCCTCAAACCAACATCAAGCAGAATCGAACGGTGCGCCTTCTGGCGGCATGTGCCGCAGACGGCTCGGCGGCAAGGACGGCGACAACAATAACAACAACAACAACAATGATGACGACAACAACAACAATGACAACAACAACGATGACGTTAAAAACTACGACCACACAACAACAACTACGACCGCAACAACAAGAACAACAACTAAGACCACGACAACAACAAAAACAACAACCACGACAACGATGAAACCGAAACCCACATACATGCCACACTCCACCCATGGCCCCGGGGGTAAGGGACGGGTACTGGGGCAGACGGGGGGGGGTGGTGGGGGGAACTGCGCGCTAGAGGATTTGTTCGATAGACGGGTGGACGGATGCTTTGCGGTGACGTCGGCGGCGATGTGATGCTGAAACTGCCGCACTATGGGCAGTACAACCACCACCACACCAGCATCAGCAGCAGCAGCACACGACGGCAGCTTGTCTTTCGTTCGACATTTGAGACTAAGAACGAGCTAAATAAAGTTGTCGGCGTCGTCGTCGTTGTGGTTGTTGTTGCGATTGTTGTTGTGGTTGTCGTTGTGCTTGCTGTTGCGATTTGTCGTTGTTGTTGTTGTTGTTGCGATTGTTGTTGTTGTCGTCGTCGTCGTCCTCTTCTTACTCCTTGTTGGCCATGATAAGCCCCGTTGCGCTCTGCCAAGCGACCGACCGACCGAACTAGAGAGAAAGCGGCGTTCGCAGTCGCCGTTCCGCTGGTCGCCAGGTCGCGCGGTCGTGTCTAATTTGAAAATGAGCAGCGCCAAGTGTAATATGTGCGGCTGGCAATCGCTCGTATTGGCAGACAAGGGGGAATAGAGACCCAGACCGAGAGAGAGAGAGAGATAAAGTTACAGAGAGAGAGAGAAAGAGAGGGAAATTGGCAAAGAGATTGCCAGAAAGCGAGACAAAAGTGGCAAAAAAAAGAGAAAGAAGGAGAGAAAGTAAATACAGCGAAAGTGGACGGACGCACGAAAGAAAGAGACATGTCTAGACTACTAGCGCGTAAACGCTTGAAACGGGTGGAAGGAAGCCAATGGCTGCAAAATCTCGCCGCCGGGTTGCCGCTGCTGCTGATGCTGCCGGGAAAGCCGTGCGCGGAGATGATGGCTATGCTATGAGGCTCTCGTGGCGCGTGGGTGTATACTGTGTCGAGCCCGGTGGTGGCATGGTGGCGTGCATTCGCGTGCACTAACCTCGCAACCGGAGGTGCTGCACGGGTTCGAGCCCCACCGTTGCACATTGCTGTATTTATGGGGTTTTCCGTCTACAACAAAGCAATGCGAAAGCAGTCCCGTGGACGTGTCAAGCCCGGTGGCGTGGGGGCTTAAATCTGCGCCTCGCGACCGGAGGAGACACATAGGTGCGCGTGTTCGAGCCCCACCGTTACACATTTGTATTTATGGGGGGTCCGTCTATGAAGAAATATGAAAAACAGTTTCGTGGACGTTAAATCTTAGCTGAGGGTCAGTCCGAAAACTTTACTTTAGTCCCGTGGACGTTAAATGCTGGTTGAGGTTCAGCCCGAAAATGTTTTTTAACGGTTTATTCGGTAGCACCAACCGTGTGCGTATATGTCTCTCAGCGCCGTAGCATTACTGTTATCCAGACACGTTTTGTTTCTTCTTCTGCCTCTGCTTCTGCTATATATTGAGTAATAAGTAGGCAGTATATTAGACCGACGTATAATTGACTCTCATATGATCATATGGCGTATGAAGCGGTCGTTTGACTATCATATGTTTGTGTGTGTATAAAAAAATACGAAAATCAGAAAGGCAATTTGTCCCGTTCTTCTCCCGTCTGCATCGTTTGGGGTTTGTCGTGCGCGTTTGCGAAAATATATCTTTTCTGTCTTGGCAGCATACAACAACAAGAAGGCAAACAATGGGTGTGCGCTTACATACATACACTACTTCATCAGTGCATCGTCATCGGTGCATTTGATCCGTCCTCGAGCTAAACGAGTTGAGTAAGGAGTGCAGTCAGTCAGGCAAATACTGTACGGGGTGGGGTCTTTGCCGTTTGCTCACCGTATGATGCGACACAATCTAAGAGATGTCGAAGGGCTCGGATCGAAACAACTAAGAGGCCGAGATGAGGTTTCAATTGCGTCAATCCGCTGGGAGAGCGGGTAACATTAAAGCGATTCAGGTTTCACCACGTAAGAGTCTAATGAAATCTCCGGCAAACGCTAGAGGAGGGGGAAAGCACGCACCTCTCTCGTTTCCTCGTTGCAGCTAGCCAGTGAAAAGATTGCTAAACATAAACGCGCACACAACACTCGGATAGTTTATCGTGTTAGTGATGATAATGATCATCATCATGCGAATAAAGAAAAATAGTGATAATAATAATAATAATAATAATAATAATAATAATAATAATAATAATAATAATAATAATAATAATAATAATAATCAAACGGCAAGTTTACGGAAAGTACATCTAATAATATAATGATTATTGCTATAGTTATGGTTCTTATAACGGCATATAGTCTAGTCATATTGACCTTTGCGATTAATGTTACAGTTCATATCGATCGTATGGGGGCGTCCCTCGAAATTTTAGTTTCGCCGCCGAATATGTTTGTTTCGTCAAATAACTTCCCTATCTCTCTCCTTCGAGCGCGCGCTTTCTGGCTCACTGTTTCTTTTGTAAATTGAGGAAACCTCTGGCTTTGGCTTGACCTTTATGGGGAAATGTGTTTCTTTTATTCGTTCGACATTTACTCGTTGGCGGCTCGTTGATTTTCGATTATGAATGAACGTCGTGTAGAGCTTTTCTTTCCTTTCGGGTGTACTCCGTTCGATAGGAGCACCAGTGTGAAGGCGGTTGTTGTCATCAATGTCGTACGAACAGAAAGGAATCATGAAAACTCGTAGGCTATTGAGTACTTACACAATACACTTAAAATTAAGTACTTACAAAATGCTTTAAATACAGCATCTGTACTACGTAGTTTGCCCAATAGAGACACGCGTATGTCGTCGTATACTATCAATGGTGGCAATACGCCGCAATTGTATTAATAATTGTCAAGGGCGGGTGTCAAGAATCATTTTCGCGTTCCTACGCTGAGCTTCCAAGGCGATGGGCTGCCCCATAAATGCTAAGGATTCTGTTGTTTTCCGATTGTCGGATTACGTTATGGCCAGACCCCAGGAGTGTGGGCCTCCCGTCTCAATATTGAACGCACAGGTAATGTGCTCGTTTTCCAAGACTTTGCAATGGCAAGTCCTGTCTTTCTCATTTTTTTTAATACTGCGCTGTCTAGTATAAGAGAGACCGCCGTATAGCTCGCTGCATATATTCCGAATCGTCTCCTTCCAGATCAGCGCTTTCCCCATGACCCAGGAGGTCAGAGCCATGCCATCTGGTCTGAGGTTTTCATCCTCACACTGATGTGCCGGCTCGAAGGTTTTCATCCTCACCCTGATGTGTCCACATGACTAAAGGCTCTAATGAGCAAATCATTCACGGCGTTGTGGCATGCCTTTTCTATGGGTGCCGCATCTTTGCAGCTCAGCTAATGGTGATCCCTTGCAAGAACTTTGTTCGTGCTACAAAAGCATGGGTGAGCGGCGAAAACACTAAGATCTAGATGGAGGTTGCAAGTCGGTCGTTCAGACAAAGGCCGCTCTTCGGTCTTGATATTTGGGCAAACGGACTGAGTTCGTCAGGTTTGCGGCTGCATGTTATATACTATACTCGGAGTTTCCGAGGCTGGATTTGCCTTGCGCTAGGGAAATGTTGTCCTACGTTGATTGCTTGCCTCGATCTTCCTCTTCTGGGCCTGAGTCACCGAAGGTGAGCTGTCACTCTGGAAACGGCTTCGTCTTGATCAGCTACTGTCTGAGGAGAGCTCGAACTTTATACGCCGGCATGCGAACGTTGGCGAAAATAATTAAGGTAGAGCATGGCTGGACGGGCGTCTGAGCCCGAGACCACCAACGCTGACCGACAGCTGAAGTTAGGAGCGCACGATCGTATCGACCGAAATGTCCAGAACACATCCGCACGTCGAAATAGAACCGAATCAAGCTGTTAGGAGTTCTTTTTTTTAGTGGGGGAAAATGCTTTTACGCACCGTATCCGTCAATGTTGTTGACGGATAGTGTGGGACTCGACTCGGGCGGAGAGTATGTGACTTAATCCATTGCCGACGTGTAATAAATGCCCACTAAAAACCACCTCCTCCAGCTCCTCCTAGTTCGGAATTATATAACAGTACCTCGAGAAGCTGTCGGAGGTCTACGAGTATCTTGAAGGCTAGACTTGTTCTTCGAAAAAACATGGCCTTTTGCACACCAAGCAAATGGCGTAGCAAGAAGAAAACCGCCTGGGCGCTAACCAGAGACAGATGAGCGCGCTCTCGCAAGGGACGAGACGAGGCGAGACATCGGCGAGATACGGCTAGCGAGGCTGGGAGGTGCTCCCTGGGAGAGGACAGCGGCGCCGAGGTGCTAATATTAACAGTAATAACCGAAAACATATCAAAGGACAATCGACGAGGGAGAAGACATAACACAATCCACAGAGTAGCGGCAAAAGCACAGAGCAGCTTTTCTGAAAGAGGCGTTGGAAGCACAGCATGCTGTCTTTCTTGGGAGATCATTCCAGTGGGAGCGGATAGAATGACAGGGACCATTCTCTAGGAAGTTACGCTCCGTATATATTGGAAGTGATCTTGGTGACCTTTCATGACGTAGGTGATGAGTTAGCGAGTGACGGTAGTAGGACAGCTGGAACATGTCATTCAGGGCTGAGCAAGACCACGTAACAGTTTAACTATGAAAACTGCCGCTATAAAGCAGATGTGCTGTTTGATGTGACATTTAAACAGCCATGTGTTACCAGGAGACTGCTAATGGAGATTTACGTTGTTGATGACAAAAAGTTACGTGGGAGGCTTCATTCTGTAACGTCTGTACGCTGATGACGTTGGGTTACGTTCCACCCCAGATGATTTTGCTGCAATAGCATAGGTAATGCTCAACCAGGCTCTTGTGTACCATGACGAGACGTCGAAGCGGAGCTCTAAAGCTTGCGCCAACTGGCGGGACATATTCACGTTAAAACAGTTCGGCGTAAGCGAGCGGAGTTGCAAGGTCTGCAGGTCTCAGTGACTTCCCGTCTCGTGAAGTGACAGGCATCGGGGAAGGCGCTGATATCTCACCTGAAGCAAGCAAGCAAACGAATATGTTCGTCAAAAAGTTTCACAAAGTATTGACTATAATTAGCAAAATTGAGAGAGTTGGCAATATTTGCCTTCCGAATAAGGACAAAGAGCGTGCAGTCATAGCCGGCTAAACGCACGTCAGAAATAATGATTGCTATGACAAGCAACGCCGCTAAGGAAAACAATTTAAGTGTAGATATATACACTACAGAGAGAGAGAGAGAGATAAGGGCCCATAATTGATCTCCGAGGTATAGTTTAAAGGTGAATGGTTGAGTTCCAGTTTTATGTTAAATGGTTCAGAGGTTGACGAGGTACCCGGATTGCCTGGATAACTCGAGCACTCCAAAACGAGCGGAACTAGTAGCGGGCGGGCTCATCCTGTCCAATGACTTAAAGTGTGGCTAAAAGAAGATCATGACCAACGCATTCGAACGCCTTGCTGATATCCGGCGAGACACGCGTTATTATGTTGGTATATAAAGGCATTAGTTGTCTCGGCGTCTACCGGCCGGCCCTGAAGCCAAGCTGGCGCGGAGACAAACAATTAATGGCGTCTACATGGACACAGAGCCGTCTACAAAACATAGCGAGGAACAGGGTAAGACTATAATAATTGGCCTATATCCGTCTGACTGTTGACGTGAGCCGTTCCCCTCAACAACATTCGCTGTTAGAGCAACAAAACTCGCATCCTTTAAGATAAAAGGAAAATTTAAATATAATTTTAAGCAAATCTCTGAAGAGCGCTGGAAGAAATCTATTTAAGATGAAAGCTGTCGGGGATCAGAATCGGAAGGTACTCCCGGATGTCGCAGTTGGGAGAAAGAAGCGAGAAGACAGTTTGTTCTTCGGTGGACAAGAACCACTCAGCAAGTGGTGGACGCATATATATATATATATATATATATATAAAGGCACATTGCTCTTTTAAACTCTTGCGATTTTTTTATGAACATACTAATGTATTCTAGGCTCTATTGGAGTCCGATTGACCGGTTGGCAGCCGTAAATAGACAAAACGTAGTCATGTGTATTGTTGGTCTTAAACCCCCGATATCCGTTATCTTCACCTCTCACCATCCTGGTCGATTTTGACAGCCGTAACGCAGACAACCATCTATCCGTTGCCGCCTAGCTTTCTCAAGGCCGATCTTCCGTGGCATGCCTTGCCTTACATTGAGTTAGTGTGTTCCCTTCCGCCCTGTGAGAATAGAGCCTCAGTTTTCTGGGGTGCCAGCTCAAGGTGGAGGGCCGTCACCTAGGCGGATGCCGGATCAAGCGACGCTAGTCTTTTCCTTAAGGGTTCACTCATTACGCGCGGTCGCCAGAAGCGCCAAGTCATGTGCGGAAGCCAAGGACATCTCTAGGACCTCGCCGTAGACTCTGTTCAAGAGTCGGGGTCCCAGAACCAAGTTTCGGGAAACGCTAACCATGGTAGTATGGTCGGGCCCAAGGCCTCCATCGTTCAAGTGTGAGTGCTACTGCCGTATATGCCTCTATTCCTTTGGTGAGCACAGAGCGGCCCTACCTCTTTGTGTTCTATTATCTTTCCCTATGTGACCTGTCGAAGTTGAGAGGGGCTTGGCCGTTCTGGTTCAGGCGGGTTTTTAGTGACATAAGTTTAAAACGACAGAGAAAGATAAAGAAAGGGGCGAGATAGAGATATATAGACAGAGAGAGACAGAGAGAGAGAAAGATAGATAAAGGAAAGGAGGCAAGAAGAAATAGAGCAAGGAGCAGCCCAAGATGATCGCATACTCTAAGTAGTAGACACGTTTCCCCTAGCACACGCCCGCGGCTTGGCAATATTGAGTCCTTGGCTGACCGTTGACGGCAAGCAGCATCAACCGACCCGGCTCGTTTTGAGCCTGCAATTGTTGATGTGGCCAGAGCTTGCAGCAACGGCAGCAGCAGCAGTACTCTGAAAAGATCGTTAGACGAGCCAAAGTCTCTTCAGCAAAGGCCAAACCCGCCACGCGAGTAAGAAGATTTGCGCGGTGGCGGCTTGTACACGTGCGACCGTATATATATATATATATATATATATATATATATATATATATGGAAAATAAGTAGTCCTACTTTATATATATATATATATATATATATATAGTTGAACCCATTATGCATGTCAGTACACTATTGTTTTAAACCTTTCACTTTCGCATAATAGCAATCTTGATCACTTTCATGTTGTGTCGTGCGTCTGAATGTGTGTATGTGTGTGTGTTGTTTATTGGCGTGGTTGCTTCAGTTAATTAGGCGCGCGTAATTGTTGCCCGAAATAATTCGGGCGAGTGTCATTAGCATTCTCATCAATCTTTACATTGCTCCCCATTACGTTTCCCCTTTCGCTTTCCTTCTCCTTTTCGCTTTTCTCTTTCGTTCTGTCTTTATTTCCTTGTCTGTGCGTGTCTATCTGTGTGCCTGCCCCTTGCATGCGCTCCAAGGGTGTGCTAGCATCACTTGTTCTACTTTGAAAGGTTTGCTCCAACCGACAGATGGCTGGCAACATCCACAGCAACAACAACTACAACAAAAACAGCAACAACCACAACAACAACAACAACAGCAACAGCAGCACCATCAATAACAATATCTAGTAATAGCAGACCCAACAAGGACTGTTATAACGGCAACGGTAGTAAACGCAGCATCATCAGCAGCAGTTACATCTACGCTCGTCTGTGATCGGTCTGCTCTCTGGTATGGTCAGCAGATGGTGCAGGTAAATTCTTGTACATACGTTTACTAGGCACTCTGACGGCGCGTTACACGGACACGGCAACGGCGGAGAGAATGTCAAGAACGTTGATTGCGTTGTTTGCTTTTTTTTGTTGTGGTTGTTATTGTTGCTGTTATTGTTGTTGCTGCTGTTGTTGTTGCTGCTGTTGTTGTTGTTGTTGTAGACGTTACTGACGTTGTTGCTATGACTAACATCGTGCTTGACTTGGTCAACGCAGGCCGCCATGCCGGCTTAGACTGGAGCAAAGTCGACGCGATTTTAGTCGACCGGCAGATGCTACCGAATGTGATGGCGGTGTCGCCCGTCCCTGCAGCACCAACCGCGGAATTGGCAATCGCCAGTGTTGTCGCTGTTTTTGCTGTTGATATGACTGTTGCTGCTGCTGCTGTTGTTGTTGCTGTCAGCAGCGCCACCGGTGGCAGCATTTGGCGGCCTTCCACAGATGGCCCACCACATGGTTACGCAAAAGTTTGTTTGCAAACAGATAGAAGGACAGCGGCGATGGCAATGATGATACTGATAATAATAATAATGAATTGCTACGGCAAAGAACGGCAGCAGCAACAACAACAACAACAACAACAACAACAATAAGCATTCTGTTTTTTAGAGGAGTAACTGGAAAATCTGCGCAAATACTTCAAACAATCGAGGGAGTGGGGAAGAGAGTCTTCTAATGGCTAGCATCTCTCCCGGAGACCTGGTGGTAGTAGTGGGGGGGGGGCATGATGCGACCACGGTTTGCCAGGGTGGATCGATATGGTCGTGAGTATGACTCTAAAAAGTTTTGTCGCTTCTTGCTACTGGCACTACGCACAGACTCGTGCATTGAATCGGACTCCCCAGCGTAGGTGCTTCCGCCCCCCCCCCCCTGAAAACGTCGCGGCGGAAACGCGCTGCTGTTTCGCCCATGCTGGACATATCAGAATCGTGTGTTCTGGGGTTCTGTCCGCAGTGGACACATGCGGGCCTAAAATTCTTTGACGACCCTGAACAGGTAACACTGGAAGTCCCCGAGATCCGTGAGGACCTATGTAGTGTCGGTTGCTTGCGGAGACCTACTGGCGCCGAGAGCACCCTCCTCCAGGCCGTTCCATTCCTCCTGCCTGGGGGGTGATGTCACACT
>QVRM01007054.1:0-18025 GCA_003439945.1 Dermanyssus gallinae | reverse complement strand
TGATGATGACGACAACAATGGCGACAGGAGCAAATATCAGCTTCAACACATGACAATAGCCGCCACGACAACACAACAACAACAGCAAGGGCGCTACAACAATACAAAAACCACAACAATAACAACACATAATGACTACAATGCAACAAAGCAATAGCGTCAGTACCAACACGCATCATCATCATCATAATAATAATACTAATAATAATGATAATCATAATCATTAACATAAAACGATCAGCCGCGGAGACAACAACAACAGCAACAGCAGAAAGCAAGAGGTGTTTGCTAGGCTATTTTCAAGTGTATAGAGTCTTTATATCTCATGCAAGCTTCACCTGTATGACCCTTAACAAAGAATCATGAAGTCTAGAAGAAACCGAAGCTAGACGTACCACATGCATTATGTCAGGACGCCCCTTACGACAATTTGAGACCATTGTCTCACCTGACGAAACTGCCTTGCTTTGACTTATCGCACCAATTGAGCCAATCAACAAGTTAAGCCTGTCGAGAGCTTGCTTCCTGGACGGACTGCGACCGAGCTGTTTCCAACTTCAGAGAGTCGCATCTGCCGCAGCATAGCGAACATGACTGCATTGTGCAAAGTGAATCGTCTTTCGTATTTGCTTTTCAGAAAATAGTGTAAAATTGTGTTCATGAATATTCTTTCTCGAAATTGGTGAGGGCCTCCCCAAAGTGTGCTCAACTCCTAAAGTACTACTAGTAAAGACTTTTAAGCCATATATATATATATATATATATATATACTTCTTTATAAAACTATTATATAGATGGAACGAGAAAGAAACCTTCATCTGGAAGCAAAACAGGAAGCAAGCTATTGCTATTTGAATTCGTATACAATGTTATTAGCGTTCTCATGTAAGCTACATTATCAAACGTGCTGTTCAGGTAACTATCTGTTTCGCAATCGCTGCATAAAGAGACAAAGTGATGGAAGCGACAGACTTTAGCAGACTTTATAGAGTTTGGCGGGGGAAGCGGGAAGGGGTGGGGGAGGGCGGATAACGAGGGGGGAAACTAGGCGGCGGAGAGGGACCGTTTTGTGATGGCCCAATGAGCTTCAGTAACTTCAGCCGATAAAGTCATTTTGTATGAAATTGCTACGCAACCACTCCGTGACAAAAGACGACAACAACAACCACGGTCACGATTATTCTGCTCATCGAAGCGTTGGCGTCCTTGAAAGAGCAGACAAAAAGAGCCAGAACAACGCCCACGTCACGCAGACGTATACAAACAAAAACAAATAAACGCAGCAAAACGCCTATGAAAACCTGAGTAAGAGTACCGACCAGTATTATTGTCTTGAAAAACAAAGAAGTAGACATCTTGTACGAGCTTGCATATATACATACAACGACATATACTTAGGCACATATTTCCCATTTACATAGCTATCCTTAGATGCCTACGTCTTAGCAAAGATGCTCTACGAAAAAGGCTTCACGCCGTCGTGCGTTTCAATGTTATTATGATACAGCCTTTTTTTGTTGCAATTTTCGCAATTGTCCCTGTTCCTCGTCATGTCTTAGGATGCTCGTGTGTGTAACATCTTAAAAATGATTACAACTTAATTGCTTGATAGCAATCAAGTAGATAGTAATCGTCGTGTGACTAGAACTCGGCTGAACGAGTTTAACTCGGTGTCTGACGCGACGTAAGAAATACGTTATGTGCGGGCCGCATTTAAGAGCGTTAACCGTTTCTTATTGGCTGAAATCGACGAAGTCGTCTGTCGGACATGTCTAGCATACAATATTGCAGGTAGTTGTGTAGGTTAGTCTAGGTAAAATAGTGTTGATGGTGTAGGTTACCAGTAGCAAACACGATTCGAATTCAAACAACAGACTCCTAGTTTGTACCATTTGCGCAGTACGTACGGATCAATTTGAGTCTCACGAGTTCCGCCCGAGTAGCAAGGCATCGCCACCCCGTCGTCTGCCCTTCTGCTCTCCCGAGAAATAGTTTACCCAACACTTCGCGTTGTTTCATTCCTTATAAAAATAATCGAAAGCGGAAAACTACTTACTGGTGATTGTTGTTATTTTGCCGCTGTAGCTTGTAGTACAGTGTTGTAAAAGAAATTGGTGGCACCAGTAATCTTCATATCATCGAAACTCCAGCTAATTCATCGGCCCTTAAATTCTCGTATTTGTTCTGTCGCGTATACTACTCCATGCTACTGCTGCCGCTGCTGCTGCTGCTGCTGCTAATCCTCACAACATGGTGAAGAACAGTTGTTCTGTGGAACTGAGAATGGTGAAGATAATATATGGTGATGATGCTACTGCAGCTGGTCATTTCTGGCTCAGTCCGACGAGTGGTCCTTCCATATTGGCCCATATTGGCCCCGTTGCTGTTGTTGCTGCCGTTGTTGCCGTGAAACGGCGACGCTGAAGTCGGACAACTCGCTCGCGTCAGAACAGACGGCTTCAGGCGAGCGCCTGACGTGCCGCAGGCTCTGTAGTTGCAGCGACAAAGGCCTGATCAATTGGATGAAGCTAGCTGGCTGGCTGACTCACTGACTGATGACTGACTGGTGATGGTGTGTTGCTGCTCAACAATGCGCACCGTACCCCCGATGGCTTGGCCAGTCCCAAGCAACGACCAATAGTGTAACATCGTCTGTCTGGTCGATTGGCCAGGAGGCCCACCGTATCGATGAGTGAATGGATTCATGCATAGATGGGTTGAAGCAAGGGCGTCTGGACGGGCCCAAGCGCACTGTATTGCCCCTTTCTCTCTCTCTCTCCCTCCTCTCTCTCTCTCTCTCTCCTCTCTCTCTCTATATATATATATATATATATATATATATATATCTACCTTTCTCTCTCTTTGTTTTCTCTCTCTCTCTCGTCTCCCATTTTCCCTTTTAACCTCGTCCTTATATCCCTTATTCAACTTCTTTCCGCCCATGTTTGCTCTGCCTCCCTGCCTGACTGTCTGTCTGTCTATCTGCCTAAATCACTCAATTTCCGTCGTTCTTGCTTGTTAGCTGGGTTGCTCGGTTGTTCGGTTGTACAGCGTTATTGGTTGGGTGGTCGGACGTCGGTGCTCGGTCGGTTACTCCGTTCGGCAGGCAGAAACACCCCGACCACCGAACATATAGGCGGCCGCGACGGACAGAGAGAGCATTGAACATTCGCTGCTCGAGCCAGCTAGCCAGCCAGTCAGTCAGCCATTTAGCTGTTACTCAGCCAATTGGATGAACACGCTCGATGTGTTGTGGATCGGCGAGACCACTGACACACCACATGGTAACAAATGGCGACAACGGTGATGACGATGACGACAACAACAACAACGACAACACAAACAAAAGCAACAGAAACAACAATGACAACAACAAAAACAACAACAGCAGTAGTAATGACAGCAACAAGTACAACAACAGCAGTAGTAATGACAGCAACAAGTACAACAACAGTAACAACTATGGTTGAGACAATAAAAAGGGATGAGCAACGGAGAGTAGCAGAGGCGTTTTCCCCGCTCGCACGGGACTCTAACGGGTCAGCTGCTTGAAGTCCCGGCGAGTGGCCAACGATGACGGCGGTACAGAGATGGCTACCCTGTGGCTAACATTGCCTAAGTTGTGCTTCGGGGGTTCGGTCAGTGCGGTCCGTCGAAACCCTGTCGGCTTTGTACAACTTCAGCAGTAACGACAACCCTGGTGTAACAACGGTCGGTGTCCGCAGGCGGCCGGCGACGACGACGACGACGACGACAACAACAACAACAACAACAACAACAACAACAATAACAACAAGTACAACAACAGAAATTGCAACAACGTTAGCAACAACAATGGCAGTAAGAGCAACAAACGACAGTACCGCTAGCAACAGTAGCAGCAGCAGAAGCAACAACAACAACAGCAAGAAAGAGACGGAAAAGAGCGCATTAACAACGACAGTCCACCAGACGGTTGGCCGGACGGCGCAATATGGCAACACCGTCGTAGTAGAAGTAGTAGTAGTAGCCGATACGACGTTTAACGTGGCTGTGTCGTAGTCGCTGTCCGTGCGGCACGTCCCTCCCCGCCATTGACGCTGATAACTCTATTAGTACAAGTGACCAGTCAGTTACAAGTCTCGTCCGTCATCGTTGTCATTTTTCGTCATCGTCGTCATCCCCATCATCGACGTTGTCGTCGTCGTCGTCGTCGTTTTCTTTTTCTTCTTCGTCAACAACTTCTTCACCTGGTCTTCTTCGCCTCTGCTCGAGCGAAACTCGCCAAATGACCAATGGCACGGACACCAGTACGACCACCACACCGCCACCACAACAACAGCGACAACAACAACAGCAGCAGCAGCAGCAACAACAACAATAGCAACAATAGCAACCAAAACAACAACAACAGCAACAGCCTATATATCCTGTCCAAGCAAGCGAAGTTGACCGTGGCTGCAGTGGCGACAGACAGATAGTCAGACACGCAGCAACGACAATTGTAGGTTCGCACCGGCAGCAACAACAACAACAACAACAACAGCAATAACAACTGCAGATCTAGCTCGCATCGAAGCTCGTCTTCGGACTTCGTCGCCGCCGGTAAGCGTCGTTGTCGTTGTCGATACACTCGAGGCACTCACTCGACGCGGTCAGCAATTAAACGACGGTACCGCCCCTCAGCGAACGAGGAAAGAAGACAGAAAGCCAGCAAAACACAGAGACAATAATACTATGAGACTCGAATCATCAGAGAACCATACGGACTGGACTAGTGGTCTGCGGAGTGAAAGTCTACTGGACTTCCTCGGTCATATTAAGCTAGTCATATCGTTATCATGTGTATGTATGCACACACATGTATATATATATATATATACGTCTATTTATGTACAGAGAAGGCGAAAAAAAAATGTCTTCTTCTTAGTGGACATTAGACGTATAGATGTGGACATCAAAGGAAATGACGATAAGGAGAAGTAAACATAGGAAGTACAATGATTAGCTACAACCCCGCTGCCTGCCTGGCATGTTCCAACGCCATGCTTGTGTTTGTGCCGTGTACCGTAAACGCGTCGTATATATATATATATATATATATATATATTTCAATTAAATCAATTCTACATTATAGGTTGATTATTTGCTTATGACTCATGCTCCTCTAAAGCTCAATAGATCAGAGTTATTGCGCAACATACATTTATTCTATACTGTGTACATACAAAGGGTAACCTTCAATACTTTGCACCTTTGGAATATCGCGCAGCACTAGAGAGAAATCTTTGCAATACGACTCTTGTCGGAAACGTGAGGAAGACAAACGATTGTGAAGACAATCTTATGAAATGTATATTATACTCTAGTTGAGTGGAAAAAAACTGAATTATGTAAGCTGAATTATATACTTATTAACCACATACTGTAGTGTAAACAATTGTCCCGTGGCGTGACGACGTTATTTTCGTCGTTAATTCCATGGAACGTTAATTCCAAGTTTGGTGTCGACCACCTCGACAAGGTGCCGAGCACCGCCGCGGCGTTACCAGTTGATTGACGTTACCAGAATTGATTGATTTACATATAGTAACATATAAACTCTATAAAGTTTACCCTCAGATGAAGGTAATTACATTTATGACAAATACTAGGCGGAGAAGTGTCGTTTTTTAGATGAGATGAATGGTTTACCTAAATCCACCATACAGATGCCTCTCTCTCTCTCTACATATATATATATATATATATATATATATATATATATATATATATATATATACATATATATATATATATATATATATAAATATAAATGGCGGTTGACAGCTAAAAACGGTAGCTCTACTCGGCCTACCAGTCTGTACCCCCCAGAGCCGTTAGTGGGGCTGATCGTAATATGCTGAGGGTTAGGAGGTTGTGAAACAAGTGCGTGAATAAAGTGATTCAAAACGCTCAGTGTGTTAACAGGCACGAACATGAGGAAGTCGGACTTTCCTAGCCAGATAGATTGACAGACAGACAGACAAGCTGGCCAGCAGAAGAGGGATTGGTTGACGCTGGCGAGATTGAAATGAGATTAAACTATATAGTCGCCCGGGCACACCATGCTACATGCACATGAACACACGATGCTGACCGCCGTAGCTGCTGCTACAGTCGGCGCCATTGCCGTCATTTGCTCGCTATTAGCTTTGCCGTTGTGCTAGCTAAAAGCAGCAGTAACAACAGCACCAGCAACAACAACAGCAACAACAACAACAGCAACAACAACAACAACAGCAACAACAACAGCAACAACAACAACCACAACAAGATGGCTGGCCGTAAGATGCGTTCGTTCTATCAATCAGCCACAACTTATCTGTCGTTTCATCTCTTGACGTTTTCGTTCGCTGCTCTCTGCTTCATCATCTCATCGTCTCGTCCCCAACTGTCTACGACTGTGGACGTATTCGTGTGGTCTCGTTTCTTGGTGAATAGCGCGTGACTAGCGCTACGTATGTATGTGTGTGTGTCTTCGTGTGTGCCTGTCGCTCCGTATGTGGTGTATGTAGTGCACAAGTGTGGTTGTCTGAATGCGTACCGTATACACGTACGCATAGACTATTGTTGTCTGTCTACTGTCTGCATTTCTGTCTGTCTGTCTGTCTGTGCGTCCGTCCGTCTTCGTGCGTGCGTGCGTGTGAGTGAGAGTATGAGCGTCTGTCGGTGACTCGATAGGTGGCGAATGCCTGCCTGTGTGCGGGTTGTTGTTAAGTGATTTTCATATGTCGTCTCTCCTCTGCCTGCCTGATGACTCTGGCGTCGTGGCCGAGTCGGGACGAGCCAGACCGCCGTTGTCTTCCTGTTGCTGGTGGCGATCGTGGCGGTGCGGTAGCGGTGCTGACGTGAGCAACAGTCGACTTGTCCATCCGGTGAGAACAAGAACATCGGCGACGGCGGCGGCAGCAGCAGCAGCAACAGCAACAACAACAACCATAGCAGCAGCAGCAACAACAACAAACAGCAACAATTACAACAACAGCAGCAGCAGCATTAAAAACAATAACATGGCGACAACGCTCACTACGCCAACGCTGATGAATGCAGGCCAAACAAGACATGGCGTCGTCACCTCACACAGACCTCACCTCACCATCAGCGTCTGCACCACCGCGGGCAGCACGACGGAACCAACGGCGGCAGTGAGAAGAATCCTGCCTGCCTGCCTGCATGTCTGTCTGTTTGCCAGCCACCCATTCAGCCACCCAGTCAAGCCACCTATGTGGCAAAGACGGCGACACGTCAAAAACAATTACCTCACGCAACCTACACTCTCACGCAGTTGTAAACATACAAATCGGCACACCGGCATATAGGCAAACGGTAGCGAGCGGTCCTAATCGGCAGACGCCGTCAGCACTGCCACCATGATTGTGCACGGTTGTGCACAAGTTGCCTAAAACGGCTAGTTCATATCGAAGCGTTGACAGCAAAAACGTCACTATCATCATCATCATCATCACCATCACCATCGTCGTTATCACCAGCATCATCATAATCAGTGCTAGAGCAGCCACAACACCACCACAACACCACAACAACAACAACCACCGCCACCGCCACAATAACAAGCACAACATTTGCTGCCATTACTACTAATGTTACAAATTTTGCTAAGGTTACTTAATTTTCTCTTTTTTCTCTTCTGGAGAGCAAACACCCTCATCTACCCTTTAAAAGCAATAAGGAAGCACCTGGACCATTGGATTTAGTACATTGTCTTACATTCGCAGTAGTGTGTAAATAGCGTCAGAACCCGTTGTAGGTAGTGTCACTTCTACGTGTAATCCTCACTGAAGCGCACCCCCTCCTAATGGCCTTCAGTGCGGCTAACCACCGCCAAATAGTGGCCTCGAGTCATAGTCATAGTGGTCTTACACCCCTAGCATTTTGGAGGTTGTTTTGAGCCATCAGAGGTGGTCGTTGTCTCGCTTTTGACACATGCGTTTCCGCCACTCATAAATGTCATGTGTCGCTGGCGTCTCGCTTCGGTTCTAGAAAAAGATCACTTTGGAAGATCATGTACTTTGCACATTCGTCCGCTGGTATATCGCACGTCAGGCAGTTTCGGTATGACGCTTCTGCAATTCGGCAAGAGCTCTATTTGCGGCAACCCGAAATACTAAGTAATCCGAAATACTAAGTAACCCAAACTATTAAGTGTCTATACTAGGTAATAGCCCTCCTTTTCTTGGAACAAGGGCGTAGGGGCCCATTTACTTCGGAAGTCTCTGCCTCAGCGACTTGACTGCTGGCTTGCTTCGTGTCTTGTGAGCTTTTGACCTACGTATGAGTAGAATAAACTCAGTCTTAGCTCCAGATCGCTACCAGGTATAAGGTATTTCGGGTTTTTCCATTAGAACAAAGCTCAATTCTGTCCTGGCCGCATATCACCAAGGTGTAAGGTCTTCTGGTTCTTTGCGCTATGATGCGTAACGTTCCAGAGGAGAATAGTACTAAATCTATTATATATATATATATATATATATACTTTTCGGGCCGACCCCTAGCAAAGATTTAACGTTCACGAAGCTGCTTTTCGCATTGCTTCATAGGCGGACCCCCATAAATACAAATGTGTAACGGTGAGGCTCGAACCCGCGCACCTATGTCTCTCCTCCGGTCGCGAGGCGCAGGCGAATGCACAAGAGCAAATTATGCATTCTCGAAAGTTTATTGCAGGAAAACGTCAACTGACATGTCTACCGGTAAGATGAGTTCCAATCATCATAGCAAAAGGGTTCATGACATGCTCAGTCCCAAAGTAAGTACATGTTGCGACAATTAGGTAAAATGCTGGGCACGCATGGTTACCTATTAGGCCGGTGTCTAATATGAGCCGAGATATTTTACTGCGCTTGAAAGGGCAAAGTATGCTCTTGCAAACTTAGTTGGAACTATTTTACCCAATTACTCATTACGCTCAAAATTATTTTTGAAAGAACTTATTTAGCATATTTACTATTTTCAGCGTATTAATCATAAATATACTTTTTAGTCTATAAATATAGATAACCGAGCAAGATGGCTTAGTGGCAAAGCCTTTGCCTTGCATTCGGGAGGACTGGGTTCGAGACCCAGACCGGCCACTCTTAAATTGGTTTGCATGGTTTCCAATTTAGACAAGGTAAAATGCCGGAGTGGATTAAAATTAGCCATGACATGCACAAACCGTACACGAGCAATTGCCTTACGGAAAATATTTAAAAAAAACGTTATTTTCGTGCTTTCCAGTTGTGAAGGTCTGGTCTACAAGGTGGTGCAAATTGTTATTGTTTCTACCTCCCGCGTAATAGCTGGTTAGAATGCTTTCTCGCGCATCGGTGCTCACCCGTTGCATCGCCGTACCGGCGCTGATGGGACCAAGGACCTCCAAAGATATCGACACAAACTGCAAGCATTATCTACGAGTATTTGTTATAGACCAGAGTATTTGCGTTCTTCTCAGTTCTTTAATCTACCGCCACCCAACTTGCAGTGAAGGAACGACGGCGTAAAGCTGAAGATGCTGCAGCGCAGGACACACTAGCACTCTATGCTAGATACTACTTACTAGGTGACTAAGGAGAGATCAGGTCAAGTCAGTAGGTCTCTTGTCGTTCTCTAGCTCAAGTCTTCCTGCCTTGTGAGTAACATGCAGCATCGCGTTTCTAAACCCTTCTTGTACTAACTCGTTTAGCTTTGTGTGCTTTGCGAGTCAACTCAAACTTCTGGCGCAGCTAAGTGGATGAAAATCTTCGACTTCATCTAGACTCGTCGCGCAGAGAAGTAAAAATTCGCGAATGAAGGCTACTACTATCTTTAGAGCGGCAGCCATGCGAAAATCGGTAGGGTCCAGCATGTGGCCTAACTGTAGCAATGGCAAATCTTTATGCCAGCCCCTTGTCGAACATATTGCACGTTTCATTCGGAACTGAGAGACTATCTAAGATTGCAGTGTTTTTTTTTCGGGAGTTGTGTCGGTCTTCTGATAACTGGTGTTTTCTGAGATGCTCGCAGAGTCCACTCCAATCAATACTAACCCAGTGTCTCGTTTTGCGTTATTCTTTTCCCTCGAAACCTCAGGTTGTATATTGCCATTGATTTGAGAATCTGAGCCAAAAGGTCAAACTAATTCAGAGAAACAACGTACCAGACGAAAGCCAAATTGACAGCGATTCTAATTCCGGCGCCAATGATGATGATGATGATGATGATGATTATTATTATTATTATTATTATTATTATTATTATTATTATTATTATTATTATTATTATTATTATTATTATTATTATTATTATTATTTCAGAGATGTGCACAGTTTCAGTACTTTTCCGGTCGCTAAACCTATAGCCAAAGTCGAAATGAAAACATAACTACAGTTGAAGGGAGAAAGAGCGACAACGAAAAAAAATCAGGCGAAGGCCAAGAAAGCGTACATAGCGGGAACTTACGAATGAATCATCGTGTGGTATTTCTCAATTGCCTCCATTCTGCGAGCTTCCCTCTTTCGCGCCGGTTCCATATCCATGCCGTCTATTTATCTATCTATCTATCTATGTATCTCTCTATCAGTCTAAGCAATCTATGTTCCTGTACATGAGTCTCTGCCTGCCTGTATGTCCTGTCTGTCTGTTTATCTGTCTGCGTTGCGGGATGATGAGGTGTATACTATATACGAGCGCATGTATGCGCTCTGAGCACTGAGCCACGCAGCGGGTGTGTGGCGTCCGCCAAACTTATTTAGATTTCTACATGTAAGTTAATGCTTTGTTAATGATCGCAGTTTCCTGTGCGTCCGGCCGGTGAGTGAACGCTTCGGACTGAGGAGTGGCCGAATCTGTTTTAGTAGCAGCAGCAGCGTCGTCATTGTCATCATCGTTAGCGGCCGGGTAGCAGTGGTGATGGTGGCGGCGGAGACTTGCCGGCTTCAGGACGTTAAATATGTCCTAAACGTGGTTTGAAACCGTGACCGTGGTCGTCGTTGTCAGTTAGGCAGACCCGCCTCCTTGTTTCTCTTCCATGCTGCGGTTGACGATACAACCCGCAGCAGCAGCAGCAACAGCAGCAGCAATAAGGCTAGCTTAACGTTCGCGTTCAACGTGTCGCTAGGCCCACTTTGAGAGCCTTCCGCTGGCCGGCGGAACCTTACGTTAGGCTAGAGAGGAGATACGTAATGTAAATTATGGGTTCGATGTTTGCTGCCGTTCACAGCTACATGCCGATGAGAGGGGGGACGTGAGCATAGCAATGGGGCAGCAGCAGCAGCAACCGACAAAGCAATACGGTTGACGGGAAAGACGAAAACGTTGCAGCCGCTGCAGCGACGATAATATCTTCAACAGCAGTAGCAACAACAACAACAACATCAAATATAACTATTAGAAAAAAAAACAGCAGCAACAACAACAACAACTATAACTATCAAGACGACAACCGCAATGATAGCGACGGCAATAATAAGCCTAACGCTGGCTATATAGCATAATGATTGTTACTGAGCAAATATACGACGTAGTGGCTATGAGAACTGAACGAGACCCCAGATCCTCGTCTTGTTTGGACTGTCTTGACGGAGACACTCCAAAGAAGAAGAGCCTCTAGCAAGAGCCACCAATACGCGTGACCTTAGTGCGACCTCTGATGATGATGATGATATCGTGCTGTCTAAACTTAAAACTTTAGTTGCATGCCGACCATCTGGAGTTATTACCCACGAAGCACGTGTTGAAGCCCGAGAAGAATTGATGTAACGTATATTAGAGTAAACAGCACATAGCGCTTTACTCCATAATCAAGCAAACAAGGCTACCAAGTAAGACAGGGTGCTGTGCCTGTATTTGCACAGGACATGTATATTATGAGTGCTGTTTATTTTCAATGTAATTCATTATGTGTATGTTACACGTATCCCGATAAATTAGCTAAGCCAATATGCCTAGTGGGCGCGTATTGTGGCTGTCACGTGTCCGTTTCGATGAGGTCAGGCCAACACCACCTCAGAAGTGTGCCCCGACCGAGGCAGCGTTTCCACGTTGTCCCAGACGTTGTTTGAAAAAGGACGACGACCTGTTCTCACCGGATGACAGGTTTAACAAGGTGCCGACTTTGCGGATCAGCTGCTTGCATAACCAGGACATGTATATTATACTCCTCTGCTTCGTGATCAAGTAACCCTGAGTTTATTTTGCCCTTTTTTTAGTCTAGAACAGTATAATGTGCGCTACGTCAGCCCAGGCGTGCAAGACCGCTGGACCGCTTGTTCGATACCAAGCAGAATAGTCTACAAAGTCTTCACTCTTTTAATTCGAAAGTTATAGCTTGCTAAGTAGTCCTCAATAGGATGCTTGTCTGACGAACGGCCAAATGCAACTAAATTTAATTATAATAAAATTCTCTGTTTAGCTAACAATCGCAGCTTATAGTGTTTCTATGCGAACGTTTTAATTAAGAAACGTGAATTGTTCCTATTTACTTTTATGTTGTTTAATTACCTTGCACATTGGCGCACGTATGGTTTCTCTTTAGGGCGTCAGTGTATGCAAATACGACAGAGTTAGGCCGCCGTTCGAAGGCGTTTCCATCTGTTGCATGATACATTACTGCTAAAAGTCATGGGCCGTTTTGGTGGCGATGCAACGCGCTACAAAAGGCCAGCCTAGTCTAGTATTGCATAAATATATAGGAAAAGACGAAAACCGAGGTACTGAGCATTTACGAATAAGAAAAGGGCTGTCCTCCTCTGATTTCTCTAAAAATTACAGTAGACTGATGATTTTACAGGTCTCTACAGATGAAACCCTTACCATTTCTTCTGTTCTTACCAAAGTCTTCGGATGTGTGTCGACCTTGAGAGAGAGAGACGTGTGGGTTCGATCTCGGCGTCACATAGCCCACGTGACCTCTGTAAGATTCCCAAATCTGTGCTGGATTTATTTTTAAACACAAATACGTTCACTCAATGCCACATGCATGCGTCTCTACTCACAGCCGAGTAGAAAACACGGAAAAGAACTGGGAAACTCCGATCGATCCGCGAAGCTGATAAGATACCCGCATCCGATGACGCACGACGACGATAAACCGGTAGTCGGCTACAGTCGGAGACGGTGTGTATGTGCGTGCCTCAAATCACCTAGGCCGGCTCGTTCTGGTGGCATATGCCAACTTAGCTAGTGGCGATCGCAACCTTCGTCAATGAATGGACGCCTTTAGCCAACGCCTTTTTGGTACTGACAGGTTCCGTGCCGGGTTCGTCAGTGTGAAACCCTAGTCAACACCGTTTAGCGTAGTTTGACCCGCATCCGTCGTAGTTCGTACGCGAAACCGCCGAAAACGGCCGGCGATGCATACCGGTGCTCGACAAAGGGCTGTTTACACAACGCGCTCACACTGAAATCAACTGTGCCCCCATCGTTTAAGGGCCAGGCTTCTCCAGTCGCCGCCACCACCACCATCGCTGTTATCAGTGGCCTCAGAATCATCGTATGCGTCAGTATGGTGAATGGATGGCATGCTACAATCACGCATCGGAGCTCCGTTCAGCCTGCTGAAGACCGCCTGTCATCGGTGACAGATAACATGTGTCTGTTGTCATATCAGTGTGAAAATTTTGTCATTTTGCCATGGCGCTGTTATCCGTTTCGATGTAGCGCGCTGAATGCAAAACCAATCGCAGAGCGTTTTGGCACTGACTTTGGGCCAATCGAAACGACCGAAATTTACTGTCTTGAGCTGGACATGTTAATATAACATGAATTATATTATATTTAAATATATATATATATATATATATATATATATATATATATATATATATATATATATATATATGCTACATCAGTACTAAAGCGTGATAGGATTTCGGAGCGAATTTTTTTTTGGGGTACTACTAACTCTAGTCTGAATAAATACACCCATAGATATCGGGCAGTTTAGCTTTTGATTTCGCCCTTTAAACATTTTCGTAATCTAGAATAACCTCCTAAATATTTAACAAAAACAACAACTAGGTTGTTTTTATTAGGCAAGTTTAGCTATCGAGGAAGCTGTACATGAAACACATTTTCACACGCGCTTTCGGCGCACCGGGTAATCGCAAGTTGGACTGTAACGTTTCCATCCAAAATGCTCAGTGCTTGCGGAAAGCCGGGGGAATCATGATCATCATCATATGCATGGCCTCCTAAGAACAATTACACTAGGTAAGCTTTTATGCTGCAGGAGTGCCTACACCGATTTGCGTTGGTGCGTACGTGAATTTGTCTATACTAATACAATGTCGATAACAAATACATCGAGATGACTCACACGCAATATTTCCGTGCTTCGTTCGGTACGTTCTCACGACTTGTGAGCTACACGTCAAATTGGACAGGATACCCTGCCTGAACAAAATGTACGGCGTATTCTAACACCTTACGGAGACTGTTAATGTCACGTCGAGTACACGTATCATACATTTTGCCCAGACGCCACTAACGCTACGCGCAACTCATTAATAATCAAGATTGACCGTTATCGACGATACAACACCGAACGACGGTGGGGACAACCATGCTCTCATAATAATGATGATAGCCACCGTCTGCATGAGATATGGTCCTGTGTTGCGAGAATGACGGTTTATTGCTGTTCTTGTTGGTGGTGTTGGTATTGTTGTTGTTGTTGTTTCTTGTTGTTATTGTCGATGCTCTTGTTGACGGTGGAAGCTTAGCTGACGGCTGGGCACCTCGAGCACGGTAGGCGCGCGCTTGAGTCTGCAAAGGACCGCTAGTAGAAACGCCAGAGAAGATAGGCTAGGCAGGGAATATATATATATATATATATATGAGAGAGAGAGAGAGAGAGAGACGCTGAGCGGGAATTTTTGGCCAGCAAGTCACACACAGTCAGTCACATAGTGCGAGGCTGCACATCAGCAGAGTACACGAAGTTATACCCCCCGCCCCACTGCTCCCTCAACCCCAAACCTCACCCGACCGCTCGGTCCGCCGATTCAGCAGCGTATATAGCTTGGAGGCGGCAGCAGCAGCAGCGGCGGCAGCTGGCAGTGCTACTGCCGCTGCTGGGATTTGCTTGAGGACGGGACAAAGGCAACTCTCGATTTACCTGAATGACGACTGCCTTCCTGTCGGCCTGCTTAAGTTGGCGGTGGTAGTGGCGGTAGCGGCCGGTACTCACTAGGCTGTCGTTGTCGTCGTCGTCCAAGCAAGACGCAATGTTGAATGCGCATTATGAGGCTCCGCCTCGCGCGTCTCTCTCTCTCTCTCTCTTTTCCGTTCGATCTCACTCGGAGTCTCTCGTACCTACGCGCTTATCTTTAGCGTTCTTAGGCTTCGCTGGTTCGTCCCCCATCCTCTCTTTCTTCCTTTCTCTCTCTGTGTGTCTCATGCTGGCACTGGCTTGCTCGACTGGTCCCGCTCCCGGGCTCTTCTTTGCACTTCGAAAGACGACGCTCAAAAGGAGGTGCTAGGAGGGATGGCGGCTGCAGGGTAGTGATGTTGGTGAGTCACGAAGTCGCTGAGGGGCTTTTCGAGAGACGTCGATTGGCGATGGGGCGTGATGGCCACCGGTATAAGCTGCACCCACTTCGGGCTCACTCGGACCGCGACACGACTATAGCGATGACGACGACGACGACAACAACAACAAGAACAGTGACGACAACAACAACAGCAGCAGCAACAACAACAGCAATGCTTGGGAAACACGCTCGCCTCACACGATAGCCTGGACGAAAATCTCTACCTGGCGCCATCTTATGTGCACGCCTGAACCCATCCTTGCTGCTCGGAATCTAGTTCGGTTTGGTCCACTACCGTCCCACTACGCGATTCCCTTCACGCTCCTACTTTTGCCAAGTGGACCAAAAACGACAAAATGCTGAGCTGTGAGACTGCGTCAAGGCCAACGAACACTGTGGCTTAAAAAACCGACCTGTCTAAGCCTAACTTCTCTTGTACGAAGGCGTAAAACTACATATTAGTCCTTATATTTGCGCATATGCATGTATATGTATATATACATATACCTGCACATACATCATTATATTCTGTCTGCCTTGTCGTAGAAGGGCCATGTGTTTTATTGCAACCAATTAAGCAATCCAAAAATGAGCCTTGACGGTAGCCATCAAGCCATAAAATCAAGTAAAGTCAAATCAAATCGACGATCTTTCAAGGTGTATATGGCTAGTAACAGATTCTTCAACGAGCTCTAGCAAAAGTAACGAATAAGTTTTGCTATATCCTCAGATGCAGAGCATCCTTCATTAGCAGCAAAAGTCTTACGTTGCTCGATGTATCGTCGACGCAAAACTCCCGACTTTTCAAGCCATTTTTGAGAAAAGCGTTTACTCACAGACTTTTCTCCGAAGATAGTGACACATTCTGGTGATCCTCAGCAGTTGTGGCATCCCTTCTAAATGCCTATATTTTTTACGTCCATAGATTATACAGTTATTTGAGTGCGGTAACAGTAGACGGCTGAAAGCATGTACGGGTTTCTTAAAATACACGACAAATACTCGTGCGTGTGCTGTTTTCCACGCGGTTCCACGTTTAGCTATATCTGCCAATTGTTTGTCGACGGGAGTTAAGACAATGATTAACAATTATGATTCAGCAGTTCAATACCAACGTAATATATACTATTTCGAAGGCGGCTCTTCCTTAGTATTTCGCAGGTCTAGGCTATAGGTGTAATACGTACAATTAAAACAATCAAGCTCCATTAGACGCCCATTTTAGTCAAAGCCTGTACTTTTCACATGCTTTGTCCGCACTGCCGAGCCAACTCAGCCACACGATAGTCAAGTCGAATCAATTGTTTTGCTTTGCTAACATATTAAAAAACGTATATTCTTTAAGTATTAAACCAAAGCTACGTAGACATATTTCTTAAATATGTTGTGTCTATATATATATATATATATACTGTACCATATATATATATATACTGTACCCACTATCTATTTAATGCTTTCTCTAGTCAGGTCTATCACTGTTTGTAATAGGCCTAAAGTAAACAAAAAATAGAGCATATATGTACAGGGTGTCACCAAATGCAGACATTGTAAAACTAGTTGATGTGAGTTATTTTCTAATGGAAGGGGTGAACATTTCTTGCTTTCAAGCCATAGTGGCATTATTAATAGTTGCTACGTCAACGTGGTTCGCTCGACATTGCTTCCCAAAACAATATTATTTTCAATTGCTTAAAATGTGCTATTACTGTGATAAAAAAAAACATACGTATATATCAAGACACACTTCTGAGTATTACTTTGGTTTCTAAGTGATGGTGGTTTGATTTGTGGACTTAAGTGTTCAGTATTTAACGGTAAAGATGTCGGAACTGAGTGCCGTTACACGCCGTTAATGCTTTTATCAACTGCGTCACTTCTGTAATTTCCGAAATAGCATGAAACTGTAGCGGTATTGGAGCTGAACGAAGATGCGACTGCTGTAGATTATGTGGAATATTTCTTAATTCAACCGATAAGTGCTAATAATCTAGTGAGCGAATTAAACTGCACGCCCTATGGTATAAACGAGACATTATTCGAAACATGTCTAAATGCAGTGAAATCGGTCTAAGTTGCTCTCTGCTTTTGCAAAAACCGGGGACAGTAATGCCCCAACCTCTGCGTCACTTCTGTAATTTCCGAAATAGCATGAAACTGTAGCTCTATTGAGCTGAACAAAGATGCGACTGCGTAAATTATGTGGAATATTTCTTAATTCAACCGATAAGTGCTAATAATCTAGTGAGCGAATTAAACTGCACGCCCTATGGTATAAACAAGACATTATTCGAAACATGTCTAAATGCAGTGAAATCGGTCTAAGTTGCTCTCTTCTTCTGCAAAAATCCGGGGACAGTAATGCCCCAACCTCTGATGAATAATAAATTAGGATTATTATTTCTTAAGGACTTTTTCTTTTATTATTATTATTATTATTATTTACACACCATAATGACTCGCGTCAAAACTATGGTGCGTTAATAACTGGGTGG